>VUYV01000068.1:2630258-2818019 GCA_008711295.1 Anarhynchus alexandrinus
TCAGCCCCGCGGGGCGGGTGGCCGCTCGTTTTCGGGCGGGGTGAAACTCCCCCGGTCTTCTCCTCCTTTTTCCCTGCCTGCCCGCCCTTCCCCAGCCCGTTTCCCGGAGGCAGATGGCTTCTTTGTGGACTTCAGACCGGTTTCAGCCTCGTCACGTCGCTCCCTATCCAACTGCGGCCGGCCACGTCCCGGGCCGGGGGAAGTTGGTGTGGGAGGGGAGAGCGGGGCGGGCGGCGGCGGCGGCCGGGGCTGCGCTCCGGGGCGGGTGGTGGGGGGGCCCGCCTCGGCTGGGCTCCGCTGCCCTCCCGGCAGATAACGTCTTGCCCCTTCCTGCCGTCCTTCCCCCGCCGGCACCGGAGTCGTCTGGGCTCCTGTTCCCACCTGGAGAATAGGCGAGGATCCGAACCGCAAATGCGTTTTCCCCGTTTCTTTTCCCTCTTGGATGCACAGGGATTTCCTTTCTCCTTATCGCTACGCCTAAAAGATACGTTTTTCTGATGGGTTTTGCAATATTTCAGGAAATAGCTGGATTTGTCACGTTTCGCGTCTGTGGTCTGGGGGGTCTGTCCCTTCCTTTTTTTTTTAACGTCTCGGCTACTGATGTTCAAGAAGTTGCCTACTGGCAATACAGGAGTAATTTTGTGTTATTCTGTCCATCAACTTATTAAGTAAATTTTTCAGTGTGTTGTGGTAACTCATTGATCAGGAAAATAGCTGGAAGTTAAGTACGTCATAGTTCATGTTTGTGTCAATCAAAACAGGTTTTTGTGGCTTGATACGGGAAGTGGCAGCTTTAACCACTAATTCTGCTTAGAAAAAATAATTATGTATGTGTGCATTTTTTTTTTTGTGGGCTTTTTTCCCCCCAAAGACTAGCAAAGCCTAGCAATTTGGAAACTGCTGTTTAAGCCTTATATTTTGGAATAGGAAAAGTGAAAAAGTTTCTCATAATTGTGTCATTTTTCAAAAAACCCCAAACAAACCCAGAAATGGGAAGAGAGCAAGTGAGCAAAGTGCACTACAGTTAAGCAGTGTTATTTGCTATTAAGTGTCAGTCTCCTGTTAAATGAAAAGTAGTGTTTCTTAAGTCTAGCAGTGTATAAGGAGAAGAATCTGTTTATGTTGCTTTGATGGAGTTTGGTTCATCAGTGCATGTATTCCCGGTAAAAAACTGTTGATAACTGGTTCCCATGACTGATTGTGGAAGCGCACACTTGCATGATTATTTACAAGATTGCTTACGTGAGCAACGGTCTAGAGAATGAGTCGCTGCTCGTTGATAATTGGCTCTCTGTTCTGTGTCCTGTTTTATTTTCTCCCCGTACCTTAGGAATGTGTTCAACAGCAACTTTTGACGTAATATATTAAAGTAAGTGTTAAGCGTGTATTGCTAAATACAAGCTCTTGGTTCTTCAAAGTAGATCCGGTAGCAGAAATAGATCAAGCATGTGATAAAAAGTAAGGCAGTAGCCTAAAGCCTTTCTTGAAGAACCACCAGAGTGTATTTAGAAAGTAAAAGCAATCTTACGCTGCTGCTGATGTATAATGGGATAAAGAAAAGATAGCTAAGGCAAATATATCTGCAGATAGGGAAATATATTTTTAACTCTTATGGTGTGTTTCATTTGGTGTTTCCAGACAGATTTGCAACTCTATTCAGTTCACTTTTACTGCTGGGGAAACAGCAGCGTGGGGATAGTGATTTGCCCAAGGTCACCTAGAAGACTAGGTGAGGATAAAATAGGAAAAAAAAAAAAGTTTTTCTGAGTACGAGTCTGGTACTTAATCTACTAGAACCTGCTGCTGTTTATTATTGATATTAGTAGGAGTTTTTATTATGGTTTTAAGAGACCTGTGATCCTGATCCTTGTTTTGGTAGTATAATTTGTTATCATTCTACTCAAAATTTAGTAAGCCTTGCTGGTCTGGGTAATTGGGAGAGTTTAGTAAAGGTAATTTAAAGAAAATGAGAAATTTCATAGGCCTGAGCTGAAGCTCAGAGCTAGGTTTAAAAATGTAAAAGTTTAAAGTAAGGCTGTGTAGTAAGGAAGAAAATGGGTACTGTGACCACAAGAAAAAAAAGTGGGGAAATTAACAATTATATGTGGATTGGTGATTTAGGATTCTATTTTCTGTCAGCGAAGCGTAAAATTTAATCCTGGGTCTCAGCATAGGTTAGCAAATGTAAGTAGAGGAAGATGTGTGTAATGTAATAGCTCTTGAATCTCAATAAAAGGCTTATTAACTTAGTGTCAGACCCTGGTATAAAGCAAAACCACAAACTGTCTTAAACTTACAAACGGAAACCCTGCTGTAGTAAATTTCTTGGTGTGTATGACTTCATGTAGTCCTTATTACTTGCCCACTATTTCAATATAATGGAAACAGCATTGCTTACAAATAACATCACTTTTAATAAATTGAAGCCTCTGCTGTGTTTAGTCTATAAAATTACATAAGCTGGGATAGTTCTTCATTTGTGTAAGTAATTTGCATGTTAATTACGGATCTGGTTATACAAACAGAATGTTTTTTTTCAGTAAGGGTGATTTCTTTTCCATACACAGATAGGGTGTTATCTGGACTTGTTTGGTATGGCAGCCAGTCTTGTGATGTGATGAACACCACCAATTCCCTTTCTGTTCAGTAGAGTTGAAGGTGTTTGCCCTTTGCCAGGATTGCAGCCGAGTAAGAAAGAGTGATTTATTTTTTTTCTTTTCTTATTAGTGTCAGAGTTAATGTAAGCTTCTACTTATTTTGGTTCTCCATTTACAACCTTTCTAATGAGATCTATGAAGCTGTTTGCATGTTTCAGTGTGCTGTACAGCTTTGCCTAAGTTTTTGGCCTCCGGCAACAGTGATGGAATCCACAGCCCCGTGTGCAGTACTCTGGCCTGGTAGGAGCTGAGCAGGCATGAAGGGGCTAGAGCACACAAGTAGAAGCTGTCTCATTGGTAACTGTGCAAATAATAATAACAAAAAAAAAAAAGGAAGGTGCAATGGTTCTCATTCTGAACGTAGGCATAAAGATGTAGTAGAAAGAAATTATGCCTTCCATGTCTGGAATTTAGGGTGTGACAACCTTTTTGTGTGTTTGGTTTTTTTTTGTTTTCTTGAAAAGAAAAGGATAGAGTTGAAATCTTTCATTCAAAATGTGCTTGGAGAGGGCAGAAATGTCTTTTTTTTTTTTTTCTCCCCTCCAGTGAATCTCCAATCAAAATGATTGTAAGCATGAGAGAACTGTAGGTTCAGTTCACTCCTTTTCCAGCCGTATCACTAGGTTGTAGATTGAAAAGAGTGAGTCTGATTCACTTGTTTAAAGGTTAGAAAAACAGTTCCTAAAACAGAGGCTGTGACACAGGAGAAAGCAAATTGCAAGCCCAATGGTTGTGAGACTGAGAAAAATGTGGGCTAATTTTGTGTTCACTTAATGTGTTTTATATTTAAAAAGCCTTTGGAGTGGAGACTGGAACTTCCCTTCATTTTGTGGATGAATTTCCTAATCCGTAGTAAAAGCGGTTTGTGTCTCAGACTTGCATGCACAAAATGGAGCAGCTTCTGCAAGATGGTTAGAAAGCTACTCATACTCTCCCAAGCCAAAGTCATCCTGATGATGTGATCCCTTCCTAAGACTGGTGTGAATTTGAATTTATGTATTTGTCACACAGGTTTTGAGTTCTTTAACCACTAAGCTCTTGCACAATAGAGTGACTGGATTAAAAAAAAAAAAAGCCAAAAACCCCAGCTGTTTTCTAAAGGACCTACTCTTCTAGGCATTAAGAAAGTAGCCCCATGTAATTGAGCCCTTCAGGCAGGACAGAGGAATGTCTGAGTCTTGTTGAAAGCACCAAACACTCCACTGCTGCCAAGAGTGAAATCCTCCTAGGCGTACCCTGAAGGAGAGCTGTAGGCAGAAAGGGGATTTACCCTTGAAAGCTAAGGCATCAAGAGAGGCCTGCTGGGTTAAGCCACAGCTGAGCCAAGGTTTGGACCCTTCTGGATTTAGGTGCCAAAGTGCTGACAAGGTTTTGCTTTTGTTGCCCTGTAAAGAA
This sequence comes from Anarhynchus alexandrinus, assembly GCA_008711295.1. Classification (NCBI taxonomy): domain Eukaryota; kingdom Metazoa; phylum Chordata; class Aves; order Charadriiformes; family Charadriidae; genus Anarhynchus; species Anarhynchus alexandrinus. The sequence continues at coordinate 2,634,311 of VUYV01000068.1, forward strand.
TGTCTGTTGTTTTTTAAGTTGGACCCCTGTCCCCTGCTGCCCCATCTTTACTATCTAGAGGAGGAGGATAGAAGCAATCTTCAAGTAATCAGAGATGGATAACTTTTGCCAGTGCCTCTTAAAATTAGAAACATCTTGTTTTTTCATCAACTCCCCCCTCCCCCAAAAACCAAACAAAAAAACAAACCCCAACAAAACCAAACCCCAAAAACATGTCCAACTAGAAGCTCTTGGCTCACCACATTTACTGGATGTAATGGAATGAATTGGAGAAATCTAATTTATGATTAGTTGAGCCACAAGGAGGCAGGCTCTTCCTGTGGAACTGGTTATTACCCTGTATATACTGCTATTTTTCCTTTCCATATTCTGGTTTTGTTTTATTGTTATTGTTGTTATTATTATTATTAATTTTGGAGCAGGCTTTTGATAGGTGGCTGTACCATGGAGCTAGCTGAGATGAAATAAATCCAAAGGTAAAACGTAATGCTTTGCTTTGAGTACGTGACTGATAAAAAGTGACTTGATCACTTAGGGGAAAGCAGGGGGAAAAAAAGAAAGCTTTGTAAGTTCTTGTTCTACAAGGATAAAACTTTAGAATAACTCCTTTCAGCATACGCAAAGCTTGCTTTACCTTCTTCTCTTCTCCTTTTTTGGAATCCCTGAACTATTTCAGTTACTGTTAAATGAGGCTCTTATTGCCATTATACATAATGACGTACATAGGAGAGCAAGAGCACCACATATACTACAGATTTAGTGTACCTAAGTTTCTTTTTGAAGGTTTAAGTAGGAGGAAAAAGGAAATGTGTATTAACTTTAGGTGCATTAAGCTGTTTTTGTCAGAAAGTGAAACTGCAGAGTGTAACTTCTTTTCATTGTTTCTCTCAAGGTGTATGAAGGCAGTGGAGGTTTTTTTTTGGAAGGGGGTTAAAAGTAACCTCCCCAAATCTGTTTTCTTTCATCTGAGGAAGGCATTGCCCATTTTAATTGCTAAATACTAAGTTTAGTTTGCCACATCATTTTAAAATGTAACTTCAGTCCCTTATATGATGTGACATTGGATATGATTGCTGATGTCTTGATTTTTAGACAAGTGAAGATATCAAAGGTTAACGTCAAATTATCATGCATCCTTTCTGTGGCATTTACTTCCTAGGAGGTGCAAAGAGACAGAAAAGGGTTTTCCTCTGTAGAACAGGTAACAGTTTCTGCTAATAGATGTTTTTTTTTTTTCTGTACAATGCTATAATAAATGGGAAAGAAATTGAATGCCCAGGCACTTGAATAATAAAGCTGTCCTTGCACTAGAATGTAAAAATGAGTCTCTGAAGCTTGTCATACATGTATGTTTTCTTAATCTAACATATGTCACTTGACAAAATAACTGTCTTGGCAATTCAGTCACTTATAGTTGTGGATTACTTAATAAAATTTAACTCTGAGTGTGACAAAAAGACAGTCAAATGCAAATTTTATGCTGTCTCTTTAGGTCTGTGGTCATATTGGGCTCTTTCCTTTTCCTCCCCTGCTACTTGAAATGCTTCAGTGGTTTTTTTTTTTTCCTGTTGATATGGAGGGGTAGTGAGAAATTAATTCTTAGCTAGGAGACTGTTGTGTTGCTCCCTGCAACCTGCCAGATTACAAATTGATGACTCTGCCTTTGGTACAGATGCTGTTGCTCTTGGATTACTGATAGCTACTTTGTTTTGTAAATGGAGAAGTAGAGCAGAGCTGTAGTGATGGCAGAAGGGGTTGGGGAAACAAGAATGACTTCTTCGGTAGTTTCATACGAAACAGGGTAGTTAACCAGCTTTTCCCTTTCATGTGGGTATTGTAATAGTTTGCTGTGCTTCTCCACGTTATTCCGTTGCTGCTGTGGTTTTCTGCATACTCTGATCTCCGTGTACAAAGTTTGTAAGTTGTAGTGGTGTCCTTTGACAGATATTGGTTAAAAATTAACTAGTGCACTTATGAAGTGTGCCATGTACCTTACCTTTTCTGGCTTGTCAGTCTTGTGTTTTGAGTTGTGTTGCGAATAAATGCCAGTTGTTCTTTCCATGTATTCTAGATCCCTCCAAAAATGCAATGTGAAAAGTGATATAATAGCACTTTTTTCTAATTTAGAAAAGACACAATATTACTTCATATGAAGTAAAAGAATATTAAAAATCTGTCTCAGTGTTGATTACCAAAATGAAATTGTCATCACTTGGTCTTTAGACCAACCTAGAAAAACAAAACATAAACCATTTAAACATATGTTAGAGAACTTCAATCTCAGTTTTCAAAATTACATGATAATGCTACATTTTTTTTTTCCTTAGAAATCCTGATTATTTTTTCCTGTTCTTTTGGCCCTTTTCTGTTTGGTTTACAATGTTATGTGATATCCAAGTGCTTGTGTGTAACTGGTTGTTTTTTGTGTTTTTTTTTTTTTTTTTAAGATGATGTTAGGTCAGATCAGAGATGTGGTATTGTCTGCCAGAAAGCTGCTGACAATGTTACTCTACTACAGAATGGAAGAGAGACCATTATATCCGTACTGGGTGTCGTGAGAGAGTAACCCCTGTTGCATTCCTAGAGACTGTTTTAAAATAATAATTCCAGCAGACAGCCTGTAAATTTTTTTTTTTGTTGGCTTTTTGGTATCTACATATACGATATGGGGCTGAATGCCATTGCCCAAATATATCGGGATAGTGTAGAAACAGAATATCACGGTGGGTGTTACAGAAAGAAACACTAAACAGCTTGTTTCATTGCCATCATGTAATTCTAAGTGGTGGTATCTTAAGTTATATAAATTTAAAAACCTGGGTGCATTTTTTCATGGTGTTTGTTTGGGTATGAGTTAGGTGCTCATCTTCTCTTCGGCTTTTCCCTTTCATGTAAGCTTTCAAAGGAATAAGGGATGGATGGAGGAGGGAAGATTGGGGGGCGGCGGGGGAAGTTGTGTCCACATAAAAATGATTGTTTTATGTCTTTTGAAATTTAAAGGCATAGCATAAGATAGTCCAGACAACACTAGAAACTGAACCATTTCATGTTCCCTTTGGGTGTGTTCTTTCACAGAGGGCTTCATATAGTAGACCCCTCCTGCTAAATGGAAGTGAAGATTTTAAAATGTGTGGGTGTTGTTTTTTCTCCATTATTTGGAGAAAGAATTATTTTATGAAACCCATATGGTACTGATGCACACCAAGTACATGCTTACTTGTCATTCTCTATGTGTTCATTTGCCAAGTAATTTTACCATGAATGAAGCAGTCCTGGACTATTTATTGTGTCCTGTGACAGTCGTTAGTGATCAAGAAAGTGGAAAAAATCAGCGTCTGTTTTCTTTCTATAAACTGATGGATACATCCCCTGTGGGAATATAGCATATTTTAAAATTCCATTGAGGCTTTAAGGTAGGCCTTTTCTGGGTTGGTTGTGGTTTTTTTTTATTTGGTGTGTATCAACTTGCATGTTAAAGTTGTTTTTCTTCTGAGAAAATGAGGTAACTTGTTCATATGATAGCCTTCCAATGTAGCCTGTGCAAATTACTATCAAGACTTTTTTTTTCCAGTTGCCTTTTCATCTCTAAACTGTTTATGTTCCCCACTGTCCCTTTTTTATAAACTGGTTTTGTGAATTGCCATGGGTACCTTTATTGTCATTTAAGTTCAAAAATGCTAGTTCAAATAGGTCTGCCACCTGACAGAGCACAGCTGTGTAAAGGGACTATTCAGGCAGATGTTAGTTTTGAGCTCTGCTTATGACATTCAAATGGGAAAGGAATGAGATACTAAAAGAACAGAAAGTCTGAATTTTAGAGCATTCCATATATCCCCCAAAACTGCTACGTAGTGCACATCAAAGGCAATAATTTGGATTTGTCATCTTTATAACTATGGTCTCTTATGGAAGAAAAGAGCCTATTGAAAAGGTTGCAGGTTCAGTTGTTAAATAACTTCTCTGAAGTTGTAAAATTGTCATAAAACCTGGGACTTTTTTAAGGAAAGCAAAGAATAACTAGAGATTCTGCTGAATTCAGGCATTAGCAAAGTGCAGTAGATTGTCTGTACTGAGTAACAGATCTGCTTGAAACAAAAAGACTTTAGCCAAGGAAAAATTATACAAAGAATTGGCACTGAGCTAATGCTATTGTGTACAAATCCTCAAAGAGCTATGACTTGATGAGGAGAAAATGTTTTCTCCTTGTATGAAGTTCCAAATGTTTAGCCACCCTGGAAATAATCAGCACAGCTGAAATTAGTTTCGGTTGCTAAAATAAATTTGCTTTAGCTGGCCTGTCAGTTTAAGGATGGTCAATAAATATGTAAGTGTATATATGGATATATGCTTTAGCGAGATGAAATGTTAAGGTTTTTAGGTAGCTTGGCTTTGCTTTCTGTTGGGTCTCTTAAGTGAAATGGAAAAGTCTCAAGTACACTTAGGTTCTCTTTAGACATCAGTAAGGAAAAGGAAGATTTCCTTCTCATATTTAATTGCTTCATTTGGTAGCAAGCTGCTACTGACTAATGGTAGGCTAGCCTATATACTTACAGATCATTGTTCAACTATTGGGAAACATCCCTGTCACAAAACCACTGCTGTGGTAGGTGGACCTATCAAAAATGTGGGGGCGATTGAATTACAGTATATATCTGCTGGAGTGTTTCACAAAATCAGAGGTGTGTGTTGTTCAGACAGTGTAATATGTTCTTGTTATGGGTGGTGGCATGTCTCCTGCTACAATGGAATGCATCAGTTACCATACCAGACCATCCATCAACAGCAACCTTGCTCATTTTCTGCAGCATTATCTATTTGGAGCAAATAGGGCGTGTTCTTTAGTCCTCTGACTTGTGCTCTCAAAACACAATGTGTGTTTGGGTTTTTACCCTGTTGCTCTGCCAGCAGCCATTGACATGAAGATGTGCTATGTCATTTAGTCACAACAAATGGTGAACTGACTGTTCTAGCATGTGGAATAGTTATTACCCATATACACTATGTTAATGAATACTTTTTAAAGTTTTAATTAAGAAATGTTCCTTTTTGTTCCACTGATGCAGTATCTAATGTTCTTTCGGTATCCTCTGTAGATGGACTCTGTGAGAGAGCTGGAGCTTGGTTCTGTTACTTGGTGCACTTTTAAGAACAGTTCTTAATACCTCTTAAACGGATAGATGTCTGTCAAAGACAACCCCCACCCCATTGGCTAAACTGTATGCTTTCTGTTAATAAGCGCGTCGTAAGAACTTGCAGGTGTTGGTAGTTAAATAAAAAGGCATTTGGAGTCTGAAAGAAGTATTTCAACTAAAAGTAGTGGGCAGTGGCCTAGCAAACAGCAATGGTTGTTTGCATCCTTAGGTTTTATACTTAAAGTTAGTGTGCAAAAAGTGTAGGGGGATGGACGTGGCTTCTTTGTACAGAAAAAAGTGTGCCTGAATGCTTTTTGAGGAAACATTTTTTTTTTCTTTATAGAAACATAAGCACAAGTGGTGTTTGGCCTGGTAGATTCTTAGTGGGAAGACTGAACCAAGTGGAAGATTGTTGATACCACCACTGAGGCATCACAAGAGTTAGAAATATGTTAGGACAAAGCTTATACTGAAGAGAGGAGAGAAATTTTTTGAAGGACTTTTCTGCAGTGACTGTCAGGTTTGTGAGAGACTTTGTAAGGATGCAGTACACCTCGTTAAGGTGCAATTGTTCAGTTATTCCCAATACTTTCTGAATATTCTCTAGCAAAAATAAGCAAGAGATTGATCTTGATGTTCACTTTAGCCTAGACCCAAAGTACCCGGCTTTATACACAGCAAAAGCTATTTGCTTAAAAATCCATTTTGGTTACCTACTGAGATAACTAATGCGGATCATAGTGATGTTCTAGGAAAAAATACTACTTGTATCCTGGGAACAATAGCTAGAAAATCAAGATGATAAAATCAGTCTGCAGTCACATAATGTTCTCTCTCATGTGTGCTTGCAATCAATCCCAAGAGCCAGAAACGGAGGCAAAACCTGGTTTTATACACATGGATTTTTTTTTAATTTGTCATTATTATTCCTTAATTGCTGCAAATGTTTCAAATTTGTCCATGATTGTGTCTTTATTTAATGATACACTGAAGTAGTTGTTTTTGTGCTGTTTTTTTTTTTAAGATAAGCATGTATAAAATATTTTTGACAATTTTGAGTAGTACATTTATTTGCTAGCCTGTCTGTGTAATCCTTTTCTTGATAAACTTGGATGTTGTAAAAGCGGTCTGACAGTACTGGAAAGTCTGGTAAAAAGATATCACCACTTGTTCAGGAGACTTCTGACTGTTGTTTTGCATTACAGCACTGTCTAGAGTCACGGTTCTATTGTGCAAAAGATTGAATGGTCTTAACAGGTTATTTCTATACCATGAACTTAGAAAAGGCCTTCGTCCTAATAGGATTTAGATATCTGTGTGTGGATGTTAGCTGTGATCTTAGTAGAAGTTCTGATGTGGTCATCTCTTGGTGTGGCTGCTCACTCAAAACAAAACCTTTTTGTCAATGTGTATATCAGTAAACTCTAATAGAAAATTGGCTTTTATGAATTAAAACTCAGTAATTGAATACAATTTAACAAATTATAATGTACCAATTTACACATCATATGGAAAAGGTAGTTCAAGCTTTTCAGTCTTCAGCATTGAAGTGTGAAGGGACATCATGCTGCTAAGCTTTCAGGAGAACAGGGTAAGAATGTATTGTGGGTCTGGGTCTGATATGGTAGTCATGCTATGCAGTAAACCACATCTAGTGTCTAATCTTAGTGTGGCTGATGTTGACCACTTCTGAAACCTCCAGTTCATGCATGTTCAGTTTTGTTTAAAATTGTGATACTCTAATGTTTATTTCCAAGAGCAGCTACAGCTTAGATGCAGGCAACAGTTTGGAAATACCAAGGCATTTGTTCAGATTAACTGTAATTGTGGCTGTCATCTCATGATGGTGTTATCCCAGTTACTGAGAAAAGTTTCCAGTGACAGGTCTGGATAAGTACGCAAGAAAATTGATGTAAAACTCTTCTATTTGCTGAATGTTATGTATCCTGTAATGATTATTTTTCTAAAAAACTTACAGAAATGTCCTTGGTGTTCCAAAAGATGTATTAAGAAGGCAGTTCAGGGATGTTTTTCAGTGAGTCCTGGGATACAGGTTTTGTTTGGATGTTACTTCCTTTGAATGCTTTACAATGAACTGATAGCTTTTCAATTGTAAATTGCTATGAGGATGTGTTTGGTTTTTTTTTTCTTTTAAGGGAACTGCTGTGCAAGTGATTTGGTTAGGTCTTGTGAAGACTTCTAAAACTGTGTATTGGTTTTTGTGCATCCAGTTTGTGATGAAAGCCAGTTTATAACGATGAATAAGCAAGGTGTTGGATGTTAGTGGGTGTGTGGACTTGATAGTCTTCCAAGATGTTATTTTCTCCTTCTAAAAGATGTGACTAGTAGAACTTAAGGAAAACCTCTGTACTTAAGATGGCAATTTCTATTAAAATAATCCATAGAAGTACTGAAATTATGGCAATTCTTCAAGATTTTAAGCACTTGTTTATGTCTGCAAAACAGCTAAAAAGTGTTTGCAGTTTGCTTCAATTATTAATACTTTTCTGTTTGTGTTATATACAATCTTATTTTGAATTTGTTCCTAGTTATGCTTAGCTATATGACTGTGTCACTTTCTTATTGTACTGTCATAATGCTTTGTCAGGACATCATGGCACATGGTAGATTTTTTTAAAACCAAAATTTCTTAGATAAGCCAAGTTTTTAGGTAGAGATTCTATTTTGTTATACAAGTGAGGATAGATGTAAAACTGGTTTTGGTAAAGTGTGTGTGATGTTCTTGTTTTTTGTTCTTTTTTTTTTTTTTAAAAAAAACTAAGACAGTGGTCTTTATGTAGATACTGATACTTTGTTTGCTGCTGTTTCTCATAGAATACTTGAATAAGTCCGGCTTTCTTTTTTTGCTACAAGTGTGAACTTTGCAGTGATGCAGCTTACTATTTGCAGTTTCAAGTGAGTTGAAGATACTCGTCTGCTTTTGTCTTCTGTAGGTTAAAGTAATGTGCTCTTTTTCCTGGGGGGAGGTGACAGAGGGAGTGTTAAATGATCAGTCCAGAAAACATTCTTTCACATAAGCATCTTATCAGAATAATTAAAGATTTTTTTTTTTTTCCTAGCTCTTTGTGATCAGCTAGTGCTTGTGGATATCAGTTTCCTAGTTCTGAATTTGTTTATCTGGCTCTTTTGTCAGCTGAAGGAAGAAGAGTCTCCAATGGGAGAGGTTTTTTTGGAAGTATGTCAGTATAACTGTTCTTCTGGCAACTGTGCGATGTTTTCATTTAGTCTGTTCGCATGCTCTTATTGGCAGTAGGCTGTAGCAGCTGGGATGTCAGCATGTTTGCTTTCTTGTGACATGGTTTAGTCTTCTTTTTCAGGCTTATCAGTTTAAGACAATAATTTTGTAGGCAGTTTTTTCCCCCTGTATTTGAATAGCCTTTTGCTGTTCTACAAATAGTGACAAAAATGGCAATGAAATTATAGGAAGAGCTAGTACTGGCTTCCTTACTGGTTTTGGAAGTTACAGTGGTTATTGCATGCCTGAATGCTATATTTTGCCCATAGTTCAATGATCAAGCAGTTGATTCTTTTCCCTCTTGTTCCCAATTCCGGATTTTGCCAGGAAAACAAATCTTTTCCCAGCTCTGCCAGTAAACAGCAGTGCTTGCCATTTAATGCAATGATGTTAGTTAGCATGGATAGAACTACTGTTGAGATGGGAATTGTCCCAATTGTACTGTTTGAATGAGTTGATAACGTGGTATGGGCTGTATTTCTACTGTTCCTTTGAGTGCTAGCATGCCTAAGTACTTGGTCTTAATTTGTCCATGTGAACTTTAAGATTAATCTGCTAAATACTTTAGCCAAGAGTATTCTTGTTTGCTGTTGAAGAAAGTGGTAATGACTGGCTTGTGTCAGATGCCTTTTAGCATTTTATAGTGGGAGTAATTACCCCTTACCATGATATTAGTAATCACAATTTTTATGTTTACTTATCATAGTACTACATGTGACATAGATTATACTATGTAGTTTTTCAACTGTTGAGTTGATTCTGCCTCTTTTTTTCTGGAAGCGCAGTTCTAGCTCTTATGCCCATTCTGATAATAGAGGTGACTTGTAACATACACTGCCCTCTTACTCCTTTGAGGATTGGAGATGTACAGCAGAAGTTGTATTAATTCTATTTGCCTACTTTCTGTGCTGTGCTCTTGGGTTTGTATTTGAACCTCTAGCAGCTGTACTCTTTATATCTTAGTTGGAAAAAAATGTACTATATAAATAAACTGCACGTTCACTTTTCCCTGCAAGTAGGAAAAGCTACTGGTATTGACATGACAGTATTCCTGCCTTAGAATAAAGAATGTATGGTGAATACTTTTTGGGAAATCTGCTATCTTACCAGGAGCTTACAAAGAGAAATTTAGATGCTCATTTGATTATTTTCCATTAACTTCTATGATCCTAGATTTAAGCATTAAATAATTGCATACTGGTAGAATGAAAAAAAAAAAGAGTTTCTGTTTCAGTAAGTAACTTAAATTGGGAACTTCTACTGTGGCAAAAGTAAGGTACTGAAAATTCTTCTAAGAGAAGGGTCAGTTTATTCTGTAACCATCACTGTGACTCCAGCCATTGAAATACTGGATTTAGCTTATCCTTAAAGCTGGAATACATGTCTGAAAGCTAAAATGAAGCTGCTTTTTTCCACTGATGGCTGTTTGGGAATTCACAGTACTTTTGGCAGGTAGTGAATTAGGTTCTGCTGAGCGTGGGATGCCTGTGGCTCCCACTGCATTCAGTGCCTCTCCGTGGTATAAAACAGTTGGCGTTGAACTTCTTTTTGTCTGCTTTTCTTCTTGGGCGGTCACTCCTGCTAGTATGTAACACCGGCACTAGAAATGTCAATGCCTTAATGTCGCACAACTTCAGCTTATTTCAAAGTTGATCAGAAGGTGTTCTGAGAGGAGATCTGCAATTATCAAAGGGAGGTGAAATTGGCAACTTAATTTTTTTTTTGTGGTTGGGTATCTACAAATTTTAACTTGTTTGCTATTTTATGATGTGGTTTTCAAACTCTACTTCAATGGTAGGCTTGGGCTGTTCATTGAGAGAGGCTGTATATTTCACAACAATGTTCACTTGCCAAGGCTGTGTTTTGCAGCAGCCTTCTTAGAGATAAACTAATTCTGAATGTGTTGCATGTTCAGCATCCCTCTCTGTCCACTTTTGTTGCTTAAAACAAAACCTGTCTTGTCACATTGCTATAAAAGAAATTGGAATGGAGACTTCTACTATTGCAACAGGAAATAACAAGCACCATTTTTCCAAAATATTTTTACTATTTGATGTAAGCACACTATTTGACTTTATACACTGTCTGCATTGAGTGCAAGTGGAAAGTATTATGTCTTATAAATAAAAGCTAATTTAGTCTGGTTGTGATGTTTTTGCCATTGTACTGTTTACAATTTTTAAGACTTCTTAAATATGTTGGAGCTTTTTTCTTTTTGAGGATGGCAAAATGTGTCCGATTCCTTCTTTCAAATCACCATTTACTCTGTGCTACGGTTTGAAGCAACAGGCATTTTAGAGCCTTCAGTTTTCTACATAAGGCTGCAGATCAACACCTTATTTTCTAGATCTCAGGTTACAAGACAGTTGTAGTTGAACGTGTTTTCCAAACCAGAGAAATGTTGACCTGAAATGTCACAGAGGTAAAGACATTGTAATAACTTCCTCTGTAAAGGACTGATGAAGTAGACTAAAATCCATGTGGACAGGTCATTTGTACTTTATTTTTGTCTATAGGAGGAAATATACTGTTACTGAACTATCTCATGACATGATACATGATTAATGCATAAGTATACTTAAAAATTTGACAGTCCTTTCTTTTTTTTTCCCCCTCTTGCTCTCCTCATTGTGTAGTGTTAACTAATAGGAATGAAATCTTAATCTACACAACTATTTTCCTCTTTGAGAGTTACAGAAAGTGATAACCTTTGGGAGACCACGTAGCTCCTGGGAGTCCTTGAAGCACGTTGTTCTTCATAACAAAGTCTTTATTCTGCAGAGCCTGAGCAGCATCTTCTGCATACAGTTGTAAGAAAAAAATCTTGGTACGTAGTAGGTATGGTAGGCAGCGCTTGGTAAGGTTTAGTAGGCTTGCTTTGAATCGTTATATAGAAATAGTACTGAGGGTACCAAACTTACAAGTTAAAATTAATGTTCATTTTCAAGATGGTACTGAAAAAAATCAGTTCTGTGTTCAGAGGGCTAGTTCATTGCTCTGCCAAGGAGCATAGTCAGATCTGCCCTAGGAAGGGAGCTTTGATTTCATTTATAAAGATCACTGAGTAGGTTTTCTTTCTGTGCTGACTGGCTCTCTTTGCATCTGGTAATGGTGTGTTGTCCCTCTGATTTTTCTGTTTTCTCCCTTCCAGCTGATATTTGACTACTGCAAATAAGTAGCTGTGTAGTTCCTGTCCTCACAAATAGTTTTTTTTCTGAGTATCTTCCTACAAAGTTATGTTATTCTGTTGTTACAGGTTTTAAAGAATTTGGCTGCCCGTAGGATTGTACTACATTATCTGTTTTACAGCAGTGCTTTTTCTGATGCAAGCCATACATGTAGGCACTAACTTAAAAGAAAATGAGGTTGAGGTTTTTTGGCCACCAGTGCAGACCAGTACCCTTTGGGGAGGAAATTGTGTAAAACATTGTCATACAACAAGAATAACTTTTTTCCCCTCTTGCATAGAGAGTCCTCAAATTAGTGTGAAAGGGGGAAGTTCAAAACCAAAGAAAAATAACATTGTTATTTTCCGGCTGGAGGGAAAGTGTGACACAATGCTGTGCTGATGGTAACCAGAGCTTGAGGAATAATATGGTCTTACAAAAAAAGCAGTTCTTCACAGTGAGTGTGTGTGTGTTGGGTGGTGGGAGGGTGGATGACAAAGCTTCAGTTCACTATGTCAGGCAATTTGATGTTTCAAACTGAACTTGGGTATGAATTTATATCAAAGATTTTGAATGAAGGTTAACTTAAAGATGGCTTCACAAGTACATTTTGAAAAATAGTTTCTGCCAGATCTGAATTTGTTGTCATTGTGGGCTTTCTTTTTCCAAAGAAATCTGCTCTGGTAGCAGTCTTGGAGTCTGTTTGTGTGGCATGGCATATCTCCAAAGGCTTGGGAATTTGTTTTTGAAGAGTGGTGATGTAGCTATTTCTTTATTCCAGTTGCATACAAAATCAACCATCTTTGTTCTGCTCATTCCAATATATTCATTCCATAAAATATAATCCTCAGTATTTTTCCTTGAAGCTTCCCTTGCCTTTGTGACATTTTCAGTTGCTTGACTTGAAGAACTGGTTTTCAAACTCAGGAGTTTGTATTGACTGAGAGGGATATAAAACTTAACATTTCTGCTTTTTATGTCTGAGATTTGTCCATAGCAGGTACTGATGACAAGAATACAGTATGCGAACTGAAGAGAAATATGCTATGTTGGTGCAGATTATCAACACAGACATATGGGTAGAAATTACCACAGTCCAGAACTCCCCTCAAATTTAGCCTCTGATGCTGAAGCTATATGTCAACAGCTATATTCAGAAGTTGAAACATTACTTGGTTGTTATTATAAGTAGTTGAGAGCGGCTTATTTTAATGTCTTTGACTGCAAGCTATGCCTTTGTTGTACTTATGTTCAGTGAAGCCAGTATAAGCATTTGTCTGATGTAAGAAAAAAGCGATCCGTTCGGTGGCTTTTTTTTTTTGAACAGCAACACACGGGAATTCTTGCCTGCTATTGCTCCCTCTATCCATGTGACTGCTCTTAAGGGGTTTTGTCAATCTAGTGTGGTTTTCCAGTGGCAAGGTCAAATTTTTCAGGCAGTCTTTCTTCTTTCCCATTGCCATAATAGTATTGCCATACTCTTGAATAGGTTGGTTTTTGATGAGAAAACAAGTCTTACGAAGTACTGCATGGGCACTCCTCTGTTAAAAGGGTGAATAAGTGGTCTCAATTTGTGCAGAAAGTAAATAAACTGACATAATTATTTTGTTAAGAGCCAGATTTTAAATGTGCCCAATTCACTGTAATTACTGATTGACTAGTTCGGTAATTGGCCACTTCTGCAGAAGGTGCATCTGGTAGCCTCAGACTGCTGGTGGAATGGTCCTTGTCTTGAAGTTTTGGGAAATGGGACACTAATTGTCAAGCTGCTACAGACTCCAAAGGCAGTCACTCTGACAAAAAAAAAAGTGTCTAAACCCAAAGCTTTCTAATTCTGCACAAACTTTCATGTAGGTTTCTTTATAAAGGGGAAAAAGCAGATTTTTCTTGTCCTACTTCAGAATTTAATTTCTCAGGAAATGCATGTACTGAGGGGAGTGGAATTCTTATGTTGAATGCAGTATTGGTGCTCCTGTGTTTAACAAACTAATGTTTTCAATAGTTTTAACTGTTGTTATGTTTTTGAAGAATGTGCTTGGAAGAGCTGATTAATTGTTCACAACTGTTATGAGACTGAGAATTTTCACTATATTTAAATTTCTTTTTACTCAATATTGTCCTTTAAGGGTGTAAGGAGAGCTGTTTGTCAGTACAGGATATGTCTGAATGAAGTCTTTCTTTTGAGTGCCCATATCCAGCCCCCATTATTGTTATTCCCCCACACCTCCTTCTTTTATTTGAGGTAAATTGAATTGATTTCTTTTTAATAGATTTTTAGCTATAAATCTTTGTGGCTTTTCCTGTGAAGGAGAGAGAACATAACGAGAAGAAAGAGATTGAAGAGGGGTGTTACTGAAGTCGAAGGGAAGTCTGGTGTTGGACTCTAGATAACTTTCCAAGTCTGTCTTGGTCTGACAACTGTGCATAATGAAGTATGTTTTTACAAGCAGCTATGAAATTTTCTTCTTTTGGGGGTGGGAGAGTCTGCATGGTTGCAGATATTCTTACTAGCACAATAGTATTACTATTTTTTTAAATCCAGGTAGTGAATTTCAAACTTCAAGGGCTGAATCTGTCAACTAATACTGAGGGTATTTCAGTACCTCCAAAAGTACAATGACTTTCCTCCCGGGCAATCTAGATTTCCATTTCTTCCCTGCTTTGGGGGTATTCAGCATGATCAGTAGCATCTTGTACCGCATGTTTTAGTCTGTCTGGTTAGACTCCAAAGAGCAAGCCTACGAACAACTTCACAAACCGTGTGATTTTTTATTATGTTGGAAGCTCTTCTGCTTTGAGTCTAAAAAAGCAAGTAGTGAAGAAGAAAGCCTCACAGCCAGCATACAAATACCCTTTCTTCTTTGGTTTTGCTATATTGTACAGTAATAAGCATAGCCTATGAAAAGTGTTCTGTTATTTTCTTAGCTCCTACTTGCTGTGAAGATCCTTTTTCTAGTAATGTGACAATTTTCCATTCTTGTATCTATGCTGGGATATGGATAGACTGTGAACTCCCTCTTCCTCATAGCTGCAAATGTCCTAGTGAGTGCCATTGGGAAAGGCTGCTGTGGATGGAAATAAATCAAAACAGCACGGTAGGAATAATTGCTCTGCTTTAGAAGAAAAGAGTTGGCAGAGCACAGGGAGTGGGCACTGTAGATCTGAAGGAGCAGATGGGTCTTAACGAAAAGAGGGTAGATCATAGAATGAATTTAAGCATGTTATTTTTGATCTTGTGCCTTTAAAGTGACAGTGGGTAGACCAAACACCTGTTCTTTATCATCACTTTTTAGGAAATGTAAATAAGTCGATGTGTTAATTCACTTTTAAAACTTCACCTCAGCTTACTTCTTAAATATCTGCTGGTGTGTTTGCCCTATACATAGGTGGGGTATTTTGAGGAAAAATTAGGTTTTTGCGAAAACACCCTCCCCAACCCTGACAATCTACTATAATATAGAACAAGTTTAGGAGTTAGTTAACTTAGGAACCAATTAACTAATTTTGGTTTTGCTATGTATGTAGTACTGATATAAGAAGTTGGTTGGGTGCCTCTCTGCTGTTGCTCTGTGTAGTGAAGAGAGGCTGTTTGCTGTGTTCCATTCTGGTTCTAGGACTTCACATCCACTTTGCATTTCTCATGTCAGGAAAACTTGCATTAGCTGTCAGTCCTTGGAGTGCACTGTGCTTGTGTAAAGAACAAACTGTTGGAGGATCTTGCATCTTTGTTAAAAGTAGGGAACTACAGGTAGAGTCCTGGGGTAGGACTTCAGCTTTGGTTTCACCAGGAGTGGGGATGCTTTGAGCATGCTTGGGCTGTGCCTTAATAAATGCTGAAAAACTCCAGATATAGGCACAATGCAAACTTGCACCACTATTGTAGATGCAGCTGGTGTGAGCCACATCTATGACTTCACTGTTAATGTTTCCAGCCAGCTGTAATCTGCTTACTGAATGCTTAATTGTAGAATCATAGAATGGTTTAGGTGGGGAAAAAACCTTTAAGATCATCAAGCCCAAACATCAACCTAACACTGCTAAAACCCCACCACTAAACCATGTCCCTAAGCACCACATCTACACATCTTTTAAATACCTCCAGGAATGGTGATTCCACCACTTCCCCGGACAGCCTGTTCCAATTTTTGATAACCCTTTCAGTGAAGAAATTTTTCCTAATATCCATCCTAAACTGCCCACAGCGCAACTTGAGGCTGTTTCCCCTTGTCTTATCGCTTGTTACTTGGGAGAAGAGACTGACCCCCACCTCTCTACAACCTCCTTTCAGGTAGCTGTAGAGAGCAATAAGGTCTCCCCTCAACCTCCTTTTTTCCAGGCTAAACAACCCCAGTTCTTTCAGCTGCTCCTCATAAGACCTGTGCTCCAGACCCCTCACCAGCTTCATTGCCCTTCTCTGGACACACTCCCAGCACCTCAATGTCCTTCTTGTAGTGAGGGGCCCAAAACTGAACACAGTATTTGAGTTGTGGCCTCACCAGCACCAAGTACAGGAGAACAATCACTTCCCTAGTCCTGCTGGCCACGCTGTTTCTGACACAGGCCAGGATGCTCTTGGCCTTCTTGGCCACCTGGGCACACTGCTGGATCATATTCACCTGGCTGTCAACCAACACCCCCAGGTCCTTTTCTGCTGGGCAGCTTTCCAGCCACTCTTCCCCAAGCCTGTAGTGCTGCATGGGGTTGTTGTGACCCAAGTGCAGGACCCAGTACTTGGCCTTGTTGAACCTCATACCATTGGCCTTGGCCCATCGATCCAGCCTGTCCAGATTCTCTCTGTAGAGCCTTCCTACCCTCAAGCAGATCAACACTCCCACCCAACTTGGCATCATCTGCAAAGTTACTGAGGGTGCACTCGATCCCCTCGTACAGATCACTGATGAAAATATTAAACAGAACTGGCCCCAGTACTGAACCCTGGGGAACACCACCTGTGACCAGCTGCCAACTGGATTTATCTCCATTCACCCATTTGGGCCTGGCCATCCATCCAGTTTTTGACCCAGCGAAGACTACACTCTTCTAAGCCGTGAGCAGCCAGTTTCTCTATGAGAATGCTGTGGGAATCAGTATCAAAGGCCTTGCTAATGCCTTGATAGTCAACATCCATAGATGTCCCAGGTAAGCAAAGCAGATGTTTAGAAACTGTTGTGATGCTAATTCATACTTGACAGGGTCAGATGTGGCATGTCTCCTTTCGAAGTTTAAATGGGATCCAGGTAGTTGGGATCTGCCAGAGTTACTGGTTAGCAAAAAGTTGGTGCCATAACAGTTTTGCCAGTTAGGCTCAACAGTTGCTTCTGTGCTATGATACTATAAGCATTCAAGTCCAGTGCTTAATATTGACCATGCTGGAAATCTGTCTGCATTTATTATGTCATTGCATGTCCTGAAATCATATTAACTTGGTGTTGTCTTAGAAAGGAGATTGCATGACAGAAATTTATTCAAGTCCCAGGAGAGGTGTTTTATTTGGTTAATTCCTTATAACATGGTATTCTAGTAGTGAAGGCGGACCAAGTTCATAAAAAGGAATTATACTCACACTGGATCCAGAGAGCAAAATTGAGATTATACCCTATTACAGATCAGAAGTTGCCTTTGTAAGTGATTCTACTCACTTCATTAGAGCCATTCACAGGATTTGAGGGATGCACTTGCTTGCGAGTTTGTTGTGTGCAAGAGATCTGAAGAGCAGACACACCTTCCTTTCAGCAAAGGATTAAAGGGCATAGCTGAGAAAGTGAGTCTGGTCTGAACTCATGTACATTCAGTAACTGTAAACTGCTCTGTTTGTTGAAAAGAAACCTACTTCTGGGCTTAAATCTGAAAGAAACACAAACTCAGTGACTAAGAATTTCCCTGAATGTAGGCCTTGTGTTTTGTCTGTGGTGTTTTTTTTCTGCAAGTGTATGTTTTTTCATCAGCCATCAGAGTATATGTGACTATGAGCCTTGCAAATTTACATGAAGAAACAAGTATTGGGTTTTTTTTTCTGATGTTTGTTTGCGTCTTCAGAAACTCCTAGCACTAAATTGTGCTAATTTCTATGAAATTAGAACTCTGAGGTTTCTATAAGGTACTGCTAGCATTAAGCTACGCAACTTGAAGTTGCAATTTTTCTAATCATTCTTGATTACTTCTTCATTTCTTGCATGTCAGGGGTAATTAAATGTTGACTAATTATAGTGGTTTAGATTTTTGCTGACAAAAATCTACTTTCTGAAGTACAAATTCCTGTTCTAGTTATAGTTGTCTTCTTTCAGCCTATATTTTAATGCAAAAAAAAAAATCATTTGGAGACTGTCTAAGCAAAAATGAAAGCAATCTGAATCACAGTATAATTGGCTGCCCTGAACTACAGCAAGCTGTAGAATTAGCTGCCTTGAAATGGTGGTACTTACTGCGCACATCTTTCTGTACAGCAGTTCTTTTTATACCTGCCAGTGGCTTCCATGCTGCTTTTGCTGAAGTCCAGGGTAGCAAAGGGTTGGGCCAGAGCAAATGGATTTTAATTTCCATCAGTGGGATGTAGAGCACAGTCTTAGTAGACAATTGGATGGGTATGTAACAGCGTTTCCTTCCAGACAATCAACAAGGATATTCTATGTCCCCTGCCATCCCAAAATACTGAGCAAACCTTTCCTCTGTGTCCTACCACCACTCTTGAAGTTCTAGATATACTTCTGCTACGGGTCAGTATTTTCTGCAGGGTATTTACTGACCAACTGAATTCAAGTGGTGGAAAGTTCACTTATGTTTCATGCAGCAGCATATGAATTTGTGCTGCACAAAGCTGGAATATGGAGCAGCCATAAATGAGATTTCTAGTTGTGAGTTAGCAAGGTAACATTGCACTTCATGTGGAAAGCAGCTGCCTATGGAACGTGCAGGAAACTCATTAGTGTTTGAGGACACCTTTCAGAAATACGGAAGAGGATGAAGTTATGGTGGTGCTCTTAAGCATTTTAGAGTGCAAGACCTGCTTTTTGGTATGACAACTGGCATTAACTGACTTGTATACTTGAAGTGAGTCTCTAGAGGAGTACAGGATAAAAGTTGATACCACTTTTGTCAATACACTTCTATGATGTTCTGTTTGTTAACTTGGCACACATTTTCAGGAATTAAGATATAAACTGCTTAGGATGCACCTTTAGTTCTCCTGAACTAAAAGGTTTTATGGAAATTCAGTCATCACTATCTTATGCGTAATATAGTGAGTTACCATACTAGAATGGTTTTTTTTAAGAAGTACAAATTCAATATCCCATAGTAATTCTGTGACAATTTCTAAAAAAGGTATCACATATAGTCTTACAGATTTAAAATGCTTTTTCACTTACTGTGAATCTATAATTTTAGATAAGGCAAAATATTCTTGGCACTTCTTGTGATAATACTTCTTTAGTTGACTCAGAAAATAGAGAGATTGCAGAGATTTCAAGGCAGAGTGACCACAGAAAAATTACTCTTGGTACTGAAGTAGATCTTGCTTTTGGCTTTGTTTTGCTATAAGGCACACTCACAAGTAATTGTGAAAATGAAACTTTACTTATCTAGCTCTCCTGGTGTTAGAGGAGTATTGATTGTTCTTGAAGCTGATTTAGAGATGCAGCTTGCTGCATGCCTCTGTGATGACTATATGCAATCTGTGGGTCTGTTCTAAATGGGGCTTTTTTAGTGCTTTTATTATAAACAGCCTCCTGCCTGTTGGCACTGCTGTGTGTGTGTTGCCCAGGAAATGGGCAGTGCTAGTGTGCCCTCTGAAGCTTTGCTACAACCCCCCACCTTGTGAGTGGTAATTTTCAAATCAACTTTTAATGGCCTTCCATTAGACATCAAAAGCATCTTGCTGCAAGTATGAATGCTTCCATATTCCTTAATGGCTTGCTAGTAAAATTGTGTCAATAACATTTTCCTTGTCTAATGTTGTACTAGGCAGATTAGTTTTGCATGAGAAATTGTATCTTGTTTCTGCAGTTTCCAAACTGCACTTCTTTGTCTTCAGCTAGCAAACAGTAGAGCCAGTCATGCACAGATCTGCCATTTTCTCAAAATGGTTTTGACAACTAAAATTTGATTTCTGTCGCTGAAGTCAAATGCTGTGTTTTCCCCTCTGTGCTGATCTCCCTTGAGTGATGAGCTTTGAAAACTTTACTGTTAGTTAAAACCAGGAGTTAGGACCTTGTAGTCTGGGTGAAAATGCAACCAAACCTTTTTGGTTGGTTTTGGTTGGGACCTCTGAACTTAGCGATTTTTAACTGGAAGGTTCACTTGGTGTGGTGTACTGCAATTTGTCTTTCCATTAATATTCCAGACACTTCTGTTCTACTTCCTTGTGTTCCATGGTATCTTAACTCTTCTCTTTAGTCACTTCATCCGTTCCTCTCTGTTCTGTTACTGCAGGAAAGAAGCCTTGTAGATGTCTATAGACCACTCTTCCATTGATTGACAGGTTGTTGTTGCTTAGCATATTGGGTGTAAAAGCATCTGTGTTCAATCAGTTTCCTGATAACTGCCTCCCCAACTCCAATGAGTCTTTCACAGTTCTTAATGTTTTTGAAGAGTCTGTTAGTAATCACAGTACTAAGAGAAGGTTTAGTGGTTCTGATCCTGGACTGTCATTCTTGGAAGACATGGGTTTTATTGTCACCTGTTGCCTGCTGGAGCTCCAGAGGGCTGCCCAGTCACCTCAGTTTCTCTAGGCTGTGGTAGCAGGTGTAGGATGCATCTGCCCTTCTGCTCTGTCTGAACAGTGGAAATGAGTATTTTCTTCAAGGGTACTGGGAAAAGGTCTGTAATCTAAAATTGTCACTTGTTTTTATAACTGTTTTGCAGCTACAGTTAGTCGCCAGATTTTTGTAGGTTGCATAGTTTCCTAGATGACTAATAACAGTATCTTTCCAATAATTAAGTTGGTATTTCTGTACTGGTTTGGGAAAGTTTTGAGCAAGAATATTGGAATTTAAACAGGGATGCTTCACTGTAAATTTGCTTTCTATTACCTCTTTAAAGATTATTTTTAGGAAAGGACAAATCTAATGTCTGACACTCATAAAGTTGAGAGAAGCCCTGAGACTCTGCCTTCATTTGGGGTGATACCCCTGTTCCTAGTAGTCTGCTGTTATTTTACAAAGAAGTTTAGAGGAAATACTACATGATCTAGACAGTAGCCCTTGCTGAAAAGGACTCCAAAATAGATAAAGATATGCTTACCTGTTTAAATGCTTGTTGCTAAAGGCTTGTTCTGTACCTTCTAAATTTCTTTTAAGAATAAGGTCTGTAGAAAATAAATTTCTAGAGTTATTTGAAGTTCTTTGATAATAATAGGAGGAGGAAAATGGTCAACTGCAAATTAATATGAAAAATCAGCAGAAATTGAGAGTTCTCTCTCTTTATGTGATCCTTGCTTTGGCTAAAATTCAGTCACTGCATCATCTTTTGTGTGTCCTTCTTCATTTGTCTGAAATTTGTCTGAATTGAAAACTGCCACAGAAATTATATACCTGCCAAAGATCATTAAACATCAAAATGCAAAGGCCCATATTCCTTAATATTCCTTGCGTTAGTTCCTTGTATTGTACCCTTTCATACTTTATTTCCCACAAACTATATAGAGGTCTTCCTGATCACAACTTTATATGAACATACTTGTCTTTGAACCAGCATGGGTACCACTTCCATGATGCTCTAAAGAAGTTATGGGTTTTTTTTTAAGGCTGTCAGCTGCAAAATGATGTTTTTGAAAGTCAATTTATGGAAGCTGAATAACAGAGTATGTGACTTCTAACAACTGTCAGACCTTTCTGGATGAAAAAAAAATTCACAAATTAGATGTGTGAGAAACATGAGCGTATTCCTACTGTGTTCGTGTAAATAGTGTTCCAGGCTAAGCAGACCCTGGATATTTAACACCAAGCTTGACAGTTCAGATAATTAGGAGTAAAGATGCACGCAGTCCGTCAGTTCAGTGACGGGAGAAAGGACCTCTTCCTTTACAGTTCAGTGACAAAAAATGTTTTCTGCTTCTTAGTGGGAAGGCGGACTATTTTTAAGAGGTTTGTTCTTTACTTCACCTATGCGTTCTACTAAGGTGTGGCAATT
The DNA here is from genome assembly GCA_008711295.1 of Anarhynchus alexandrinus. Taxonomy (NCBI): domain Eukaryota; kingdom Metazoa; phylum Chordata; class Aves; order Charadriiformes; family Charadriidae; genus Anarhynchus; species Anarhynchus alexandrinus. The sequence goes on from VUYV01000068.1 coordinate 2,655,991, forward strand.
TGTAGTCTGTGTCCTTTGACAAATCTGAGACCAACACAACTTGATGTTTTACCCTTTGTTCTCTCATTTTAAAAATTTAAGGAAAACTTTTAGGGCAGAGAGCCATTTTGCAAACAGTCCTTTTTTGGGTCAACTTATAAGATGTTCAGTTGAACAAGACTTCACTTGGAAGAACTATTGTATCTCACTTCTTGCTGTTCTTTTATTGAAAGTTGGTAGGTTAAAGATATCTTTGAAGTTTGTATCTTTTGAAGCTGTGAAATCTGCAGTGTTTTGGATTCCTGGTTATAAAAACATTTGTTCAGAGCAGGACTGATAAATTAAGACAAAGCTTCCTTCCTTAGCTTAAACAGGAAAGGAGTGTGGTTACTTTTGAAGACTCAGAGGGGTAGGTTAGCTGGTGTAAAATGTCTCTGGGAATTCTAGTTAGCTGCTTGCAAAGATGTTTCTTGAAATGCGTGTAGAGAAGGAAATACCCTTTCACTTGCAACTTTTTTCGCTTGTGCGTGCAGCAGAATAGAAGTTGATCTGTACTGAAATCTATGGCAAGGACTGTAATATTGCAATGGCTCTTGAGAGTTCCTTTATAGAAGCATGATAATTATTCACTTAAGATATTTTGTACCTTTTTAGATGCTGAATGCTTTGAACATCTTTCTGGAGTTAAAACAGTTTATGAAAATGCTGCTCAGTATTTCTGGGCCGGAGATTTATTTTTAACTTTTATAGGTGTACTTATAAGTCTCCACAGTTAATTTGCAAAGTATTTATACTGAGACCATGCCTTCCAAGAATCCATGGTATTGTCTGTTTTTCTTCTGTTCCTCATAGTCATGATGATTTTGAATTACTCTGAAGGCACTGCAGAGTGATCAGGTTTTCCCCAAAGCAACTCTGCAGAACTGAGTTATTAGAAATGTCAAAGTACTAATCTTCAATATTGCTTCTGCAATTAGGTGGATCTCAAGTGCTCAAAATACCTTTACCGGTTAATGATCACAGACTTCAACAACATGCATTTCTGAAAGGAGTTTTATGCGAAGGACCTGCTTTTACATGATTAATTACTTCCGATCTTCTTGCAGGATAGGGTTTGAAATGCCTCTTGTATAAAAGGTTTATCTTAAACTTATACCAAATAGACCTAATATATGGGGTACTTTATATAGGTATATACCTATTTTTTTTCTTCCTCTAACTATCCAGGTTTGGGTATCTTATCTTTTTATCGCACTGATGAAGATCAGTCACTGATTTATATTTTGTGTGTTTGTGTAACTATATACCAGAGTTGCTTTGATTTCTTTACCCTCCCCCAAATTACTCTCAGCATTAGCTCATCTTTTAAAAGTAGAATAATAGTTATAGCTCTCCCTTTACTTCCTCCTCCTTCATGAATGACTTCTCTTCATCAAGAGTCCAGCTGTAGCAAATTCCTAAAGCTTAGGCTTTTTTAAATTAAATTTCATCTAACTTGATATGTGTTTTGTATGGTGCAGTAAGCCAAATAGTTAATCCTTTCAAGCTTCAAACTTCACCCTGAATATCAGTCAAAAAAAGTTTGATTAGGACTCTTAGCTTTGTTCAGATAAAATGTTGGTGAGGAGGGAAGGCAGGCAGGGGTTTAGGGAAGATTGCTTGTTTAAGATGAGGAGGAGCTGTCTTAATTGACTTCTAGTTAACTTTTTTTTTGTCTCGGTCTGTGTAATTTTGAAGAGGTTCTCAACTGACTTTTTAATTTTGTCTTTCTCCTATCTGGGGATGTGCCTGCTACCTTGACTGTTACCTGAGTTCTCCCTTTCCTTGAAAGTATGGTATATATATTTGTAACATAGCACTCTGGCTTCTGATGCTACAGCATTTCTTGTAATCAAGATCTCTGAAAATAAGGCTAACCTGTCGTGCCTCCCCAAATCATGACTGAATGTGGAAACTTAATTCTGCAGGGTTTTAATCTTTCAATCGAGTATTTCTGTGTAAGTATAGAAGTTTTGCCTTTATTAGGAAAGGTTGGCTTTGGAAAAGTAATCCTTAGAGTAATTGGGAATTTCCTTTCGTTGTCAACATGAACTAATTAGTATCACATTGTCTGGCTCTTAGCACTTGCTAAGTGAAATTAAATTGAGTTGCACATGTCTATTTGTTTCCAAAATAATAATTTTGGATGTTTGACAAATGGGCTTGCCTTTGTTATCACACACTCATTCTCGGATAGTTTCCCCATTAAAAATGAGAGTAAGGCTGCCTGTGAATCTAACTGGAAAACCAGCAAAGTACTCTACAGCATAAGTGTTCGGTAGAGCTTAGAGCCCAATTGTGTCCTTAGATGTCACTTAGACTCTACAGCAATGCAAGCTAAGAAAATCTAATATTTCTTTTTTTGACATGATACTTCGCTGCTTATTTGAGGTAAGACCACAGCCCTGTGTGAGAATGCACGCTGTACAGTGCAAGATGGATTGCAGAAGGGGCTGTTAGTCTGTCTTCTGCTTTTTATGCGATTTAGTTGGATATTTTTAACTTCTGCATGTCGACAGGTGAGTCCATAGGCTGTGCAGTACAGGCCATCACTAGGGAAGTGAATGTTTGCCTATTGTTGAGGCATGTTTATTCAGTTGCATTGATTGCAACTTAGAAGCATATGTTCTAACAAATAATTTTTCTGTGATTATATGACTCTGTGATTTATTGCTGATGTGGCTAATAAGCTGATCAGAGATCAGGCTAAAGTTGTATTAGTCATGAATAACCTCACAAGAGGGGGACTAGGTGCACAGCAAATGTAAGCGGGGCAGGCATGTCCAGGCACTTCTGTGTTGAAACAGTTAAATGTTATCAAAACTGAACATAATTGATTTGAGCACGCTAAGTGTAGCAGCGGAATAAAAGCCGATGTTCCTCCTGACTTCAGTAAATTAATGGTAGGAAATATGACTGGAGAAGAGCAATGCGGTCTAGAGTGCTTGCTGCATTTAGAGATATTTTTAAGGAATGATTGGTTATCAGTTGCTTTCTCCCATAGGCTTGTATGAGTCCACAGGGTAATGGCTTCCTGGCAGAGCATGCGGTTGAGCTGGCAGCTCTGAGCAGGCGTTTATTGCCAACTTCTGCATGGTGCAGGGGATGGCCTGTGGCCAAGCAGTGAGCTGTGAACTCTGGGGATAGTTCTTCTGTGGGTCATTGTGCAGGCACTGAAGTGAATTCTGCCCAAAACACAACCTTTTTGAATTAAGAGGAAAACTACCATTTACTCAAGTTCTTGTTTGTGCTGGCAGATTGGCCTAACAATTTAATTCAACTCTCGCTCTTCAGTTAATGCCTAGGAAGGATGTGAATCATGTTGCAGTACGTGGCTGTGATGCCTTCATTCTGAAGTCTTAAAATTCCCTTGCAAAAAAATTAATGTCAGGAGTATCTGTTCTTCTTTGTTTAAAAAAAAAAAATCAGGGAAAACTCTGAATGTAATATTAGAGTGTGTGTGTGTGTAAAGACTTCAATGTTGGGAACATTTTGTAAAGAAATGCTTAATCTTTGACACAGTACTGAGAAAGTGGATGTGCTAGAATGTATTCACTGCACAGAAAAGCTAGCTGTTGCTGCACATTTGACAATTCTGTAATATTCTTTTAGCTTTATCTTTTAGATAGTTGGAGTAATGTCTACAGTATGCATTCCTACAAGGGTTTAAAAACAAAAGTTAGAAATCCTTTTCTTTACGGTCACCTGCTCAAGATGGAAAGGAATGTTACTGGGTAATTTTTTTTTTTTGGTAGTAAATTAGACAACTCTGACAGTTTTGCCAAGTTATTCTTCAATCATCTGTAAAACAGAAATGTCTTAGCAAGCAATGGCTTAATCGGTAGACCAAGAAATATATCTCGTACTTCTAATAAATCTTAATTTATATGATTCAAAACAGGAATGTTGTCAACCCATGGATAAGTATTCACACAGAAACTTTAGGGTTAGCATGTTTCTTGCGTTTTCCCTATCTTATTTTGATAAAACACTTTCTTGTTGTTTACATCTATATAAATCTTATCAGTAGTAATTTAATTAAAAATCATTTAAAAGGTGAAGATTTGTTTGTTTGGATATTGAGTCATTGGAAGACTAATATAAGAACTTGATAAGATCATGAGTAGGAGTTAAGAGGAAGCCAAACGTGGTTTTCTTGTGCTGCAATGAAACTTGGCAGCCTGAGGATTCTAGACTTTTCATTTCTTTATTAATACATTTTTCACGATGGATGACATGCAGTATGTTTTTCTAGGATAAGAGAAGTATTGACTGCCAGAACAACTATTTCATTTTCTGTTCTCTCTTGTAACTCTTTTTGCTATGAAGGGAATATGTTTTCATGCAGTTCGCTAGTTGTGCAACAAAAAAGCAGTTCATCTAGTAATTTTTTTGTTGGCCAGGGACTTTTTATGCATTTGCTGTGATATTTGGCTTTATCAAAGTACCATGAGGGACCAATGGAAAAGGACAAATATCTTTTTTGTCATATTAGTCAATGTTGCTGTGTAAGGTGCTGTGGAACAATTAAGAATGATTGATTTCTCATAGCTTGTGTTAGCTTCTGGAAAGGTAGGCTTCTGAGATGGAACCTGTTTTTACTTTTAAGCAGAAATCTTATGATGGAAATCTAGTTTGTTTCAAACAGATTCCTGTTTTGTTACAGAAGTTGAGTACTTACTGCTCTTACAAGGAAGACTTGTTTGAAACTTTACCTGTAAGTGGTGGCACCAGGAAAATGAATAAGACAAATAGCATATTTTGAAGTTTTGCACCATTTATAAGTATTAAATATGTACTGTGGTTTGGTTTTGCCTGCCCCTTCAGTTTCTGTTATTCTTGTGTGCATGAAAGCTTTTTTAAAAAAAATTAAATTTAGGTCAACTTTTGTGTAGAGGATAACGTTGTGTTGAGAAAATACATCCCTTCTTTAGGTTCATTAGCGATTACTAAAATGCAAGTGAATTTACTACCAGAAAATTGAATTTACTTATGTACATTTTAAAATGTCTTGCACATCTGTCTTCTGGGTCAGCCTAATAGATGAGATTTAGTAGTCCTTCCAATGGCTGGAGAGAGACCAAAACTTCACATGGTGCAAACTCCTTTACTTCTAAGCTCTCTGAGCAGTCAAGAGGGTTATCCTCATGACCAGATTCTCCTTGGCTGGACCATGTCCTCCCAATACATTATGCATATACGCTATAACATTTTTGCTGCGGTGTGTGCTTGGGTGCGCTAGCTCTACCACGTGAAGAGGACTGATGTAATTGGTCTAGCAGAACAGACTCTTGCTGAGTGTCTGCATTCACATGTAAGTACTTGCATGCTTTTGAGCTTCATAACTTTTACCTGGGTCATAGCTAACACAGCTGTGCCGCTTGGACTCCAGAGTGTAATGTAATGGTTGCTTGGTGATGCCTGAGCCCGCCTTTAGTGGAAAATGAAACTGAAAGCTGAAAAGTGGTGCTCTGTTGGCACTCAGTAAGAGATTAATAAAGATCTAGATGGAAGGCATGAGAACTCTGCCTGAAAGTATTCTTTAATAGTTTTAGCTTACTATTAGAAGAGATCTGTCTGTCAAAGCAGAGCTCTCCTTCATTCACTGTTCTTCAGAGCCCTGTGAAGAGCTCCTGGACAGACATGCTCCGTGTGCCAGATCTCCTCCTTTGCCTTTATCTCATGTATGTCCTTAGTTCTTGCTAGTTGAGTCTATCACTGTTTGAATGGGCTACTCTTTTGGTGGCATTCTGCATATGACAAAACCAGGTTTGCTTTTCTACATATTCAGAACTAGACATTCGCAGCTCATTATAAATAAGCTTTAAGGGTTTTTTGAACTGTTTTTCAGCTGTAACTAAACATATTGCCGATGTGCACATGTAACAAATCCTTCTGTGTGCTGAACCAACGTAGAAAGTGGATTAAGAATGCAAACTGCAAAAGTCTGGTGCAAGAGCAGGGAAAACTAAATTTAATCTAGTCCTTCATTGAAAGCCAGACATGTCCAGTTTATCAATAGTATGGAGAAGGAAGGTGGTATTGTTCTTCCAGTAGTGCTCTCATTTGGGTTCCCTGACACTTGGTGTATTTCGTGCTTCCTACACTGTATTTTTTTACCCTAGCTACAGAAATTCATGCTTTTAGTGTGTGATTGGCAATAAAGACATTATTTTCTTCAAAAGGTTACAATATTTCAGTGTAGTTTCTAGGAAGTTCAGAGCCCTGCAGCTCATACTGATCTTCTCCAAGAAAATTCGTTGTCATTAGGGATGCAGTTCTCCTTTTAAGGGGATAAAAATGTGAGAACTCAAAGCTAAGTAAAAATAACCAGTATTTTATTTCATCTGCAAAGGAATGGTTTCATTAAGAGAACAAATATTTACTTTCTCTCATCTAGAATATGTATTATTCATACTGTTACATAGTTTGTAGATATTCGTGATTAAGATTCATTTTGGACTTCGGAGCAGGTTTGTTTTTTTCTTGATCCTGCTGGTGCAGAGCTCTAGGTTTCTTTTCATTTTGGAGAACCATTCCTTATGATCTCTGCTGCCTTCCAAAAGTTTATGGTTGAAATAATAGCAAGATGCTTTGCTTTTCCATAAGGAAACCTGAGTACGCAGCTTTTTTTTTTGTCCTTAGATGCATGTGTTCAGGTTTTACGAGTAAACAGTATATTATATTCCCTGTCCCCTCTTCTTCCCCCCTCTAGAGAGTTCCAGACAAGCCCCTTTCTTCTGAAAAATCTCGACTCTGCTTCTGTCAGTTCTACAGAGTTTCCTGGAATTTAACCTTGACAGATCTAAGTAGATACAAAGGACTAACCTGGTTAAAAAGTGAGAAGCATTATCTTTTGTTCAAAGAGAGTCCTCATGATACTGCATCTGAGGGCTGACAGGTTACGTCCTCCAGATCACTTTTGTATTGATTCCCCTGCCCCATATGCTCCCCCTCTGTGATGTGGTCAAGATCTTCAATATGAGGTGGTAGTTTTCAGTGGTGGTAGTAGGTGTTCCCCCAAATTATCCCTGAGAATTGCCATCAGGTATGTAAACTGTTTGAGAGGTACTGTGTATTTTTCTTTGGGGGGGAGGGCAAGGGAGAATAACCATACAAAATAAAAACTATTGTGGGGGCAGTCTCTGTTTTATTTTAAATCATTCCATATAGAAAACGGGATTAAAAAAATAATCAAAACCCTTTTAATCCAGAAACCTAGCGGAGTGCAAGATGGTAGTAAAAATCCATTAACATGTAGGAAAACTGGGCTGAGAAATCTAAATTAAACCGGAGTGGAAAAACGTACTACTTCAACTTGATAGTGTTTAATGTGAGAAGATACAGGCATAGGTTCATCCTTGTGTAAAGGGACACCAAGAAATACAAGGCGCTGCTTGCTGTTCACAAGGCTTAAAGTGTGGTTGCCAGTGAACTATTTCTGAATATTAAAGTCGCTAGACAAGTCTTGAATAATTGTCTTAAGACTTGGTATCCTAGGCTTAAAAATCTACTGTGCTTTTTACTTGCAGTGGTGTCAAGGGTATCTCATTATTCCCTAAATACAATTTTACCATTAATTAAAACAGTTCTGAAAAACAGCGCAAAAGGGTATTTGAAAATCTAAAAACTGAATTGCGTTGTTTCTTTGGTGATGCTAGCAGCAATGGTTTGTAGTCAGTGGAACAAACTGATGCTTAAGACAAAATCAATACCTTCTATTAAAGTGAAGCATAAACTGCTTTCTGTGTAAGTTTATCTTTGCCTCAAGTACGTTGATTTCATAAATGCAAGATCTTCCTGTGTCCAAAATTCATCATAAACTTGTCTTGTGTGCATGGCGTCAGGCTTGCTGTAACCAAGGAATGAACAAAGATTATTCTCAAACTTGTTTTTTGTAGTCATGTATTTAATGACATGCTTATTATTGTATGTGAAAAGCATTTAAACTAATAGCCCGATTAAAAAACTTACTTTACAAACATTTTTACTTACAAAGATGTTCCTTAACAGAAAACTTATTGCTCCCATTGTAGATCATGAATATTCAATATTCTATTGGTTTTCACCTACTTAAATATGATTTTAAAATTCTAAGTTCCTGCTTATGGCTGACAATTTGCCTGTCTCATCTTTAGCAATGGGCCAGTTGTTTCAGTAACTCCAGCCAAAAAAGAGAATTCTTTTGGTAGTAATGAAAGCAACTGATAAAGGAATAAACCCAATAATAATTTTGTGCAACAAGTATTCCAAGCCAACTTACTGTATTGTACTTATGAAGGGAAACTCTTGCCCAGTTGCATTTCTCCATGTGTAAGAAAATTTAGAGGTTGCCTTTATATAATCTCAGTAGTATTTCTAAATATGTGCCATTGCAACAAGTAGTTAGCATTGGGTGTGGAGCTGACAATGGGGTTTTGAGTGTTTTGCCTTAAGTGCTGATGATAAAGGAGTCATGAGCACAAGAATCTGTAAAAATTGTGGTTGCTGGGTGCATTGCTTTGAAGCAGTAGCAGAAAATACGCAAACTGTGTTTAGCACTGTTTTGGAACCAAGTATGGCCATCCCAAATTATAATACGTACGTTTTTCAGGTGCAGCTAATGCTGACACTAAGCATCTCCTTTTTATAATGCCAGCAGTCAAAAACGTTTGGAGAAAGGGAGAGGAACAGCCTTGTGAAATACAGAATCAGAACAGGTTTTGATGTTAAGTTGAGGAAGTAGAGCTGGCAGCTTTCAAAAGCAATGTAGGAAATGACTGCTATAACTTGCTCCTGTTTGTGTTGCAGCTTGATTCAGTGGCATCTGATCAGTTTTAGCATCAAAGAATTCAACTCCAGTTTTAAGGACTGATTCGTCCTCTTAGAGTAAAGAAGTGTGAGTGTGCAAGTGAAAAGGGAAAAGGTTAGAGTTGCTAAACAATATTGCTCAGGGCTGGCAAAAATTAGCAGATAACCTGGCTTTTGGAACGTAACCTTCAGTAGCTAGAGAAGTTAATGTGTCTCCCCCTCCTTTCCCATTTTAAATTATTTGTGAATGTTGCTGCTTGTGTAAATTTAGGGGGTTTTATCTTGCAGACTTTTCTTTAGCACTTCGTTTTTTCAACTTTAATCTCAACACGTGAATAATATCCATCAACAGGACAGCACACACTTTAGGAGCAGGTGACCTAATCTATGTCTCTGTCTTTATCTGGTTTTCTGAAAGTACAAAATAAATGAGTTTTCGAGCAGTCTGTGTTTTTAATAATAAACCTTTTAAAGTTGCTCTTATCTGAAATGTATGTATCCAGTAGTGAGAATTAAATGTCAAAGAAATACTTGCTTTGAATTGTTGCTTGGTGGTTCTGAAGTTTTCCTTCATTTTCTCTAGGAGTCTTTTTGTATCTGTGTGTGTCAGTATTTTTTTAGCCTTCCTTCCACCGCATAAAACTCTTTTGATGGGCTGTCCCTTTTCTTTTCTTCCTTATTCTTCTTATTCCTCCAGCTTTTGAATCTGTTGTTCAATTCAAAATAAACTTCAATATTTCATCTTTGTCAGTTCTTTGAAACTAGACAATGTAGTAGATAAGGACAGATCAGATTATGATGTCCCTGAAGGAACAGCTGTATTGTGAATTGAAATATTTGTAACTACTTGTGGGTTAAGATTACAGAGCCTAATTTCTCATGGCCTTATCTTATAAATGCTGCTGCTTGCGTAGTTCTGCTATCTATCCTAGTCTTACCAAAGTCTTAAAAATGATGGTAAAGCTGCATTAGGCTGCAACTCAACTATTAATCTGACTATGTGAGTCAGAATTGTAGGAATTTGACAGATCATATTTACTCATTAGTCTAGAAATAGCTTTTGAATTATTAGTCTGTGTAAGTGAGAAGTATTGCTGTGTTAAGTGCTACCTCTCTGAAGCTCAGTTTTACTTGTATGTTGTGGCTCAATATCTTGGTGCTTTTTTTCCAAAATACAAACAAAATGGGGTAAGAAATTAGAGCAACATGTGGGTTTCTAAAATCAGGTGGCTCTAACTTTTGGATAGCTTTTTGGTCTAAAAGTTAAAGCCAGTAGACCTATACCTGGTTTATTTATCCACACTATTGAAAACAAGTCATTAGGAAGATAAGACAGTATCTGAGCACTTCTGACTCATGTAGTGTGAATCCCTCCAAGTTTGAACAACTTCTTTCTTATTCTCTCATCTAATCTTTTACGTGAAACAAACTGTTCTAGGACTTAAAAAATATCCAGAAAAGTTGTTTTGGTTTGGGTGTGGTTTTTTGTTTTGTATTAGAGTATCTCAGGCCTGAAAGCTAGATCCTGGATGTCTATAGCTGTAACCTGTTGTTCTCAGAAGTGTCATTCAGCCTTGAAGTGAAAGGACTGGCTGATGAAGCCTGACACTTCTAATGCCTCATTGCGATGCGGAATTACGGATGATTTGAAAGAACAACGATGAAGGAAGGAGTTTAAAAAGCCAATGATGCAACCATCTCGATATCTACGTGTAGTATCTCACATTACTACTTGTTCCCTTTATCTCCCTGTTTGGGCTGGACAGCTGTTTTATGTGATTGTAAAGGATGAGCCTGCTGAAAGATCTATGTAAAATGAGTTTCTGTATAAAAGAGAGATTAAACAGTCTCTACGATCAGTAAAACCGGAAAATACAGCCATAGCAATCTGATTGCACAGTCCAGTGTTGAAAATTGTGGGTTTTTTTGGTGTGTGATGAGATGTCTGATAAATTTAGTCAACACAGTGGCACTTCATAATGGAGCGTGAGACTGATTTAAAGACTGGGATCACCTTTTTAGGCAGAAAGAATGTTGTTATCCCGTAGAGATGATGTTCTTGTCGGATAACAATTGGAAAATAGTAGATGAGTCAGATTTCAGGCGTGAAGTGGTGTTACTGCTGTGCAAAACTGAGGACCACATCTGCAGCGTATGCGAGAGCATAAATATAAAATCCATGTTTTCAGACTGGTGCAAGGAGGAAAATTCTGCTGTCTCAAATGATACTTTTTTTTTTTCCTGGGTATTTTGTGGAATAGCCAATATTAAAAATAATCCTCGCTCCTTTCCCACCACATCAGTTATTGTATTCTGTCGGTTCTGCTACTTTTTTGGCTGTTGCAGAAAATGAAATGAAAAATGATGAAAAATAAGAAGTAATATGCTATTAATGAAACAAACTCTTTATGGTCATGAGTTATGCTTTTTTTTTAAATGATTTGTTGTGTTAGATACTTACTGCATTACTTGACTGTATCTTGCTTGATTGACCATCAACATATGAATGAGTTGGTATGTTTGTGTAGAGTGATTAAATTGTTCACAGCAACGCAGTGATCTTTCTCAATATGAAGCCTGCTGGCCAGAGCAAGCACCAAACTGATAACCATATTCTTACTGGAGCTATTTTTTTATTTGACACTGCCTTCTATTGTATAGACATATATTGTCTTTCCTGAGTATCATGTCCTTACTCTCTCATCTTTAAGGACTTTTCTAATCCACATGACAATGTATTTTTCAAGAAGCTGAACACGCCCTTTTATTCTACCAGATAAATTTCAGAGTGCTGCTGTGGCTTGGGTTCAAGTCAGTTGATATTACTATTCTTTTCCTTAGTTTTTGTGAAATCATGTTGCTTCTCCTTAGTTTTTTTCCTTCTTTGGGGCAATGTATCTCTAAATTTTATTTGCTGCTGTTCTGCGATCAGGATCTCAGCTCTTCTCTCACTTGCCAGAGAGCAATGTGGTTTTTTTTTCCTATCTTCTAATGGTAACTCAAATTACTTATCAGGATTTCTGTTGCGCTTTGGAAAGTGCACTTGGAATCCCACCCTGCGCCTGCCCCCATTTTTCTACCACAAAGTAAGCCTGTGATTTGAGTTCACTTCTGGCCACTAATGTGAAAGGATACTTCTTTCTCTGTGTATGCGTGAGTGTTTATTTTTGTGTGTGCATATATATTTATATGTGCATGCAAGCACATGAATTTAAGGAGTCTTTCTTCTCAAATCCTTTTTTTTATTTTCTCACTTAATTTGGGATGTCTTCTGACTTAAATGTCAGTATATGAGCATATCTAGTGAGAGGAGGCAGAGAGCTCACTGTTGAAAATAGTATGTATTGTGGAAACAGTAGATGATAGGAGTGACATTTTGCTCTTATTTTTTATATTCCATTCATGACTTCCAAAACAGATGATGGCTTTTTGCCTCATCTTTTGGCATTTTCCAACATTCTGGATAATATTCTGTTTCCAAGTTGGTAATAAAAAACCTTGTTTGAGCTAATGAATTCTAGAAAATGGTAGCTCATAAAGTCCTGTGAAGGGTTTAAATTTCAACTTTGAGAAGTTTCTAATAGTTTGAGTTAGGCAGCCTTAAAGTGGAATCTGAGTTGGAGTCATCTTTCCTGTCGGAGTCTTTTGAGTTGTTAAATTCCAAGACTTTTCCTTATGGGTAGGTTTGAGAGCAGCACAAAAGCTTTCTGTGCTGCACCTGGTTTAGCCGTCATGCTTGGATCAGCCTTTAGTTCTGGCTTTCCCCCTCCTTAGGTCAGTTTCTATGATAAAGGCTCTTTGTGGAGGTTGTGAGAGATCTCCTCGAAGGGTGCACAGTTGGTGACCTCTCCTCTGAGGGACTGCAAATGAATAGGCCATAATTGGAGCAAACTCTAGCCCCCATCCTCTTCTTGCTAGGCCTTAACATCCAGGAGGAGGTTTCCCATCGCTTTTTAGAATGAGATTAACTCCAGTATGCCCTGTATAGTGTGAAATCGCCTTCCACTTGCTGCTTGCAAGTGTGCAGAATTCCTGGGATGCTTCAGTTAATTGCCTAGTCCTTTCTAAACATCTTCCCCTCAGTCCTGAAAACCTTTGTTTTCCTATGAACAGGTTTGTCTGTTGTTAACTATCAGTTGTGAGCAAATCCTATGTTCTCCCAGGTCTCATAGATATATTTGACATGCAGTGGAAACCTTGAAGGTTTTGCACCCAGGACCTAAATCGTATCAAAAGGGCTCCATTTATACACCTAGTATAAAATTTAGCTGCATCAAGCTGCTGCTCCCTTCTGAGCCTCACTGTCTGCCTTTGCTCAGGACTGAACAAACAGGATCCCAACTAGAAGGAACTTTCTCAAAAAGTACAGACAAACTAGTGAAGTGCAGTTGAGAGGAAAAGCAGCGCTGTGTGCTAGGAGCAGAACATATACCAGCAAGGTGAAATGCCTGATTTCCTGCTTTCAAGCTGTGGGTCTGTGCATGGTCAAAATTTTACTAATAGAGTGCTCTGACATTGGTTTCCTGTAATAGCATCAGTTTGGGTGTTAATCTTAGTAGACAAAAATAGCAAGCTTTTTTTTTTTCTGTTGGTGCCTTACTGCAGAATGGTGTCTTTCAAAGGTATGAAGTTGTATACTTTTGTGCTGTGTTGAGCATGGTTACAAAGATCTACATTGCCGACTTCAGATCCAGATTTTAGTACTAAAATTTGGCAGAAAGAATTAGAAGGAAGTATAGATGTCACTTATCTCTGTAGTGGTTAGTATGTCTTCCTCCTGATGCAGGGGTCTGCCTTTCACACTTCTTGTCTGGTTTGTGATAGGCATTTGTTTCATTATGGGATTGAGGTTTGATTTAGTAGTCCAGAATATTTCACATAAACGATGCTGCCTAGGTCTGGCAAAACTGAAAGATGTTACTGGCAATTTTCTGTGTGAATTTTGTGCTCTGGAGCCTTCAATATCTGAATGCATTAGCAGATATCGTTTACTGTCAAAATTTTTGGACTGTACTAAAACTTTGCACTGGCTGTGGACAATGTTTTTCATTTTAATTTTTAAAACAATAAGAATCTGCAGATAAACAGCGATGCTAAATAGTGATACTACGTGTACTGTCATGTGCCCAGAACTGCAGAGGCTTGTCTGTAAATCCTAATGTTGGGGTGGAAGGGAAAATATGCAGAGCTATTGAAGGCAGAAGTCATCTGTCAAATGCAAGCTTGTCATAAGGTTATTTAATTAGAGGAGTTACTAAGTAATTTTTCAGACTTCTGGGACTTATTCCATCTGTGTTTCAAGATGTCCTCCTTGAAAGGGGTAGAAGGAAATAGTTCCCTTGTTTTTCAGTGGCTTAGTTTCTGAATCTTAACCTTTTTCCCTTTTAAAAAAGGATAAGATTTTAAGTCAATCTCATTTTTTGTTTTCCTGTTGTTTTCTTAGAGAACAAAGCAATGCTTTTGCATGCTACAGAAAAGATCCAAAACACAGCAACTTTAATTCCCTTGTCTCAACCTATCTTCAGTTTCCTTATATACCTGCGATAACCTTCTGTTACAGATGAGAAAATGTGCTGTAATGTATTGTTTCTTCATTGCGTCATAACCCTGATAATCTGATCCAGCAAAACACTCAACCTGTTAACTGCAGCTTGTTTTTCCTTTTTTTCTTTCTCCTCAACCAAGATAGCTCTCTTGGATCCTGTTTCTATGTTGTTTTGTTACAATAGTCGCCTTGTTCCCTTTACTAACAAACTGCGGACATGACTGCCACAGCAGTTTTGCCTTTACATACAGTTGCATTTCTGATAAATCCTTTTGATCTTGGTTACATTTGCAGGTTTAAATATTTATAAACCAAAATTAAGCTGAAAAGGGTTTAGTTCTAATTGCTTTCCCTTTCTGCTCTCTGTGCTTCAAGATAGATGTAAAGGCATGGGAGGTTTTTCTTCCATTCTTCCCTTCTGCCCCAGCTGGGTCTTGTATTGCAGCTGAGGGACTGCATACTGCTTCCTTCAGAAGTATACAGATAGAGAATTGGAAATACCCAGGTTGTTGCAATACTTCAGTATACTTAAGTTATTTGGCATGTACATTTTAAGTTGAGTTCTGCTTATTTATTTAATCCTTTGCTTTTCTTTCAATTATTTAGCTCCAGTTTCCTAGACTTCCAGAAAATATAGGACTTCCTCATGTGCATAAATATTAAAACAAAGCATCACACCCTTTGCTTTCTGTGCTTTTTTTTTTTCCTCTCCTGTGGAAAAGCTTTTCTTTTTCTTTAGCGACTCAGTCTTAGAGCTAAGAGCAAGCAGTGATGAGTTGAATTCAAAGAGGATTAGGGACAGGACTTTGAAATGCAGGCTAATTCATCAGACACTTCTGATATTGTAGAATTAACAAGAGATGGCATTAAATCACGCCAGAGCATTTGTTGGAGTAATTGCCTTCTTTCAAGCAGAAAAATATGTAGTGGTTTTGAGTGATGGGTGGTTTAATGTTGTAACTAAACTTGTAATCCTTTACTTGTAATGAGAACACCCTTTCAGCACTTTTTACCCTGCAACCCTGGCTGCTGTGCTTCCCTTGCATCAAATTTAGTTGGTTGATCATGTGGTTTAAAAAAAGCCCAGCCAGTGAAATAATACATCCGCACACCCTCTGCCCCCAGCCCACTGTCAGGTCAGCTGAATGAATTGGATCACCTCATTAGCCACACCAGTGTCTATAAGGGAAGAAGTAGGGACAGTCCAGCAGCTCAGGATGGAGACGTGGTGGAGTGTGAACAGCCCCTTTCAGTAGCAGCTGGCCTTTAAAGCAGCTGACTTGTCAGGGTAAGCGGCACCAGCTATATGCTTGCTTTGCAAAGCACTACAGCAGTTTAAGATTATATTGTCCTTCTGCTTTCTTCCCTTTGCTGGACGAGTTGTTCCGTGGGATCTTTCGTCTGCTGTAAGTAAAATCAGCTGGGATTGTTAAACTGAGGTTTAGTCTAATCTCGTTAATTTTTTGAATGACTAATGTGCCCACTGTATCTCTTGGATCTGAATTGGGGTCTGTACTTGTATTAAGCTACTTGAATGTTCAGATTTCACATCCTGAAAAGCGTTCAAATGAGAAAATGAATATGCACAGTAATTCTCAAACGAGCTATGGACTTTGAAAGAAGCACAGATAGTGTTGGTGCATCAAACCATGCCCTACTTTTTTGGGACCTGTTGACACTTTTTCTACCTTTTCCCATTCCAGAAACTGATCAATTCAAACAGTCAAACAAAAAAACCCCTAAAATGTTCTTTGCAAACATTAAGTGTGGGAAAAGCAGTAGGTGTGAGATAGGTATGCTAAAATAAAAGCTGCTGCATGTACCTCAAAACACTTTTTAACCCATGTGAGACATGATGACAAAATGCTTCCTGGATGTGGACATACCAATAAGATGCTTTTAACAAGTTGCAAATGGTAAAGTTTTGTGATGTCTTCCTGACTTTTCTTTTTTGCTGTTGGAGTTTATTTTCCTGGCATATGTATAACAGATCAGATCACTCAGCTCCTTTTGATTGATGATGATTTATGATTAATTCATTCTTGGATTTTTTCCCAATCTAGGGCAACTAAAAGAGCAACGTAAACGCCATTGCTGCTGAGTGTGCACTTACTGTGTAAATAGTGGAACTATGTGTCTGCACTGACAATAATTTTGGAATAGAAGGCTGTTTTAAATGTTATTTAAAAAACCCCCATGAATTAACTATTGAAAGAAATGTCTTATTTTGTCTCCATCAATCTTTCCTTTTGGGAACTAAAATTGAGTGCTAATAGACTTAGATGTTATCTTGAATTAAAATAATAATTGCAAATGTTTTGTGATGTTTTATTTCCATAGTCTGTGGCAGATAGCGCAGACAAGTGAAGTGAGATTTTTTTTCTGAGACACGATAAATTTAACAGGAAATACTGGATATTTTCTGACTCCCTGCTGCCGTCCTTAGCGATGGTTATTCCTTGCTTTCAAAGTTACTGGTGCACTTGAGAGTTTACCCTTCTATCAGTCCCAGTACCCTTAGATGTTCCCCCCCCGCCATCCACCCCTATGTATTTATGCAGCTTCACAAATCACGAGGATTGAATAGTCTTAGAAGAAACCAGCAAAGCCTTTTAATGGCTCCTCTGCAGTGTTTCTGTTGCATTCATGTTCTTTCTGCTGTATGAGGCTTTCTCCTTCTTTCTGCTGTTTCTGTGGAGAGGTGACAGTCTCTCCCATGAGTCGGAGTGAGATTCTGTTTTGCTTTCTGGCTCTTGGGCACTTCAGAATGGGTGCCAGTCCTGCTTTTGTCTGTGGTAGCCTCTGCAGAGATTTGCGCTTGGTTAGTAGGACTTCTTTAGATGTGGTGGACTTGGGTTAGCTGATGTTGTTAGAAGTAGCCTCTGGTAAGAAGATGTGTTCTTATCCGCCCATACTTTATCTGAGCAGGGGTGCGTGTTATAGCACTGTCTTGAGTGTCCTCTCAGTCTGATGACCACTTCAGCTCCAACAGCTTTTTTTCACTGTACAGCTGAAGAGAACGAAGGGCGTGTTGTAGTTTTTTGGGGTTTGTGGATTTTTTGTTTCATCTTTCTGGTGGTATAGTAGCTTGCCAGTTTTGTAAGGCAAGTAGCATTTAGTTTTCTGCTTTCTTGGTGGGTGATAAGGTTGACCACTTAGTTTAGACACTTACTACTGGAGTGGATGAAATCTCTAGGTAGAAGGGAACATGGTTTATTAGAGGTCATCTGGAGTTGAATACCTGAATTCTCATGGAGCTGTAAGTGGTGTGGGGTTTTTTTTATACCTTTAGGATCATGTAAGTGGTGTGGGGTTTTTTTTTATACCTTTAGGATCATGTTACAAGATGTCAGATGCTTACAGAAGAATTTATCTTTTCTTGTAAAATGCTGAAATACAGTCTAAAACAGCATGGCATTTGCGGGCTAATAAATTAACCCAGTGTATATTAAACCAATGTGAGGATTTGGAGGATAAGTCATGCTGTTAGTTTTAGGTTATCTTCAGATTTTAATTAGTTCCCTAAAACATACTGAAATGCAAATCTTCATATTTAACAGCTTACCTATACTTAAAAGCTTAGTGCCTGAATAGCCCTACCTGCCTGACCTGCGGGTTTCTGTTGCTCATTGGCTCTTTTCAGTTGAATAAGTTTATTGTGCCCAGAAATCTTATATTAAGTTGAACCAGAACTTCCAGCTGGTCCAATTTGCTGTACAAGTCAGTCTTCTGCTGCAAAGCTGGATCAGACCTTCCTCAGAAACCTGTATACATATAAACCAGAAACTTCAGAATAAGCATTATTTTTGTCTAATCCATTCTGGGTTTATAAAATGTCAGGGTTTATTGTTGTTTTGGTACTTCAAATAGTGCCTGTAAGCCCTTAAATATATACTTTGTCCTAAGCAAAGGTAAAATTTACAGAGAAGGTAGGGCATTAAGGCATTTAATTTTGTCTAGAGATTACAGCTTATAGTAATTGGCATTTTCAATGTTTTGAGTGTATTCACTGAGAGTGTATCTAAACATATTTCCTATATATGGAGCCATCGAAGTATAATCTTGATTACTTTTACCACTTTTTCTGAGAATTTAAAATTGTCTTGTATGCATGACGGGGGTGTGTGTGTTTGTTTCCCCCTGCTGGAAGTTTCTATTCTTGTTTTGAGTATTCAAACATGAAAGGAATGTACCTTTGGCAGCAATTTACTTAAACTGAGTAAAGGAATAAGAATGAAAATTAAATCATCTTTGCTGTAATAATTTCAGACATTATGTCTAACAGTGGTAATAAAATATCTCAAAGTATATATATTTTCATTTTTTTTGTTTGTTTATGCTTTGCTTCTTGGTGTACTTGGAAATGTCTGTTTTACTAATGTTAAGCGAGTTGGCAATCAAAGGAAGTCAGCATTTGTTTATGGAATATTTCCTGCTTGTCTTGCCTGTAAGAAGCAGCATTCCAGGCATTTTCAGAGCACGCTTTATCGCAGTTTCATACAAAACATTTTTGCTGACAAGGGAAGACATGGGTGCCCCATAATGTAATTACATTAAATTGCTAGAGTGCTTGCCTGGCACGTAGGAAAGCTGGATTCATTTACTACAGCAAGAGAGCCTTAGAGTCATGTTTCTGAAGACCTCTTAGAAGGCAGCGGGCAAGCGTTGGGTCAGAAAGCAAGCCAACACGCTGGACTCTGTCCTGTGCTGAAGGTTCTCCTGCATTAGGAGGAACTGGTGCTTCAGAGCCTGCTTAGCTATTCTATAAGCATCTAAAGTGATGTCTGATTAAAAGATTGCAGACTGAACTGGGGAGAAAAAAGAGGCAGGTATTAAGTACCAGCAGTAGCAAAGAAGATTGGTCTTTGGCCACGTCTGTGGCTTGGGCAGTGGTCTGACTCTGCTAGGCTTTGTGTCCTTTTCTTAAGTAACTAAGCTCTGTAAGGAGCCTTCATGCTTGGTTTAGGGGTCTGAATTGTAGCAGGCATTGAACTGTTGCTACGCCAAGTGCTGCTCTAGGTAACATCAAAGTGCTTTTTGTGTATCTGGCCCCAGGTACATAATTAGGACAGAAGTATATGAAGTGTTGAGGGGAGTGTCATCTGCAGCGAGAGCACCCCTTCCAAAATCATCAACTGATTTGACTGATCTCTACTGCATGATGCAGCAAAGCCTTGTATTGGGCCAGCTGGATCAAATGATGCTCTCTGAAGATGCTGCCAGTATTCGGTTTCCTCTTAGAAAATCATCAGTAGAAGAAAATCTGTCTGCAGTTGGCCATTGGCCAACATCTTAAAAGCAAGTACCAAAACAGATATTAAACCTTAGAATGTATTTTGTCCCATGAAGCCACATTTCTCAATTATTCTGAATGTACGCTACCAAGGCAAGTAGAACTTTGTTTTATTCTGTGTAATTCCCCACGTTGTAGTCTACGTGAACTTCTTTGAAAAGTTGCGCTGGTACGTGGTGATGAGCAAAGCAGTTGGTTTGAGGTGCATCTAGGATAGCTAGATGGCTTTAGTTCTAAGGTAGCGCTTTGTGTTAGCCTGTGAGATGTTTTCATCTGGCTTGCTGCCATTTCCATGGAAGTGACAGTGAACAGCTGTCCAGGTAGCACGCAGTGCAGTCATAGCTCCCAGCCATCTCCTGCGCCCGAACGTTGCATGTTGTTCAGCATCTGGGTTGTCTGTGAGAGGAATGCTGGTATCGGAGGCGCACTCAGCTCCCACTTCAGATGTTTTCAACCACAAGAGCTTTGCTGAAGTCTGTGTTGACTTGCCACTTGTAAGGCGTGTGATATCTTAATATATCTAGTGATGTTACATGTTGGTAAGTTGTTCTCTTCTTGATAAGAAGCCAGTGTAGGATAGAAATCTCTGCTATAATGAGATCTAATACATAGCAGTTAAATGTCAAATCCGTGACACTTGAAACTTTAAAAGAAAAAAGTATTGGAAGACAGAAATAGGAAAACCAGTAGTGGCTTTAAGTGTTTTTTGTATAGGAGCAATACCTAGGGGCTTGAATCAGTTTAATATCTTTTTTTTTTTTGTGCCAAGTGAAGCAATAATTGACAAAATGCTAATTGCTTTGCAATGCTTGTAAGGAATGTACTATTCAATGCAAGCAAATATACCAAAACCAGAAGGGTAAGTGGTCTGGAAGATCTGAGTAATGGTAATGAAATTATCCACTAATATATGTCTATGTGTAATTACAGCTTTCTAAACTCAAATGGCACTAGTCTTAAATTTTTTTCTTAAATCGTGTGTTGTTATAGAAGAAATGCTGTAAAAATGTTTTTGAATCTTGCTTTGCACTTGTACTACCTCATCCTCCCTTTCCCTGCACCAGTTAGAGCAGCTGCAAATGTGTAACTAATCATTATGTGAAACAGTTTTTTCAAGTTGAGTTGTCGAAACTGGAATTTCATGTTGCATCTTTGTCACATCTCAAATTCAATCTACAGGGTAGTCTTAATGGAGTGGGTGAGTTAAGCAGGAAAAGAAGTGGTAATAGCAAGGTTTGTAAACTGATGTAGGCTTTCTGAGGAAGAGTTTACCATATCCTGAAAGAAAAAAAGTTGCTGCACTTCAGTGATTAAAAAACCTAAAAAAACCCCCAAAACTAAAAAAAAAAAAAAACCACCAAAAAATCCACCCCAAAACAACAAACAAACAAAAAAAAAACCCCAAACCACCCCACCCAAATTTATTCAATTTAACCATAATGAATTGTGATTATGGTTTGCAAGGAGTGTTTTAACAACTTGGTAAGTAAGTGTACATCACCTTAACTTCTGAGCTTTTGGAGTAGCAAAGGTATTTAGACAATTGAATTCAAAAATTACATTTAATTTAGGTTTATTTGGTACATCTAAAATATGACTGCAATACTATTGTAAGATTTCCCACTGAATGGAGTTGAAAGGTTGCAATTTTGTTTCTTCACACGTTATCTGGTAATGAATGAGGAATTAATGGGAAGCAGTGACACAATGTGTAATATTAATGTATTCTAAATCCCTGCAACACATGCTTTATAGCTGGTGTGTACTTATTTTGATGTTGCTATATGTGTCCTGGCCGAAGAAAATAACTGCATGAATAATGACCACAAATGTATTACTCTAGTGGTGTTCCACGTGAATCTAATGTTTGGCTAGTGTCTCTGCTAGTTGGCCAGCTACCTTTTTATGTTTTAATAAGCTCAAAATACTTGTTCAGGTGTATTTACAGCATTTACATATTTAGGTTGTAGCCTGATATTGTCAGCTTTTTTAGTATGTCAGGAAGATAGTATTTTAAAGTATTAAGTACTAATAGTATTAATAGTATTTTAATATAGAAAAAGGCATTAGCCTTTTCTATTTTTTATTCATTAAATCTCCCTCTTGTGCTGTCATGATTAAAGAGCTGTGCTTCCTTTTAAACGGTTTCAGCTCCTTTCAATCTTGCCTTAAGCTTAGCTTTTTGTATGAATGACTTTTGTCAGTGCAAGAATTATCTTCTTCCAAGAAGATTACTCATCAAATGCAAGCAGCTTTTTAAGATCACATTAGAAGTTGGGATTTTGTTTCACTCCAAGCAAGCTGAAAAAGCAACTCTGTCCTGTGATGATGACAACATAGGAATGTCATTTGACCATATGATTCATTTGTGTATTGCACCAAATTAACATGCTGAAGCAATTTACAGTCAGAGATGTAAAGAAACTGGTTGTACTTATGTCTGTGGTTTTAACGTCTGCTTTATCCTCCTTTTGTGCTCCCGAGTTCTCTCTAAAGGATATAACACATTGTTTGCCCCTAAAAGGCATGGGATGCCCACATGTACTTTCCATATGCTTTATTGGGTGAAAGTTAGTGCTTACAACAGAACATCAGTTTTAGCCGAGTAGCCTATTTTAAAAATTGGCTTCTTTTGGAGAAGAAAAATATCACAAAGCCCTAATCTAGGGCACAAAGTTTCAAGGTTAAAGTCCTGTACTCTCCCATCACTATACTGTTTTATAGGGAGTCCTAGAAGGCAAGTTGAACATCCAGCAATCTGTGGTGGGAACTTTCATCCTGGCAGCTTGGCTCACCTCAGAATGTCTGAAGGCTGTACCCACGTAGTTTCTAGAAGCCTCAAATTTATAAGAATTCAAAATGACATTTAGCTATAAGATCTCTAAATCTAACTTTGCCTCCGGTAGTTTATGTTGTGTTTTGGGTTTTTAAATAAACAACAACAAAACCCAAAGTGGAAGAACTTGATAAATAATTATGCTTAATGGCACAGGCTCCTCAGCTACAAGGATTAATGGGAAGGCAGAGTTTTCCCCTAAAGATTTAAAGGGGAGGGAGAGAATGAGAAAGTGATCAGTAGCTTTTGTTTAATTGCAAGAGAAATCCTTCCATTTCTTTTCATTGCTTAATAGATGTTTTGCATTTATTTTTCAACTTAAGTTGGGTTTTATTTTAGACTCGTTACAGCAGTTTGGGATAGTGAAGAGCTTTGTAGAATTTTGCAAAACTTGACATACTTATTGGGAAGACTTTGCACTTATTAAGCATTTCCATAGTGTTGCTATCTTTGAAAAGGTCCCCAAAGGCAGGTAACTAGTGAAATACAACTTTCTAGAACCTTAGAAGGCTTCTGTTTCAATGTGCTGGCGGGACTCTGCATAGTGACAGCTAATTTCCCTCACCAGCATGAGCCATGATAATTTTCTTGAAATGTGTTGTGTGGTTTTGGAGGTGGTTTTTGGGTGGTGGTGGTTGGGTTGGTTTTTGTTTTTGTGTTGTATTGTTCTCTTAATAACTTTGCTTAAAGAAAGATTTGGTCTCCACAAGGCCTAGTGGCCTAAAGCATGTACCAACATAGTGAAATGTAGTATGAGAACCTGGACAAATTCCTTCTCTCTGCTATCATTGATGAATGATGCTGTAGAAAAGCATGCATTTGTAGCATTTCGGTTTTAACTGATTTAGTGTTCATATGGCTGTTTTTCACTGAAAATTATTAACAATAACAAAAAAGCATCAATATTTAGTTTTGCATTTCAGTATTTTCTAAATTGGTTGCCTTTTTTTCAATATATTTCCAAATATTAGTGCCTACTTAATGTAGACACTTCAGGTGCATTTACATTGGAAAATTCAGACGTGGGGACGTGCTGAAATACTATAATTTGCAGTTGAAATGCAAATTCCCCAGCATGAGTTTGGCCTGTTCCAGCTACTTACTGTTCTACCCAAAGGATTCCTAGTCATGGCTTAGGAGCTGGGATGACAGATACAGTTTACACTATACAGTTTGTACACCATCACCCTGTTCTGGAGACTGACAGATTCCTAGAAGAGATACAAACTGCTCTGCATTTCCTGACTTCAGTGCCTGCTAATGTTTTTAGATGCACTTACTGATTAGTATAGGCATAGTATTGTATCTTCTTACATCATGTAGAAAGGTGTTGTCTTTAGCAGGGTTGTGCAAATAAAACTGGTATTATAATTGGGACTTCTTCAATGCAGACGTAGAAAAGGAAACAATTTCCTTTGGCAAGTGTGCAAGAACAACAGAAGCTGATGCTACTTCAGTCAGTTGGCTACGTGTAGTGTGCAAATCGGCATACAGTTGCTAATTATCTTTTCTTTAAAAAAAAAAAGTTACCTTCTTCTCTGCTTCTTCCAAATGCATAATGGGATAATTTCAGCTCGACATCCTGGATTTTTGTGGTAATGAGCATACAAGAGTGTGGAATTTTCTTCTTTTGAAAGGAAAATGAGATTTACAGATTCAGAATAAATGTTGGAAGTTGGAGGAGAGGGGAGACGAAACTTTTTTTCCCTCCTCTCTAAATGGGTATTATAAATATTACTGGAATCACAAATCCAGTGGAGTTGCCTGTGAAGCCCAGAATAAGCTCCACTGAAATGAACACATGAAAATAGCTACTTGAAGGTATTTTCAAAGTTCTTTTTTCAATAGTGAGACTGCCATTCTGGATATAACTGCTAGATAACCTGACTTCTCTTTTTCAGATAACTTTCCAATTTGGACTGTTCCTTGCTAGAGTAGGGCTTTCTTCAGGTTTTGTTTAATCTTTTTGCCTGCATTGCTTACTTGAGTGTTACTGATTAAAGAAAAAACAATATTCCATTTTTCCTAGTACATTTCTGTGTTAAACCTTTCTTTTTTTATCCAAATAAGAATTGCTGCATAAATTAAATGCAAAAGCCTGTCTTAAACTTTTGCTCTGTTTTCTTATGTTTTTCAAGTAATAAAGGAAATAATCCTCCTTTCTCTTAAAATCCAGTTAGCTGTCTTGGACCACTTCACCAGTTTAAAGTCCACAAAACTTAGTTATTGCTGTTTGCTTTGAAAACACAAAATTAAATCAATTAAGGAGATTTTTTTAAAGATTATGTACTTTTTTCAGGAGGACCCAAATGATATCAACCCCAAAAGGAAAGACGTGCGTGGCAATGATGGGGAGGACAAAGCACAAAGTGTGGAGACGCTACCTCCAGGTATTGCAGTAACATTTGTTATGAAAGATCCATGGCCATAAAACATTTGTCCTTGAAAGCCGTAAAACACAGCAGTTGTTCTGATTCTAATAATTCTTTGTAGTCTGGAAGTGCCAGGATTATTTTAGCAGTATGTACCTCTCTATTCTTAAAACTTCAGCTTCCTTAAATCTTACCTGCTTCACTGCTCCTTTGGGTTTAAAACCATAGAGAATGTGACCAGTGGCCAGTAGGTTGAGGCCAGTAGGTCAAGGGAGGTCATTCTCTCCCTCTACTCGGCACTGGTGAGGCCACAACTGGAATACTGTGTCCAGTTCTGGGCTCCCCAGTTCAAGAGGGATAGGGAACTGCTGGAGAGAGTCCAGCGAAGGGCAACTAAGATGATTGAGGGATTGGAGCATCTCCCTTATGAGGAAAGGCTGAGAGAGCTGGGACTCTGTAGCCTGGAAAAGAGAAGGCTGAGGGGAGACCTTATTATTGTGTACAAGTATCTAAAGGGTGGGTTGAAGGAGGATGGAGCCAGACTCTTTTCAGTGGTTCCCAATGACAGGACAAGGGGCAATGGGCACAAGTTGGAACACAAGAAGTTCCGTTCCAACACACGGAAAAACTTCTTTATGGTTAGGGTGACAGAGCACTGGAACAGGCTGCCCAGGGAGGTTGTGGAGTCCCCTTCTCTGGGGATTTTCAAGACTCGCCTGGATGCAGTCCTGAGTAATGTGCTTTAGGCCATCCTGCTTTAGCAGGGGAGTTGGACTAGATGATCTCTAGAGGTCCCTTCCAACTCTGAAAATTCCGTGATTCCGTGACTCTGCTAGCACATGCCGTAAAAGCCTCTGGTACAAAAGTAGTCGATTTCTCAATGGATAATACTGGCAGGCAACAGACAAGTTGTCTTCCGACTGAAGATTCAGCCAATGTTCATACTTTTTTTAGTTTTGTCTAGCTTTTGATGTGGCAGATTTTCCTGAGTGTGTGGATGGCGTATCTTTTTCTCATACTTGCTCAGTATTTGTCACATGCTGGCAAATAACCGAGCAACATGATTTTTGTTTTATTTGAGTGAAATGGTCTTATGCCTTGAGGATGAGCTAGGAAAGCTAAGTGTTAAGGAATCTTCACTTTATGTGGCTGCTTCCATAAACTTCTTTTGCTGCTTAACTGTTTCACATCAATGAGTTTTAATATATAGCTAGCATTGACATACTAGGGAATAAAAAAATAGTAAAATGGATTTGAATATTTTATACTGTATTGGAAAAGTTTACCATACGAGGAGGACAACTTTTGATTGGATAGCATGACACGTTTTACTCTTCTGTTAATCCTAATGTTTAGCTTACGAATTTGTCTAGGCCAAACGTTTGAAATACTATGAGGTCTTGAAGAAAGGACCTAACCAAGTTAAACTTTCCTTTAAGCATCTGGAAACTTCCATCCCCAATAAGATGTGAGGTATGATTTTTGTTTTACAATCTTAGACTCCTGGTACATTATAAGCTGTTTGACATTCATGGCTTTTTTCCTGTAGCCTTTGGCATACCTTGTCTTAGATGCTTTCTGGAGAGGGGAAACAAGACTCTGGTTACGTATGTATGTTTTTTTGGCAAAACATTTACTTTGTGTATTAATTGGGAAATAAATCCTAAAAAGTTGAAGAGCTTGGCTTATTTAACTTTGTTTCTGGCAGATCTTTTCAAGTACTTTTTTTTCCCGTAACAGAACCCTCTGCAAATACTGTTACTGGGATTATAGGTCAGCCAATTTTGCACTTTCCAGCTACTATTCTTATTTCCCCTTTTTGAATGTTTATATATTCTGGGCCAAACCCTGTACATTTCATCTAAGATCTTCCTTTCCTAGTGGCCCTAAGTAGCCATTTGAGTACTAAAAAAAGTGGGAAGTGTCACAGGTTGAAAGGGAGAGATATCAGAAGCTGGAAGAGTTGAAGCTAGAATTAAAATTAAGTGTAAGGTAGAGCAGGTCAGGGCTTTTTTCATTACATCTGTTGATTAGTAATCTCTTACGGCTTGATTTAACAGGCAGAATTGTTACTACAAAGTAGTATGAGAGTCTCGAATCAAATGTCAAAGGCTATGCAAACAGAATTATGTACTCTTAAATCAATATTCTTATTATTTTCAATTTGTGTAGGCAAACTTTTGAATCCTTACGCCAGTGAAGCTTGGAATTCATATTTCTCTGGTTTCTTTGTACTGTTTTAAAGCAAAGTGATCAAATTTTAGGAGGGTTTTAGTTCAAAAATTTCTTGCTTTTCCACAGAGGTCAGGATGCTTGTAGTTTAGGTTTCAGCATGATGCAGCATAGTATCTTTCAGAACGACTCAGAATTAAGTTGTTGTTTATTATCTTTATCTTTAAAATGGCTTTATATAAAGATTAAACTATCGGAGTTTTTTACTTTCTGTACATCACAGTGTATCTATCCTTTGTCATTTGGCGACTTTTTTGTGCTGCAGAAGTCTATTTCTTGTTTTGTGAAAATAGTGATGTTAGCTTTTGTAGTTGGAAAGACCGACTGATGAATTGTCTGCATGGATAACTAAAGCTAAACTGTATAACGAGGTCTCTGAAATGATAGGAGTTTCAGCAGTTATTCAGACAGCTCTCTTTGTTAATGGAGAGCTGGAATCTCCTAATGCCTATAAGTCAAAATAGTCATCTATATATTGAGTGTCCTACTGCTTTTACGCTCTATTGAATCAGTAAGAAGGAGTGCAGGCTATTTAAGGGATTTTGTATCCATCTATTCCTACTCTTTGTTGCTTGCTGCTTGGTTGTGTGCAGATTTATCTGCTATGCTTTTTTTACCCCTCCTCTTCTATCTCAGTTTGAGCTGCTCTTACGGTTATCTGACTTTTCCCTAATAGATCTGATTCATATTGCATGCAGTTGACAGGGCCTTCTGCTGGAGCCAGAGCTAGGCTTTGCCTCCTTCCTGGCTCCTGAAGCCAAATTCACTTGCTCTTACATTCTGTGGGCTGCCACTGCTTTTCAGTAAATTTAGCCCTATGAAGTGGTGCCCTTTCTTTCTTCTCAAATTTACTCTATGCTTTCTGGACTAGTGTTGCATTTGCTGGTTTTAAAGTCTTGGAAAATGATAAATAATACATTTTAAATTATTTATATCAAGCTGTACTTGGATGGAAACTGTAATGGAATAAAAAGTACCAAACTAGCACTATTTTTAAAATACAGCTACATATTACAGAGCAAATAAAAATCAAAATGTGCCTGCTATTTAACCAGCTTATTATCAAAAATAATAGCAGTGAATTGCACTATTTTTGTTGATTGCCTTCTCTAAGACTTCATTATTGGGAAACACCTGGGACAAAAAGATGCAACTTCACTGGACTTCACCTTTTTTCTTGTTTCTGCTCAGCTTCTCAGGCTCAGAGTGGTCTGTAAAATAAGCACTTCTTGTCAAAACCAAGGTTAGCACTGCAGCATACCCTGGTTCTAGTTCAATGACTTTTTAAAAAATTTTTTGACTCTATTTGACTGTGGTAGTAAACTCTGCAGTTCGTTTACTGTTGAGCTTAAGAGATTAATTCATTGTCATGCTAGGTCTCCATGCAGGTAAACATACATTTGCTTGAATTTGAAGTTACAAACTTGCTTAATTTAAGTTTGGAATAATGTAGCTGCATTTTCTGATATTCATTCCACCTGGCAAAGTCATTGAATCTCAGGAAACTACAGAGGCAGCTAACTCCCCAGAAGAAATTAAATCAAACGTGGTCCTGTTTGTGTCCCCCAGGGAAGCATATAACAAACAGTATTATTGAAAAAGGTTTGTTAAACCACTTCTAACTTCAAAATTTAGTTGATAAATGGTCAGAAAGGCAAGCCTTTCAGCAAAAGTAAGGCTGGACAGTATGCTTAGCTTTGGATCAGCCAGTTGTTTTCCAGCAGTTAATTTGAGCTGTTAGCACTTCTAACCATGTGGGCAGCCTGTGTTGTTGTTCGCATGTCCTATGTTGTTGTTCATAAACAACACAATGTGTTTAGAAGAATGCTTGCAACGACATCACCCTTGTCACAGATGTGATGCTCTCATGACTTCTTGTGTTTTAGCTGCTCTTTCCACTGGATGGAAGGCACCTGGAGGAGTGGATGGGGGTGGCAGTCCTGAAGCAGGCATAGCATTAAAATCCAGTGGAAGCTGGAGTGTTCGAAAGTTGAAAGACCTATACAAATGCATTTTAAGTATACATTGTATTTTGTAAAATGCACTAAAGTTTTTATTTTTAGACCAGAAAAGCAGTGATGTGACATGTCCTGTATTTCAGAAAATATTCAACATATGTTCCGGATTCAAGCTATATTATAAATTAGAAGCAAGGGTGGTAATATAGTTTAGTTACCAAGGAGGTTGCAAAAGCATTGGGAAATGTTAAGGGAGAGAGTTATACAGGGAGATGATCTTGTGATCTCTGCTGTTTCTTCCAGTTTCCTGCATCAGTCGCTCTTGCATTTTTGTATAGTTTTGTTGCAAGTGAGGTTTGGTCTAATTTTTGTAAACAATCCTGTGTTGGGTTATCTATAGTGTGGTAGCTGGCTGAGGTGTAAACTTGTTTTCAAAGTAAGTTCCTGGAAATATTCTGAAGAAAGAACTTGAAAGGCTAAGAAAAACTCTTGGCAGCCTGTGGGCTACCAACAACAGCTGGAAAGTTTCCTTTGTAGTGTTCTTCCAGTAAATGGAATTTGAAAATCTGTATTTCTCCCTCCAGTTACTTTCCTATAGTTTCCCCTCTGGGCTGCTTCACCAAGTCTTTGTTAAATCTTTTGCAGTCTGTTTTTGTTTAACTATCTAGTTCTGTCTTCTCTGTGTGTGTGTGTGCGCGTGCATGTTTTTACATCTAAATAACCATCCTAAAGAAGTTTAAAATAGTTGCTTATTATTAACTGGTTAGGCTAGCTCTTAAATCAGTAATCCAAAAATATGGGCTCTTTTCTTTTACTCTGGGACCTTGTTTGGATGTTGGAAGTTTCTTAAACCAACTAACCCAAAACCACCTCCCCCCCAACCCTGGTATTTTTGCCTTACAATGTCCACTACCATCTGATAACCAAATCACACCTTGGGTCCAAGTTGCTTTTGTAGATGAGCTCCTTAGATGATCCTGAGATTTTTTTAATAAAGTTGGTAGTATTTGTCTGGTTAAACAACAGACAGTTATTTTGTTTAATGATGGAAAGTATTCTTTCAATATCAGAATCTTCTGGCAGGAGCTAATGCACAAAAGTTGGGGCGTGGCTTATGGATAGAAAGCTGGAAATGAGGTCTGTCTTAATTTCCGTGCTGTGCATGTTGAGATACAGAGCAAAGGCAAACCTTGAAACATCTCGGCAACCTCTGACTCTTGTTAATAGCTGTTAGAGCAGTATTCCCTCTGTACAGATCAGTTTAGTTTAGGATATGCCTGAGCTATAACATTTGTCTAAAAGGTGAGCTTGAATGGAGGTGACATCTCTGAACCTGCTACTTACTGAACTTAATTGAAATACCTCAAAAACTTTGTACGTTAATTATGAAAACAGTAGATATTAACTTGTCTCATCTGTAACAAACAGTCACCCCAAAAGACAGCTTTTGCTTAGTATCTTTTTTTTTTATGCCAGCAGCATGCTGTGTTCACCACGACATACTTGCCAGAGGTTCTCATGTA
This sequence comes from Anarhynchus alexandrinus, assembly GCA_008711295.1. Lineage (NCBI taxonomy): Eukaryota > Metazoa > Chordata > Aves > Charadriiformes > Charadriidae > Anarhynchus > Anarhynchus alexandrinus. The sequence continues at coordinate 2,686,558 of VUYV01000068.1, forward strand.
CACCCACGTTAAAACAAGAATGTCTGTATTGCATTAGAAGTTGAGCTCTGATTTTGAGTTAAAGGTGGTATAAATTTCCTGCAGGTAGTATACATTTGGCTGTCAATAGGCAAAAAAAAATTAAACAATCAACCAGAGGTAAGAACTGGTAGTTTTAAGATATTTGGTAAATATCATACTGTTGTTTGACACTTGAAGGTGGTGAAAGTCCTGAAACTTCATTCCTGGTGGCTGGATGCTAATCTACCTTTCCATGTTAGCGCCACAACCAGTCACATATTAATACAGTCCTTGTTAAAGAGGGATTAATCTGTGAATCAGTTCTGATGGCAAAGGAGGTTGCAGTGTGTCATATTGGAGAGCAATCTAGTGCTCTGCCTACATGAAGTGTTTGTTTTTGAGAATAATGTTGCTTTGTACTTCTAAAGCGCCTGGTCCTCAAATAGTTTGATTTTAACTGACTGTGGTTTTGCTTATGTAATGAGACAGTGAATTAAACTATAAAGTCTTTGAAGTCTGGAGTAGATCTTAAAAAATAAATGTTACTTGGATAACTTTATAGCCAGATCATCTGCCATATTAATTTTTCTTGCTATGTGTAGGGTTTTTTTTTAAATGGAAACTGTGGCAGTTGGGGTTTAAAAAAAACAAACAAACCACCAACAAAAAAGAAAACAAAACTGACAAGATGAAGCATGGTCTGGTGATTACTTGTATAAACTGAGATCTATAAAATTGTTCAATTTTATATTAATTTGCAGAGTGTTGTAGAGGAATTTAATAAGCAAAAGTGACTGTTGATGTTACACTTAACAATACTGTTGAGGCTTAATTACTTTGTTGCAAAATTAAAAACCAAGCTATTTCATCAGTTATATTTGGATTGCTGAATGCTGTTCTTCAAATTGCAAAGATTAAATTGGGTATTTTCCTGTTTTCCTAGGAAAAGTTCGGTGGCAAGACTTTGATCAAGATGCTTATGTTGGTGCTACCATGGTGCGATCTGGACAGGATCCATATGCCCGCAATAAGTTCAATCAGGTAGAAAGTGACAAACTGAGAATGGACCGAAGTATTCCTGACACGAGGCATGATCAGTAAGTGCCAAACTGAGCCATGTTTGACTTGGATTGACCTTTTTTTCTCTTATGGCTTTTGAGCAGCAGCTGTTTTTTCTAAAGCAGGAGCTCTCCAGCTTTCAAAATGACAGGAACGCTAAGCTGATGTGAACCTTGAACAGAGGGTTAAAGAACAATGAATCTTATTCAAGTTTTTCTGTTTCCATGACTTCCATCGGTGTGTATTCTATATCCAAACTGCTGCTGCATTTCAGTCCCTTTTTGTTCCTGTTTATCTGATGGCTTTTCTTGGTTTCTGCATTTGTAAGTCTCTTTCACTGTGAGGATGATCAAACAGTGAAGCAGGTTGCCCAGAGAGGGTGTGAAGTCCCCAGCCTTGGGGATATTCAAAGTCCAATGCACACCTGCTGTGGCTGGCCCTGCTTAGAGCAGGGAGTTTGGACTATAAGATTTCCAGGGGTCCCTTCAGATCTCAGTCGCTCTGTGATTCTGTTCTTCTAAGTATATGACAATTGTCAACTCGAGACCTAAATGAATCCATGTATGCGCACCCAGCTGAACACAGGACAGAATTGAGCTTCAGATGCTTAAAAAATTTTGATATGTCAGGCTGCTTGTGCAGATTCAGGAAATAGTACACTTCAGAGTAAGGAAAAACATTATTTTCTTGTGGGTAGAGAAGACTTTCATTTAGAAAAGGATTTGAGTGACTTGCACTAGTCTTGTTTAAGCAGAATTGGTTAATATTAAAACAACAGTTGCTCATTAGAACTTCCATAACTTAAAAATAACAAAAGCAGTTTGCCTGCCTGGTTTTTAAAATCAAGTTCATAGTCTCAAAGCATAAAATTAGCCAACTGTGCATAGTTAATTTTCTTAACTAATTCTGCAATTAGGATGAACGTACGTTCACAGCTTTGTAGGTAGAAGAAGCTGGAGGAGACACCAGAGGGAGAGAGAAAAGAAAGGTGCCTGTCTTTTCTCCATAAAGCTCTTTAATCAGGAATGGCATAGTGAAGGAGTTTTGTATAAAAACTCACAGACACTTACTGTGTCATTTTTAAATCCTTTGTATAATACCATGGGTTTAGGTTCCTTTAGGCAGATGATTTGTAGATAGAATAAAGCAAGTCTTGTGTAATTTGCCATTAATTGAAGCGAAAAGTGGGAAGACTCTGGTGTTTCACTTGTTGCCATGAAAGCAGTGAAGAGCACAATGCACATGGTATACTGAAGACTTTAAAATGGCTTTTGAATTTTCTTCATCACATACTCTTTTTCACAAGAAATGTATTCTAGCTTTTTAGACAAGGTATTCTTTTCCCATAAGATCAAAGCTCAGCTGCTAACTTCTGGAAGCTTCTATGATTCAGATATGCTGAATTTGGAATTTTTCTAGATATTTAATAAACTCTAAGGGGTGTCTAACAGACAAATGCCCCTCCTTTGAGGAGAACTTAAATAAGAGATGACAGAAGACAAATTATATTGCAGTGGCTAAGTTTGTTTTAACTGTCAGTGTTGTGATTACATGCTGACCTGTCTGGGGTTTTTTCACTAAATGGAGACGGAAAAGAACCCTGCAATGGAGAGAGAGAGAGAGATGTTTCTGGGGAAAAGCTGTATCTATGCTGTGATTATTACTTAGACTTTGCCATGGAGCAGATTTAAGTGCCCATCAGTCTGTAAATAGTCATCTTTTTAAGGAAAAAAATAACCAACCAAACAAAAAAAAAAACCCAGACTGAAACAATCATTCCTGCAAATTGTCCATGATGCTTTCCCTGCCATGCTGCAATTAATTTTCCTTCTGTTTTAGCAAGGACATTCACTGCAGAAGCTAAAAAAGTTGCATGAAATACTTGTTTGGGAACTGTCCAATGGAAAGAGCAATAGCCATAGGAAGAAGAAAATGTTACAGATCTGAGCATGTGACACTTGGAAGCATGTTATTTTAAATAAAATTGGAGGCAACTGGATTAAGATTAAGAGCTCTTATGGAGCTGCTACAATCTTTTTCTTTAAGAAAAGAAACCTGGATGAGAAAATCAGTTAGGAAATGGGATGCCCATCTACAAGAATGGCCAGGAGGAGTGTCCAGTGTCCTGTTTTGGGCCCCTCACTGCAAGAAAGACACTGAGGTGCTGGAGCGTGTCCAGAGAAGGGCAATGAAGCTGGTGAGGGGTCTGGAGCACAAGTCTTATGAGGAGCAGCTGAGAGAACTGGGGTTGTTTAGGCTGGAGAAAAGGAGGTTGAGGGGAGACCTTATTGCTCTCTACAGCTACCTGAAAGGAGGTTGTAGAGAGGTGGGAGTCAGTCTCTTCTCCCAAGTAACAAGTGATAAGACAAGGGGAAACAGCCTCAAGTTGCGCTGTGGGCAGTTTAGGATGGTTATTAAGAAAAATTTCTTCACCAGAAGGGTTGTTGAGCATTGGAACAGGCTGTCCGGGGAAGTGGTGGAATCACCATTCCTGGAGGTATTTAAAAGATGTGTAGATGTGGTGCTTAGGGACATGGTTTAGTGGTGGTTTTAGCAGTGTTAGGTTGATGTTTGGACTTGATGATCTTAAAGGTCTTTTCCCACATAAATGATTCTATGATTCTATTTTATGAAATACTTGTTTCTGCTTAAGCAACTTTTTGTTAATTGTATTGATGTGTCTAAGAAGCTGTTTGGCTTTAAAATAACTATATAATAATACTCCCTAATTGCTGAAATTTTCTAGGTTGTTTAGAAGTAGTTTATCAGGATTTTACATTTTATATGGAAATGTGTGTGTAATTAAACATCTCTCTCAATACTATGTTGTTTAGTCTTTTCTTCTTCAGACAAACTTTTACTATCATCAAGTTAAGACCCAAGTTTTCTACTTGCTTTTTCTGAAAGCTTGCCAGCAGTACCAGAAAACACTTTGGTTCATCTATTTTAGCTTCTTGCCTTTATTTTAAGCAAAAGGGAGAAGTGAGAAACAGGCAGGTACAACATAAGAAAGGAAGCAGAGGGTGTGGTCTGAGCAGGAATGCAGATTCCCACTCCAGCTGATGCTCACAACTGCCACTTCCAACAGTTTTGAGAAACCTCTGGGTTTCCTTCTGTTGCAGCGTGTTTACGATGTGTAACTGACAGCTATCTCTGTCATGGTAGATTTTGGAAAGTGAGTGTCACAGTCGTAACAGGAAATTTCCAGACCTGTCCTGTCAGTAGAATAGTAGATAGTAAAAGAGTAAAATAGTCTCCCAAGTGGGATGAAGGGTGAAATCCTCCATGTTTTCTTGTGGACCAATGTCCACCACGCTTACTTTGGACCAGTGGTTTCTCATCACGACTCTTACCTGATGTGTTGGCGTGATTCTTGAGAATTACTGCTAATTACTGCTAAGTACTTTAGCTGGACTAAAATGTTTTTCTTTCTCATTTAGCAACTATTAGAAACTTCTGACCTCACATTCAAGTTTTATTCTTAAGTAGAGAAGAGACAAACTTTCCGGTCTTTTTGATACCCAGATATCCGTTGAGGTGAATGTTCTCCCTGCACTAGTTAAAGTGGATATTTCTGTCAAAAATTGGTTTCAACAAACCACGGAGGTTTCAGACTTGTTAATGATATGAACTAGTCCAGCGACTCAAATTTCTGGGGGAAAGAATGTACTTTTCATCTTCTAACTGGTTTTAAAGACCTATGCTAAGCATTGAAGCTCTAGATTGAACTTTTGATTCCAAGTTCTATTTTATTCAAATGGCTTTTGTCATTCTGCTTGTAAAATTAAGTGCTGTAATTTGAGGAAAGAAAGTCTAATCTCTGTGCCAAAAGTGATGATGATGTTTCTTTGGTTTAACTGTGGCACTATTGACACAGCAGAATAGGAGGAGTACTGCTACTTGAGTCAGTTAAAGCAGGGATTTTTGAAGAGCTGAGAGCAGAAATACTGAGTGAAATACTCCTCCAGTTTTATTTGGAAGTCTAAAGATCTTAATTTCTCCCTGAGAAACATGCAGGAGTGCTCCTCTTAAGTTTTCTTAAAATTGAGAGGCTTCATTGCCTTGAGTAATTCTACCCTAAGATGTGCTCTGGCTCAAGTGCTCTCTTCTGCCAAGAGATCAGTATAAGTTTAATGTGACTTTTTAATTATTCTAATGCAAGTGCTTCATGTAATAACTGCATGCACACTAGACTTGTCCTCTGTGGGCAATTTGAAAGTTAGCACCATAGGTTTTGGTGTATAATAGCTGGATATCTTGTAGCTGTCTAGATGAATTGCCAGCTCACCATAGAGAAGGTCTTAATTCTTTGCTTTCCAGGAACACGTACACGTTTGTGATTTATTGCTTCAACTCTGGGTGCTAGTGACAAAGGCATCTTGTATGCCCACTGTTTGAGGGGAAAAAAGCTAGATAAGGCCTTCCTAATCTGATACAGCAATTGTAGGGTTGGCTTGGGCTTTGTTTTTCCTCAGAGTGAGTGAGGTCACCATGGCACAATAATGTTTTGTTTCACAGCAAGCAATAATGTGTGTGACATTATGGGTGTATTGTATCAAAACCACTGCAGGTCCTTGGGATTTTGTAGGGTGGGCAAGGGAAAGCAGCACATTGCCACTCGCTCTCTGATTCCAAGAAGCTGAAGGTTGTGTGATTTATGATGCATGTCACAGATGTTTAGTCAGGTGTGGAGGGGCCTTTTGTATAGGCAGAGGCCTGATTTTAGAAGGGTAGGTAGCAATGTTACTTACCTCTCTTCCCTTAAAAGCTAGTTTGATTAATACTGCACAGAGTACAGAATTACCTGCTGAATTTGCTACAGGTGTATGCTAGCTGGGTTTATCCCCTCTGAAGACAACTAAGACTGTTAAGACTCTACCCCTAATATTAAATAAAGGGTATGTGAAGAAAGACATCACTCCTGTGTGTTACTACATGAACGGCAATCAGTATTGTGGCCTGTCAGACTGTAATGCTTTCAGCATAAACTCATTATGCAGTGTTTTCTAGGACTGTTAGTTTCTAATACAATGAGAATAGTGTCTTTTTTAGGTTTATTGTCAGTGGATTTAAAGCTTAACTTTATGGAGTCCTGCAGGAAGTATTTTGGGATTTGCTTCTTTTTGCTTATTGTATTAATTTCAGGCTACTAGAGGTGATGAAAAATGAGTTGACATAGGTGGAATATATCATTATCTTTATGGTTTGGGAGGATGTGGTTCTGTGTTTAGTTGGGTCAACATCATCACAGGTAACTATTATTTTTCAAATTCTGAATGTTAATCCTTATGGCTTCTCATTAGAATAGAAAGCTGTTTTTATCTATGAGCAAGACCAGGATGCTACAGGAGCTTTAAAAATAAAGGGAGAAGCGGACTTGTGCCATTCTAAAGAGGGAACATGGTAGCCTGAGAACCTGTGTATTTTCATTGAAAATACGTTCATTTGCTTAGATTTATTTGAATGCTTTTAATGTAAAATAAGCACTCTGTTTTCATATTCGGTTGCATGAAAGGTACTCACAGCATACGGTAGTGATGATAGTCCAGTGACTATGCTGAACCCGCCTATATCTGACACTGACTTCTTAGTCTGTTGTGTACTAAGACAACTACCAAAAGTGGCAGGAGATGATTATAATCTCACCTGCAAACAAGACATTTAATTCTTTCTAGGTAGATGTAGTGTGTACCTGAGTTTAATAGATCACTGCTTCATGATGAAGGCTGTCTGCTAAGCTTGGGATGTAAATATTATGTTTAAGTGACAGGTTATTATGTCTTTCAGGTGTCAACGGAAACAATGGCGGATAGATTTACCAGCCACTAGTGTGGTGATCACCTTTCATAATGAGGCAAGATCTGCTTTGCTTCGAACTGTTGTCAGGTATACCAAAGAGAGACCTTGATTTATTTTTTTTTTTTCCCCTAAAGGCCATTCACTTGTGTCAGTTAATAGCTTATGATAAGGACGGGACATAACAACCCATTCTGTTTTTCTGAACTATTTGCCAAGGGAAAGCTGAGCCTTAATTTTATTGATGCCTTCAATTCTTATGTTCTGAAATTACGGCATTAAACAAACAAAATCACTCCCATTAACAACAAATGCATGAAAGTGTGGAACTGATTACTAGAAGATGTTTGGAGGTTGGCTGTGTAACTAGTTTCAAGAAAAACTCAGGGAAGATGGATTCTCAGAGGATATTAGACCTAAAGCTATCTGCAAGAATTCCATGTTACAATTTGTATAATCCACTCCTTTTTGGAGGCTGGAATTTTGGGGGGAACGAATCTATGTGTGCCTCTCTTCAGAAATGCTTTCTGTAAGAATAAGCCAATAGCTGTTGTTGAAGATGGGATCCTTGGCTAGGTTCTACTGTGGCTTAACAAAGTCACTGCTTTTATGACATTACTATGGAAAACTAAGACTGTTTAGTATTGAATACTTTTTTAAATCTGTTTCAGTGTCCTTAAAAAAAGCCCATCACATCTTATTAAGGAAATCATACTAGTGGATGACTACAGTAACGACTGTAAGTACTTTTACAGGATCTTAGCTTTATTTTGTTTGTTCTGGTAGGACTTTCTGTAGATGCTAGTAGGTGACTCAGTTAAGAATAGGTCACGTGAATAGGAGTTTGCAGAGACTGATCCAAAACTAGCTATTAATTCTTTCATATCTATCATTGTGGAAATGTGAAGAGTTCTGATAAATACTTCAGGTATATTTTATTACTTCCTGCTAGCTGAAGGAGCGGAGTATGTAACTGAAAAGAGTCTTAATATGCAATGTCATCTGATGTAAAAATAAAACCCACGGTGCTTGCACCAAATATTTTTGTAGCGCTGTTTTAAATGAATGCTGGTCTCCATCAGTCTCTTGGAAGAATTCTTACTGAATCTAAAATAAGGCAAGGTTTGAGTATTAGGGTATCACAATACAAACTTGAACAATTGAAATGGACCTCTGAGGAACATTTCTTAAAGGAAGTTTATGTGTACATTTGCATTGTTAATTTATAGCTAGTTTTGGATAGGTTTAAGCCTTCATGTTGGTTAAAAAGTGAATTTTCTTATAGGCAAAGACAACAGTTTATTTAATCCTATAAAAGTCTTTTTTCCTTTATGCAATGTAGAAACTGTCTAACGTAAGCAAAGAGAATACAATTCAATAAAAATATTTCAAGAGTTTAAATTAGCTTTAAATAACATAATGAGGGTAGTAATTTCTTAGCCTGTTAACTTTTCTTTGTTTCTGGTGAGACAAGTAGGTTGGTTTTGGTTTTTTTAGCATATATATTATATTTAACTATATATGACTGTAAACATTTTCCACTACAAAGCTTTTGTTTTTCTTTGAAGACAGCCTCTCTTATGGTATGCAGTGTTGGATATCAAACTGGTTATCATAACCTTATTCTTTTTAATTTTTAAAAATATCATTTTATTTTTTTAAAGCTGAGGATGGTGCTCTCTTAGGAAAAATTGAAAAAGTGCGGGTTCTTCGAAATGATCGCCGAGAAGGTAGGCTTAATCTGGGGGAAGATGCAAACTTCTGTGTTGCCTTATCTGTTAATCTTCAAGTCTTTTAAAGGAACATTCTACTATATATTCCATATTGGATGGGGGATTTTCACTTTATAAATCAACTTAACTAGTGGAAGGAATAAAAACAAATGCATTTGTTCAAGTAAAAACAGTAATTTGGATTAATTCCGTGTAGTTGTAGGCACAGTTGCCCATTGTTGCCTTTTACTCACTTGAGAAATTGCCTTTCACCCTCAACCTCTTCTTTTTCTTACTGTACTGAATCCTTAGTTAAGCTGCTCCCAATGTTCGTGATGTCTCACTGTAAACTGTATGAATGTTTGAAATGATCCAGCTTAAAAAAAGGCCTCTTTTTTTTTTTGCTGGTTCCATTCCTAGAGATCAGTTTAAGGATTCAGTTGATGGACAGCCCAGCAAACAGTTTGGGAGATTTGAGAGGGTTTGAGCAGCCAGGAGGGTCAGGACTACATATGCCAGTTTTGCTGAAGCCAGTGTGCCATGTAACAAACTTGTCTTACATTTTTGTTTTCCTCTTTGTTGCTTTGTAAATTATAGTCTCATGTCGCTGAGCCCTTCAGTCAGCAGCTTCCTGGCTATGAAGCTTAAAGTATTTGATACAGGCAACTGTTATTCTACAGCTGTTTGAAATAATAACTGAGTTGACAGTTGAAATAGCTGACTGAGTTAGCAGATATGTGCTTGTTTATTTTTATAGGAGCTGTATCTTCTGGGCTGCCAGCCTGGCCTGGGGAGCAGCTAGAATCATTAGATTATCAGAAACTGGAAATGATGCGCACAAAACCTCTGTTGTCCTGTAATTAGTTATTGCAAACCGATTGGCTCTTAGTGTTTAAATATTTTGTTTAGAATGTATTTGTGAACAAAGGCTTGTTAGGAAAGCAGGCCTTTTAGGATGTGCATAGTTGCAGGGTTCTGAGTAAGTTGATATCATTCCTCTGATCAGTACGGCACTTAAAGATGGAGATAATAGTAGTGGAAAAATGGAAGGAAGTAGCACTTTATTTTTATTTTTTAATAACTAAATATTAACAGTGTACTGCATATACAGGTTCCCCAGAGGGGTTGTTGAGGCCCCATCCCTAGAGGTGTTCAAGGCCAGGCTGGACGTGGCCTTGGGCAACCTGGTCTAGTGGGAGGTGTCCCTGCCCATGGCAGGGGGGTTGGAACTCGATGATCTTCGAGGTCCTTTCCAACCTAAACCATTCTATGATTCTATACAGATGAACTGAATTTTCATTCATACTTAAAAATATGCATCAGTATATCTGAAAACGAACTATGACTTGACAAATCTTTCGCTATGTCAGGGAAGAGCAACTATTTGCAAATGGAAGGCACTACAGTACTGCCTTACTTGGTATTTTTGTGAGAATAGGATTAAATTATTACCTGTAGGATATACTGTACTGTTTGTAAAGTTTTGCCTATGCATGCTTATGTGCAACCAGGTGATAATTTTTAAATGAAAATACTTTAAAAATATTTCATTTGATTGCTGGCTTGTTGTGCTCGAATTTGAGCACTTTGCTTTTCATTTTCAAGTGTAGGCTGATACTCATATCTCGGACACATACAAATTAAAATTTAAGAGACTCAGTAAAATCAGTATGTAAGACACTAGGAGTAACACATTAGTATAAACAACAGGGGAAAGCAGTGTGTTTTAAAATAAAAATTAAAATAAAGGGATAATGTCTGTGAAGGGGGTGATACTGACTGCCTTGCTTTCAGAAATACGTGATAGTAGCTTTTGTTCTCATCTGTAGAACCAGAGTTTGCTATAGGAACAGATGTGTTTCGGAGGGCATGGTAGTCTGCGCAGAAGGTAGGGAGGATCAGTTAATGACGGTGCTTTCCTCAGTTCTAACGTAGAACGGTAGGAAAGATGTTTGTTTTCTGGACTGATCTTGACTAACATTTATCAGTATGAATACCATTTATTGTAATGCAGACCCAGCCATACTTGTGTGTCCCTTTTTTGAAGAGGTATTTTAATTATTCTACTTTAATCTAATTGAAACCTGTAGACCAGGGTGCAGTAGGCTAGAAGCTTGCAGGCTGTTTGTTGTGAAGTCATTTCACTGAATTGTTAACTAGATTCTCATTTTGATAATGGAACTTGTGTGTTTGTCCTGTCTGAGAGTAATTTAATTCATGACTAACTTGGAATGTGATAGTTTCTTACTACTGTTGGTTGTTTTCCTCATTAAGTACTTAAAATGTTTTACCTTTACTTTTCAGGCTTGATGCGCTCCCGTGTCAGAGGAGCAGATGCAGCACAAGCAAAAGTACTGACCTTCCTGGATAGTCACTGTGAATGCAATGAACACTGGCTGGAACCGCTTTTGGAAAGAGTAGCTGAGGTTAGTAAAGAGTTCTTCTAAAGTAATTTCCTGAAAGAGTAGCTTTTAAATTTTAAAGCCATCTGGTTTATACTACATTAATTTTATGCATTTTCTAAGGAAGCTTTTTCTCTGAAGTGAGATGATGGACATGATCGGAGTGTTCTGTGATTAAAATCTACTTTTTGTTCATTTAATCTGTGACCACAGGAACATAAAATGTGAATATTTATTATTATCTTTACAAGCAATTCAAATATATGCTTCTTTGGTTCTTTAGGGACCTCCTCAGTAAATGTTGAAAATCTTTAGGGCAAAGCATAGTTCTCCTCAACCAATATCATCTCAATGTAATTCAGTTTACCTCAGTATTTATGCCTTATTAAGATTCAGTGTAACAATAGAGAGGTTGAGCCGTGAAACCAAAATTCTCATGGAAATTAGCAGGGACTGTGGGCTCTCAGCTTCTATGAATATGATGTGTAGTCTGTGTCCCGGAAAAACAATCAAGAGTGAAAGTATACTGTTTTCTCCAGGGGTTGGTTATACTTGTTAACTTGCTCTGGAGGAACTTAGTTGAAGTGGAAAGCGAATCAAGTGTGATCCCAGGAAGCACTGGGGAACACTCAAGATAACAGGGTTTTTCTTCTTTCTTAATTGCATTCCCTTTCTGGTAAGCTCCCCTTCCTGGAAAGGCTTTATTTCAAAATGCTCCTGGTCAGAATGGTTTTGCCAAGCTACTGTCTTGTTAATGCCCAGTTCTTCGCTTATCCTCCCTACACTTCCCTTTGCATTTCCCCCTGAAAAAGGAGGGGTGGGTGGGGGGAAGGAAGTAAAACCCATATACTCAATATGCCAATGGAGAAGCTGTCAATTGATGACTGATTTTTCCTTATTCTGTTTGGTTCTATGATGCTTTACTGTGTATTCCAGAAATACTGTAAGTCGCCTAAGACATATCAGCAGTTAAAATCCTATTTTGGAGTAGAAATAACTTTAATCAGCTCAAACCTGGACATTATTAAAGTACCTAGAGCCTACAAAGCCCTTGAGCGTGAGTAATGTAGCACTTCCTTCTGTTTTTGTGCCCGTGTAAAGCGTTGCAGCCTCAGAAGGGTTGGGGGAATTTCTCTATAATTATTAACTAGGAAAAGAAACTTTGAAGGCATTAAATATATGTGAGAAGGAAGTGAAGAATGCTTGAAGCTAAAGCACTAATGGATTCTAGGATGTGGGAGGAACTGTTTTCAACCTTTTTGTGTAAATGGTTTGAAGCATATACCTTTTCAAGAAATCAGAAGAGAAGTGGTAGTTTTGGTCAACAAAACCCTGCTTTTAGTGAGATAGCTATTTTGCCATTTGCCCTTTTTCTTGTCAGGGCACACTCATTTAGCTCTCTGAAACTGATATGGGATAAGAATAAGTGTTCCTTTTAATCAGAACAGAATGTAAAACCTTTTATTAAATTGCTGAAAACTTTGTGAAGATCCAGCATTACATGTGATATGCTTGGTGGGAGAAACAGGTGCATGTTTTGCTTTGTGTAGTAGCTACTTTTTAGCAGCGTATGAATTAATAATTCCTTCAAAACTTGCTCCTCACAATTGTCACAGTGATACACACTAATCTTGTGTGCCATTGAATAGTTTTCAGCTGTATGAATACAGTTTTCCATTCTTAAGTTTGATGTACTGTTAAATAAATAATTGATGTGGAATTGCTGTTTACCTTCATCTGGTAAGATTCCCAACCAACAGGTATGGGGTTTAAGGTAGCTTCTAAGCTTTCTGCTTGTTCAAATAATTAAGGCATGGATAGTGTTTACGTATAGTATATGATAGCTCTGTGTTAATTTTAAATGGATTGATTTTTACAATGCAAATGGTATGTTACTTGATGTTAATTGGTAGCATTTTCTTGATAGTCTCAGTGACAAGAAGCTGAATAGACATGAACTCATTTCTGCTCTGACCTCAAAGGTAACTTTTTCAGGTCAGGCCTGTTATACATTAATACAGCATTTTCTGATGAGCTGCTCTGTCTGTGCTATATGTGGTGGAAAGTGTGGGGGTTTTCTTTTTTCTTTTTGTTCCAGAATTGCCCACTTGGCATTTAATTCTGTTAGAGTTTTGGGGGATTAGTTGTGTGTGTTAAGATATAAAAAATTTATGGCTTCCAAGAAACTGTCTGAATTTAATAATTTTTTTTCTACAGTACTCTATCTGATGTACTGTAACCACTTTAGAAAGCTGTTTCTTTGACCTCTTGCTTTTGTCAGGAGCTCCTGAGGCATCAAGCTCTCCCCTTCAATTGAAGAATGATCCATCCCACAGTTTTCTTCTTTAAGATGGTTTTCTGGTTAGGGTATCTTTGTCTATTGACCATACTTGTTTAGCATTCCTAGAGGGGTCTGACACTGCTAGGGATTTTTCCTCAGGAATTTGAGCAAAGGCTTAAAGCAGAAGCAATATACATACAAGGTGAATATTTTAGATTTCAGAATGTACAGATATCTGTGTAACCTGGAGCTGGTATATCTTTTCCTTCTTTGCTCCTCCTGGAGAATGGCTTTCTGCCCGATTCCCAAAGGCTACATTTCATGGTCTTTAGATTTTTTTTGTGTGTGCATTGGTTAAGGGAGATTAAATGAGGAGCCAGTGGAGTTTAACCCTTTGATTCTCCCAAAATGTCAACATAGTAATAAGTACACACAGTCTTGAAGACATTAGTAACTACTAGCTATTTCATGAACGTTTGTCAACTTGGCTTTTCCATTTCCGGTTTCTAATCACTTTGATATTCTATTCTTATAATACATTAGTTATATGAGAAAAAGAAAAATTGGAAGATTCTGGTGCAGAACTGAACTAAGCTGTTATCATAGCATAGCTCTAAATCCTATATCGCTTTTAGGAAGGTATTTTTAAACAAAGAAGATCTTAAAAGGAAGAAAGAACTAAGATTAAGAATTGAGATGTGGATTCCTTTTTCATATCTGCCTCGTATTTTGTGACCTTGAATGAGTCAACCTTTAACAGGCACAATGCTGAAAAGAGAAATTATAAATATTTTCTCTTAGGAATGTTTTGAAGCTTAATCTGAAGTGTCTTGAGATTTTTAGAGGGGGAAGGAAGCAATGTATGCAGAATCCTGAGTATAATTTCTGATGGTTTATGAGAATAATATGTAATAGTCGAACTCTCTAGAGCATACATAAACTCCTTATGAAATATTAAAATGAAATATTCTGCTACAAATTTCCAGCCACTGCAAACCTGCAGTATTCACAGGCTATTTCTTTCCATTATCCTCACCAAGAAGCGCATGGTTTTCCAATTGTGTGTTCCATTAGAAGTTATGGTGTCAACCCCTCAGAATGAAACAGGAGATTACAAAAAGAATTCCTTTTTGCTTGTGTTTTGGTTTCTAAAACGCACATCAGATTTCTACTTTAATCACACTATGGATAAATAAGTATCTGGCTTTAGGAAAATTTAAAGGGAGCAGCTGCTTTTTAGTATTTTAAGTGAATGAACTCCCTGTACTTTGGAGACCCACAAGCTCTTTTTAGCAGTCTCTGCATAAACAACTTTGTAGTGCCCTGCAAAGCATCACCTTAAGAACGTGCAAATCTTTTGTCTGCTTTGCTGCTAGGCAAATGTATAATTTCAAACCGTGGAAGGAACAGCATGTTTTCAGGCCAACAAAAGTGATGGTTGTACATCGAACTGAATGCTCACAACCTGGGTATTTTTCTGTTGGAGAAACAACTGTAAGTTGTTTAAATAATATGTTAGGTGTAGCAAGTGGTGTTAGTGAGGTGTCACACTGACATTGATAGAACCAATTAGACTGGCAGTAAAAGCCTGAGGAAATCCCAGAGGCATAGATGCAGCATATAGCTGCTTACTCAGCACGGTAGAGGTAAGTTGAAGCCCAACTGCAGCTCTACCTAACGTGACACCTGGTAGCTTGGGCAACTTTTTCCACTGTGTTCAACTGTGCCAAGTAGAACCATTTGAGAAAATGCAAATTTTTGTCAGAAAAGGCTTTTAGAGATGGGCATAGATGTATAAGCTGTCTCAGTTTTGGCTAAGGAAAGAAGGAGAAAGAAAGAAAGGATGTTTTCATTTTTGTATTTCATGCTGATGGATGTATTGTGAATAACTGGATAGGCTGGGTATCTTCTGTCTCATCAGTCTTTAAATAAAGGAGTTTTGTAATTCCATCACTGTATATAGAATGCCTGGAATAAGGTCATGGGTGCATCTGAAGTGCTTTAGTGGTGTAGGAGGGCATACAAACAAACAGTTAGTGTTTTGCAGTTAAGGTGCAGTAAATCATAATTGCCTCTCAAGTACAACACAGTTAGCAAAACTGTATGCTTGCCATTAAAAACATGGACCTGGGGCTACAGCTAACAGAAATGGAGCGAAAGATGTGATTGATGGGGGAATAGGACAGGTTGGTCTTTTTTGTCTGGGTTTAGTTTGCTTTAGACCAAGCTACTTAATACTTAATATTTAATAATAATAGTAGCAGACCTGATTAGGTTTTATATTACATCCTCATAAAAGCAGATATTTGGCATGGGTAGAATATCTGTTGTGATAGTTAAAAGGAATATAGAAATCAGTAATGAGTCTTCAGCTATTAGCTTAGTTTTCTGTTTGGATTGTCTTGGATTCTCCTTTTGGCTGATATGGAATTTAGTGACCTTTTACTCACTTGGGCAGGATGACCTAGTAAATGCCAACTATGTAATTAGGACTTATTAAAATCAGCATAGGTTGAACAGTTAAGATTCGATAAATGAAAATGGGCGTTTAATGTCCTTATTGGACCAAGCAGAGCATTGACTAGAAGAATAGCTTTTAAGGCTCTTGTTATGAGCTCAAACTATTGTCATACTAGTTTGGTTCCAATCTGTTCCGTATAAAACTGATTAGCAAGGGATATGCTTTGCTGAACCGCTCTTTAGAATATATGTATTGTTGTTTGAAGACATACTTATTAAATAAATTCTTTAAGTTGTTTAGGTTGGCATGTTTTTTTTAACTGAGACCTGTTTATAACAGAGTTACCAAAATATCTCGTTTGAAAATATTTTTTTTCTTTTGTTCACACATTTGGCAACACACTGTAGTGAAGTTATCTGTGCTCTCTGAATGATGTTAAGCTGTGGAACTCAAACTTTTATTTTGAACTCAAGCAAAAATGTTCCATCAAACTACCATAGAAGTTATGCTTCAGTGTGTAAATATAACTTTTTTCCCCCCCAATAATTCATGGAGACAAACTGGCTTAACCATGATATTGCATTTCTAATATTAGCTGAGTCTTTTTTTAGAGTACTGATGTCTTGTGATCCTACTGGATGATGTGTGTGGAGTTGTTGGAAAGATTTTTGTTTTTTCTTAAACTGTTTTGCCAAAAGCATCAGCTAAGGTAATTAATATTGCTCTGAGTAGTATACGAGACCATGGTTGGACAGAGAAATGTGGTATCTGTACCACTGGAATCTTGGCTGCTGGAGATTAATAGCATTCATTAGTGTGGGGTGCTTTTAGGTTCTCTTTCCTATCTAAGCATCTGATTGTGAAGTGTGATTCTTCTAGCCTAAAATGGGTTAGCATTAACCTAAGACTTTCGTGATCGCAGAAAGGCCTAAGTCTTCCTTAAAGGTTGAAATAAGACCGTAGTATACCACAGAATCACAGAATCACAGAATACCATGTGGCTAGAGATTTCCTGTGGAAAATATGAATTGCCTGGATGCTTCTTTTCTTTGAGCTAGTTTTAAAACTAAGAATGGAAGTGCTTTTTGCTTGACTGCCTTTAGAACTACAAGTTTGCTGCCTTTTTCGAGAGCAAGTCAGAAGAGGGGGATTACTCGAGTATAAGCAGCCTAGAATAGAAAGAGGATTCCCAGCCATATCGTGTGGTTTCTGCTTTCTGAAGCAGTGCTGAGTGATGCTATTAACAGCACTGGTTTCTCAGAGCCATAGGTTGAAGGGAGAGCTGGGGAAATGTGCTAATGAAATCCTGCCGAACTGTTCAACATCTCATCCTGCCTGAAACTTTATATATTGATTTCACTATTTCAATATTACTTTCTAATATTTATTTTAGGACAAGACGAGAGTTGTGTCTCCTATTATTGATGTAATTAATATGGACAACTTCCAGTACGTGGGGGCGTCAGCTGATTTAAAAGGCGGTATGTACCTGTACTGGAATACAAATTTTTTTTAAAAAAAGCATCAAGTATCGAAGCTCATAATCACTGCAATTGTGGAATGGGCACTTAACATACTGTTCTTTCCTTTCGTATATCTAGTTTAAGTTCTATAGGTCAGGTTTTTTTAGGCTTGAATTTTAATTGGCCTTATTGTCTTCTGGTTTAAAACAGTTCATCTTTATTATACTAATTCTTACAAGTTTATGCTGCCTTTTTCCAATGTGCGGTACTCACTCCAATCTTTGTAGGACTGTGTAAATGAGTCAGAAGCAGCTTATGGCCAGAGCTTAAGATTCTCTTCTTAGATGAGATAGGCTTTAATTGCTGTCTAGCTTAGAAGCCCATCATCAATGCAGTGCCTATGAGTTTTTTTCAAGATGCTGGTTTGCTTACAAAATTTAGCTCTTCTGAATAAGCAGAAAGTTTTAGAATGTGTTTAAAAATTAAATGTTTTTGTTAGCCATGAACTGTAATTGTGAAGAGTAACATGTGACCTTGAAAATTTGTAGTATTTATACCTTTACAGTTACAAAATTTCCTGCTAAATTGAGTTTAGAAGTAGTACAGTTTCACTATGTCTAGCTAGTGTAAACTGTTGACAGCAAATAGTAAAAAGACTTGTGAAGCTCTCAAAAGAAAAAAGAAAGTCCTCCCCTTGCTTTTTTTTTTCACTGTAAGCAAGAATCTAGCATTTAAAATAGCTGTTCTGTGCCCCCCTCCCGCCCCTTTTTTCCCCTGAAATAATTGTTCCCACAACCCTGGAAACCGAACTGTCTGCACAAAGATATAAGGTGAGCCACAATATAGAAATTACGCAGTGCTGTTCCCACAGTGTTTCAGCTTTTCCTGAATGAGTGAGGAAGGAAGAAAACAATTTTGAGCTCGTTCTGTCAGTTACTTATCCCCAACTGACCACCAAGCGTTGTTCCAGTAAACTAAAATAAAAGCAATATTTGCATAATGTCACATACGCTTCAATTTTCAGTCAGTGATCTGGAGGTGAGAGGTTGTATATCCTTTTAATTAACATTCTGAAATAACACCTACAGTGCATATATTCACAGTATGCTAATGGATAGTTCTGTGCTATTATCTGTGTGCCAGCTTTATTAAAACCCTAGGGCTTTTACCCAATCTATTCATTATGCCTTGAGTATGGAAATCTCTATACCATTATGTGGCTTTTATTGTTGTCTGCAGTAGGAGGAGGAATTCTTTCATTGAAACCTTCGATTGGCTCCTGCAGGGTTCATGCTCTTTAATTCTTCCCAAGTGAAGTGGGAGAGATTGAGAGATCATTTCACTTCTTATTGCTTTTCATGCTTCATCTTGGGAACTACGTTTCCCAATTTATTTTATTTTTTTTACTTTTTAGTCCTCATTCTGTTTGCTCGCACACAATAGAAATAGATTTTTTTTAATTTTTTTTTTAAAGTGCATGGGTTCTCCATACTTCTCAACTGAGGAGTGAGAGGCTCTCTCTTTTAATCTTAACAATAGAAATGTTGCACATACCAGTGTTTAAAGCTATTTGGGGGTCTGTTGAAACGTGAATAATATATTTCTTTTCAGTTCCCAGGGGACAGATTACCATGTTAGAGGCACTACAGCATTTGGCATCATGGAACACTTTCACTGGGGCCAAGTCTAAACGTGGAGACCAAACTATGCTTTCAGCCTTAGATACAGGATCTGTGTGGCTGAAGCATGGAGAGTTGAGACAGCTGGGACAGCACTTGTGCCTGGGCTGTTTTGAAAGGGCTTAATCACCCAAGACAAGCAACCTAGCAAACGCTACAAACTCTTAAAAACGGACGGGGCTGAATTGCTTCCCAAGTCTGGCTAATACTAAATCCATGCACTTCATGTTACAATTTTTTTTTTTAGGGGGGATTTGCAAAAATGTTTATGCTGCCCTGAGAAACACTTTAATTAGTGGAATAAACTGCAGTTAACTGAGATCTAATAATTTAGGCTATGCCTATGATGCAGTTTACACTGGATAGAATTTCATATTGGATATGCGCTTGTGTTTAAAAATACTCCTTTTACAGAGTTACTGATATTATCTCATTGAGCACAGATTTTTTCCCAGAGTCAGTGAAAATGGAGATGGAAAACCAGTTTTTATGGGTAGACAACTTAGACACTTGTTCAGAGTTTGTAACAGAGTGCTGTGTTCCAAAAGAGACCCCTTGTGTTCACTGGAGTATACGTAACTCTATCTCTACCGCTTCTGCCGGAGAACAGTAGGTATTTTCAGGTTCTCCCAGATGCAAGTAATTTTGCTGGGTATGTATGAGGAAATGCGACTTTTTAACTGCATGGAAATATTGGAGCTCATTTTACTTTTCATGCTGGAGGCTTTGCAGTACTAATGTTTGTAGCCATTTTACTGTTTTGCTACTTGGAGTTTTGGAGTACTTAGACGGTCTTTCATTTTTACAGTGCAACACTTCATGAAATACTCAAACATGGAGAGAAAGAGTTGGCATGCATGCTGTAAAGACTGCTCAGGATAATTTCTGTATTGTGTTTATGGTAATACCTTGTGATTTAAAACGAAGACTGTTTAGTTTTCAATTCTCTGCATCAATAATTACTATACATATTTATGGATGCAGACAGACAGTTTGTAGAACTGTAGTTGTTGTCTGTTTACCTTAGCTTTTTCCTCACTTCCCCACAAAGAATTCGCTTTATCTTTATGCTGGAGAAAACTATTGACATCTGTGCACCAGAAATCTGGAAATCATTCATTATATGACCTCATAGGTTCTAAATGTGTTTGGCAGCAGGCAGTCTGTATATGGTTGATTTGCTAGGTGTACTGGGAGAGGGCTATGGACCTTTTGTAGTTTTTTAATAGATGTTCATGCTTATGGGCATAACTGTTATGAAAACGTTTCCTATAGGAAGTTTGTCTTATACCAGGTGTGTATTGTTGCCTAAAGGAGTTAATTCAAATGGTTGTCAGGTAGAAAGCTGCTGTAGGTCACCTGTTGGTCTTGTCTATTCTAGTGATCATTATGTGCTTCTGTGCTTAATTCACAAAAGGACCAGACCAGCTGTTGCTGTGTGTGTACACACATATATGTACATACATAAGGGAAGTAAGATTTTGGTGCTCTAGCGCTTGCCTCAGGTTTAAAAAATAATGAACTTAAAGTATGCAGTGGGAAAGCAGAAAGTTAAATGAATGTTAATAAGTGGGAGCTACATAACCTGTTGTGACCTTCACGATACAAAACCTCTGCTGATAGAGGAGTACCAAGAGTACTGCATAAAGCTTGTGTAAACATAAATATGTGATCCTGTGGTAAGAGTTGAAATGCAATTGTACAGTAAAGACTGGGAGCATTTGAAATGGCTGGGAGATCTTCATATGGTGTTCTATTTGATGTAAGGATATGAGACATTGGATTCATATATAAGACTTTTGCTTTTTCACTTGTTGACTGGGTTTCTTACTTACTAGATGGCAACAAGAGAAATGAAAGTTTTTTTTGTGCTTGAGATTACTCTTTTTTTTTATTATTATTGTCCTTTCAACTTCTTTACCTTTCATCTGGACTCCTGCTTGTTTGTTTTCTACCTAGAAGTTTGTACAAGTTTAAATTTTTAATTTAAATAACAGTTCCCAGTGTTCTCAGTTAACATTATGTTACTACAAGTTGAATGATGACCATAATCTTTTTAACATCTTACTCTAATTTTTTTCTTGAAGGCTTTGATTGGAACCTGGTGTTCAAGTGGGATTACATGACACCAGAGCAAAGAAGAGCACGGCAAGGAAATCCAGTTGCTCCCATAAAGTATGTCTGTACCACCACTTCTCCCTCTAATAGATTGTAGTTTGCAGCTGAACAAAGTTAGAAATCATCTTCTCTGAGTCTGAAAGGGGATCTTTACTATAGCTTTCATTAATATTGAAATTTCATTCATATTTATGTAGCATTATGAGACTCTCAGCAGTAAATTGTATTTATTTCCCCTTAACAAAATGTAGATGTCACTTTGTTTAAAGTTGGTATGTTTCGAGGACTAAAGACACAGCATCAGTTTTAATGCTTTATTGCTGGCACAAATTGCCACCCTTTACATAAGGAACTTGTGAGCCAAATGGAGATTTGGAAACTGCCTCAAAAGGTGGTCATAGCACTATATATGCTGTAGAAATGTGTGCAGACAACATTTGAAGTGATAAATGCAAAATTGGTTGCATTTGAAAGCATTGCAAATTTTTTCCAGGAGGTATTAACCTTGAGGTGCAAATAATAACTATCTCCCAGTTCATGGTTCTGTAAGTATTTATTTTATTTTTTCTTGTCTATTTAGGACACCCATGATAGCTGGTGGGTTGTTTGTGATGGACAAATCCTATTTTGAAGAACTAGGGAAGTATGACATGATGATGGATGTTTGGGGTGGAGAAAACTTAGGTATGTATATTATTTACCTTTGGATCACTCTTGAAAGAAAGCAGGTTTCATCATTGCCTTTACTGTCACGGAGTCATGGTCTCCTTGATTTTGGCCGAAGAGGGCTAAACCCAGAGTTTTTAGAGGGTTAAAACTTCACATGCATTATTGGCAAAATCCGAAAGGTTTATTTCAATTAAAGGATAAAACCAAGGTAGGAATTACAGTGTAAATACGAGGGAATAAAAGTATTTGTTCGTTAAGCTGTGAAGTTTTTGTAATGGAAGTTGGCTGATAAAATAAAAAAAAATTACAGGATGTAGATAGGCAATTACTTCCAAAATGCTATCTTGTTTAAAAGTCACATCCTTATCTAAAGTTATTGATTAAAAAACAATGGTGTTTAAATGCTGACAATTTAAGGCATGTTTTAAGAAGTTGCTGAAATTTAATCATGAAAAGTAGAACACAGGAGTTCATGAGTTTAATGTTCTTACATACACCTTAAGAAATCAATTAGAACTTGGCTGACTGAAGAATAATCTATTTCTTAACATTAATAATGCTATACCACCTGGTATCTAAACCTTGTGAGTTTTTTAATTTTAAATCCCTACTTTAGCCCTGTAGGATAATTATGGTTGAGAAAGCATTTTTGTTGTAATTCCTTATTTTCAGATGTTCAAGTGAGTAGGATTTAGGGAAGAGGAAGGAGGGACTGAGAGAATTCGTGCTTTAGCCATTCCTTCTTTGACCTGGTGGTTGGATCTAGCTTTACTAGGTTTTTTTGGTGCTTTGCATTACAGTATTGTACAAAGTTTTTGTCCAGTTAAGACTAGTATACTTGTATTAAAACAAAAAAGATTAGGAGGCCCAGAACTGTACAACTTCTCAAGACTTCCAGTCTGTCATTAATTTAGGTTTTTTTAAGGGTAGGGATGCATCTCAGATGTTCTAAGTAGTGTGTTTTTAGGACCAGTTCTAAGGATAGAAACTTTTCTACTGCACGTGCTAGCTGCAAAATCCTAAAATACCTTGAACTTGTAAAAATCCAGGAGTATTTTGAGTTACTGATATATGCATATTCATTGAGCATATGCTTGGCCTACAAGTAAATGTCTGCTGTATACAGCACACAAAGTACGGAGACATGGTAACCAGACATTTAACAGTCCTGTAAGGAACTGAAAGGCTTTCCTATGCAATACTTGAAGAAAGCTCTTATGTATTTTGAACAATTGCTTTGTGTTTCTGTTTTCTCTTTACTATGGCTGTATATTGCTAAATTTTATTAATGTGAATATAATAATTTTTCATTTTTTAAATGTCCTGGATAACCTTACTACAGCAATACTTGCATTCACTTTGAAAAACCTCTTTTGCCACTAGAGCACTTAAACATTTGATTAGCTGCAAGCATGTACTTGAGCGACCAAGTTTTTTCTGAAAATTTAGCAGCTGCTTTGATAATTGAGGCCTTGACAGCAGGAAAGGGCACAAGCAACAGCTCCTCAGTCAAGGTGAGAAAACTGCATGCAAAAAGCTGTTTGTGTTGCTCCTGCTGCATTCTGTTCCCCCTCCTCCATGGGAAGGAGGAGTTGGAGACTTTGGGGTGCCTTTGCTCCCTGAAAAGGCAAAGTCAGTCAGTACAGCAGACAGCTAATGATTTTTTCATAGCTGCCAGACTAACTGAAGATGAGTAAAAATCACGTGGTGTATGATTTTATTGGCAATAAATGACACCAGATACTGGAAATCTGTGATGTACAGTTTAAAATTCCACGCTCGTCAGGCCTCTTTACTCTCAAGCATATCTCTGCATCAGCGGCTTGATGTTTCATGCAGATAACCTGCTAGATGGACTTGCAAAATAATTCTATACGTTACATCTATGCTCTATAAAACTTCGGATTTTTTTCCTTCAAGGATGTACAGAGCAGCTGTTATATGAGACTTTGTTCACGTTAGTATAGTCTCAACTTCACAAACTTCAAGATGGGCCTGCACTGTTTTCCCTAAATTATCCAAGAGACAGCTCTTGCTATGAAGATACGGTGCATTTTCAGCTTGCTGCCAAATGTGACTGATGACATGTGCTTGCTATACAAAACGTGGATCGAGGTTGTTCAGTCTTGTCTTGAGTTCCTAAACTCTAATTCTCAGAATCTTTACAATGTTTTTTTGATAAGCATGGGAGGATTGGAGTACACTGGAGAACTGGATGGACTATTAGAAGGTTTGGGTCTAGTTTGAAAACCTAGGCTTTTCTTAAAAATTTTGCTAAAATCGGGGAGTGAGTAAGACATTCCTAGTCATCTATGTTGACGACACACTACAATAAAAAGAGCAAATCTTTTGAGAGGTGTAACATAATCTCATGCAACTGAAGAATGTTTGAAATGCTGTTTATGCCTTTTTAATGAAAAAATATGTCCACTGAAATTGTTACAATAGTAACACTTCTTCTCCCACTGTTTGAGCGTGGCAAAAAAGATGTCTTAAGGGAATTTGTGGGGTGTTTTTAAGTTTTAGTTGCTGTAAGTTCCTTTTTCTTTAAAATTCCATGCAGGTTTTAGAAGCCATGTTGGTGCAAATAAGAATTAGTTTACTTCTGCCTATTTACTAGTCCTTTGCTCTCTTTCCCAAAAAGCTATTTTTCATCATTTTCACTTTTTTTTTTGAGAATCGTCAGAATCTAAGGTGCTGGAAAGTATACACATAGGTTTACATTTCTGGGAATTTATGGAGGGAGAATTAATCAAATTAATGTACAGAGTAGAGGAAGCGATGAACAATGAAAAAGCAATGAACAATGAAAAAAGTTGACACAAGATATTTCTAAATCACTTCTTAAACAAAAATACCTTTTCAATGCATTCAATAGATGACAGTGACTTTTTGGATTAAACCTTCAAATGAATCATTTAAAAAAGAGAGAGCTTTGGGCATACTGCATACTTAGGCATACTGACCTTCATTTTTAACCAGAATCTCACCGTACATCATTTCAGAGGCATTTATTTCCTAATGCTTCAAGAAGTCTAATACTAGAATTCAGGCATTTAGTCTGCACTTGCTTGTCTAATGCAAAAGCCTTTATCTTTGATCAGATCTCCCTGTCATCTTTCACTAGGCTGTCCTCACTGAGTGCAGCATCCCCTCACATTGGGCTAATAACTATGAACTTTATAGCAAAACTCCATAAATAATGCTTCAAAGTGGTACAAGAAAACTATTGCTCATCTGCTTTCACAATTTAAGTATGGGACCAAATTTGAGCTAGATATGGGAAAGCATAAAGTCTTCTATCTATGTGTAATTTATTCTGGTAGAAACGTAGAATTGCTTTTGTTACTAACTTGTTTAATAGAAGCAATGACCAGTCATTTACTGTGATTCTCTTCTTTTTTTCATTTTAAGTTCAAAATAAGAGGTGTAAGAATGAAGTCAGTGCTGTGAAAAATATCCAGAGAGAATGTAATGTTCAGTTGCTTTAAAAAATACTTTTGCCTATTTTCCCATGCTAATTCAACTGGAAAATCAAGACCATGAGTTACTAGCAAAGACAATATTGTCATCAATATTTTTGGAGGATGATTTGTCTGGAGATTGGACTATGCCGACTGTCTAGGATTCATGAATATGCCTAATTTGCCCTGATGCAACAAAATTTATCACTGAAGTAAAACAAATAGGGAAATGATGCTTCTAAAAACAAAGTCCTTTCAGAAGAAAGGCAGTCAACTTGCACTGTCAACAGCTGAAATCACAGCACCTCTCTTTTTTTTTTCTTCTTTTTCTGTGGACAGACCATCAAGAAGACATGCTCACTAACATTTGGGGTTGGTTTGTTAAATTTGGGAGTTTTTTTAAATTTATTTTTTGAAGTAATGCTGCTTTTATGACTTATTTTGTGTATGTGGGAGGAAGGCTTCTGGGTGAAGGAGCGGTACTTAGAAGTCATAAAAGGTAGACACTGACTTTAAGTTAGACCTGCTTATTATTATCATTATTTTTAATCTGTGGAAAGATACTGAAAGACTATGGAGAGGCTTGAAACAAAAGGTAGCACTCAGTAATGGGTAGCAGCTGCTGGACTAAAGGGGGAATCATCAAAATTGAAACAGTGCTACTGGAAGCACCCTTCTTACTGTGCTTATTTGGAATGAATGAGGAAAAGCTCTCTGTCAGCACTGGGTGACTTCTGCTGTCAAAGGTCTAAGTTGAGAAAGGTGTATAAATATTTCTAGACCTTCTTGTCCTCACTAGCTGGGTCAGCTCACTAGATTGGCTTAGAAGTGTACTGTCCATAACCTTCAGTTCACAGAAGTTGCATCTTTATTCAGTCTGTCTTCAAATAAAGATTAACTTTCTATAACTCCTTCCATGGCCAGTGTTTGGGAGTGTTTGGTTATCTGCTATAATAAGTTAACAGCTTGAATCTATTGATTGTTTTATCATGCCTTGGTTTTGTCCACTGTGTTATTTCGTCTTTGGCTAAAAAATTCTATTATAAGCTATAAGAACATTAATCTATCTGTAAAGGGTACCTACTGTCGCTTAGCCTTTAAATAAAGCACAGTAATAGTACATATACACCTAACTTACTCTGGCAAATTGCAGCGTGGTTTATGAATTTGGGTAATTTTGGTAACCTCAGATAGGAGAAGACATACAGATTTGCTTCCCAGTTAATACGATTATTTCTCCTGAGCTCGGAGAATAAAAATGCTCAGATATGCCTTTGTTTATCCTAGAATTTCTCAGAAAACCATCTTATTCTTCTCAGCAATAATCACTAAAAAGCCTTGTCTGTAAGTATGTACAAAATTACAGTGTTTTGTGATGTTGGTCTTTCTTTCGTGTTTATATTTCAGAGATCTCATTCAGAGTTTGGCAGTGTGGTGGGAGCCTTGAAATCATTCCTTGCAGCAGAGTAGGTCACGTATTCCGCAAACAGCATCCTTACACGTTTCCTGGTGGGAGTGGTACCGTGTTTGCAAGGTAACTGTTAAGTCTTCAGCTAAATAGCAGTTTTGGATTTCTTCAGATGATCAGCAGGTGGCAGTAATTTCATTTTAAGGATTTTTTTTCTTTGGAAATATTTGCAATATTATCTAGTGTGGAAAAAAATTCATTAAAAGGAAATTAATGACTTTGAGGCAACTATGCAGATTGAGATGAGAACCTGAAAGTTGAAAAAGGGGAAACTTCTAGTAGGCACAGCCTGAGAATCTGGAAAAGAAGGAAATGCTTAACTTGGCGTTCTATCAATTTTGAGAACTTTGTGTTTATTTGGTTTTAAAGGAGGCTTTATTTTCACAACTGTCTCGTAAATCTTTGTTTTATAGAAACAGTTTCATCACAGACTAAGAGCCAGAATACATAAGTTATGAATATGCTTTGCTTGCTTTTTGTGTATACATGATCAGTATGTGATATGTAAATGATTATATAGACTGATACTGGCATTTGTGCTGGGCTGTTGGCAACTTTATTCTATATCATATTTGCCTTTCCTGTGCTATCCTTAAAAATGCTTTTTCTCTAGACCTAAGAAACTGCGGTATTAAGGGCTTAGATTAATATGCTTGTTAATTTTGCTGTTTATACAATATATAGTAGTAGCTGAAATACTGAGCTATTTCCTCAGTTTCTCCTCTATAGAATGAAAATAGCAATTCTGATTTGTGTTCACAGTGTTTAAGTAATGTGGATGAAGGTATTGCAGGAGTGTATGGTGGATGTTTTGACCAAGGCTCTATCAGTTGTACCTGAAGAATCACAGTAGGTTTTGGTTTAGAGAATTGAACTTGATTCTCAGGGGGCTGAGGAAGTACAATTTTCAGCTAAATGTTCTGTGGGTTAAGAGCTGCAAATAAATTTGTTTATTTATCCTTGAAGGGATATGGAGCCCAAACTCTGTTTAACATAAAGCAACACAGCGGAGATGTACTTAAATTCAAAGAGACGTTGTAAGCTGCCGATATATTTGGACTTGTGTTTCACCTTAGATTGAGGAACCTCCTTAGCGTGTAATTCATCTCATCCACGCTGGTTATGCCACTGAGATGACTCTAATGAATTTAATTGTTTGCTAAAATAAAGTCAGTGTCTTGTTTCTTCTAGTAGTTATAGTAGGGAATTTTATGGTCCCCTGTTCTTTGAGATCTGTATTTTATGCTGCAGTGAAAAATGAGTAATGGTACTTATAGGAGAACAAAAGCTAGCAATGAAATATACATCTTAATACATCACATCTCTAGTCCAGTGTTTACAGTGTGCATCAGGAGGGTAGAATGATCTACCATTTAAACTGTATTCTGTAGGCTTATGTCCTGGTTTGAGGTAAAACAGAACCAATTTTGTTCAGTAACTTTGCTTCTTAGCTGGGCCTCTTCTAACTACCCCCAGGTCCTCAGTAGCCAATTTGGCCTAAACCACGACAGCTTAGGATGCAACTGTTTTAGTTTCATGGTAGGCTTTAAAATGACAATGTCATAACAAGGACCATGGTTAATAAAAATAAATATATAAATTGTGCAGTTTTCCCACTCCTCTGCAGCTCTTTATCCTTGGGCTGCTGCCAAGATGCTGCTTTTCTTGTGATGTAAATAGGTACTTAAACATAACCCAACTGAAAAGTAGGGAAAAGGTGTGGCTATATGCATGCAAGGATGCAGCAGACCTCAAAAATGCCTCATATTAGCAGGGATTGAAGATTCTGCATTCATACTGGGATTAAAGCTTTTAGACTTTGCTGTGAAGTCAAATCATCATTGTGATTTGATCACTT
This sequence comes from Anarhynchus alexandrinus, assembly GCA_008711295.1. Taxonomy (NCBI): domain Eukaryota; kingdom Metazoa; phylum Chordata; class Aves; order Charadriiformes; family Charadriidae; genus Anarhynchus; species Anarhynchus alexandrinus. The sequence continues at coordinate 2,714,988 of VUYV01000068.1, forward strand.
AAATGTCCTGACAATTACTAGGACAGTTTTTTTTTTTAAAGTTGCATTGTGTTTTCCAGTCATTTGTATTCAAAATGTCTTTGAAAAGAGATCCCACATGTACTTGAATGGTGAGGACAGCTGAAGCCTGTCTTACACTACTTACATCCCTTTCCAGATCTACCTTTCTCTGCAAGTGGCTTATTACCTGAGTCCTTAGCTGTCCAGCTGTCTCAAATTCTGAAGGGCTATTAAAATTTTTTGTTTCCTTGGAATTATTTTTGAATTGACCTAGGAAAGTTGCATATCACTTGAAAGCAGCGTTGACAAGTTGCTATATTTGAAGGTTTCCTCATTGGTCAGCTTTCTTGGGTGTCAAACCAATGTAACAGAATGCCTTAAAATCAGTTTTAGCAATGAGAGAATGAGAAACCTAAGGTAATGGGATACCCTTGTAATACAGGTATTATCAGATATGTGTAGGACCGTGGTGCCAAGAAACTTGATGGATGGAATCTGTGCTAGTCTTGCAGTCGGGACTTGTTAGCTTATATCATCATCTGTCCCTTGACTATATGCAATTTGTTCTGGAGTGCTCTGAGTAAGCGTCTGATTTTTAGCTGATTAGTCAGTATGCACAACCTTTTGGCAGCCAAAATAAATTGGTGATTCTGGATGAGAGTCTGGGAGTCCTCTTTCATGAGAGGGGACACCACGTCCTGGCTCCGTGGTGCGGGCAGATACAGCTTTTGTCTGGCAGGATTTGTTAGACCAGTGTGCTCTACCTTAATACACCACTGCAGACGAGCTAATAAACCTCGCAGACCCCAGTCTGCTCCACGCGAATCTACCTCTCATCACTCGGTGCTAGGTTTCATTAACTGTGGTGCAGCATTAAGTGCTGAGTGGACCCTACGTTGTGGTCCTCAGTACCCTGCCACCTTTGGGGTCTTACTGGTTCAGGTAGTTCTCAACATCTACACAGTTTCTGTACTTGTGTCGCACTAAGCCTGAACTGTTCATCCCTGAGTATGGACAAGCGTGATGCAGGCATGCATTATGGCCTTGGAGGTGCTGCCTTTGGAGTTGTTAAACCCTGGCAAACTGAATAGTTCCTCTCCCACCACCAAAATCTGTTTGGTCTGTGGGCAGCCAAGCTGATTGCTGAGCAAGCAGCAGGGGCAGGTGCGGAGTGGCTGGCTGACCCTCGCACAGGCCTGAGAGACTGCAAGTGAAGATACACCGAAATAGCTCTCTAATCTGGATTGAATGGGATTTTTCTTATAAAAAATTTAAAGGAATCTTTGTAAGGAAAAATCAGTCCTCAAACAAAAAAAAAATGATAGAGGTCTATCTTGTGAGTTTTTTCTTCCCCATGTCTTTCCTTCTCAGCAGCCTGCAAGAAGAACTCGCTTTATCCAGACTATTTTTTTATCTTTTTGAATTGGAAAATCATATTAAAGAAGTTATTGGCTGACCGAGTTTACTCAAGTTGCTTTAGATGAATTTACTGCTAAATGTAAAATAAGTTCAGAGCATGGCAGTTGCAAGTGAAATAAGACTTAATTTTCTAAGCATAAAATTACCAACAATAGAAGTAAATGAGTTTTTCCATCCCCTGGCTTCCATGTAAAAGGCATTACCCTCTGGCAGTCCAAAAGGAAATTTAAACACACCAGTTACATAAATACAGGAATTTTAGTTGATGTGTTTGATTAGAAGTAAAGAATTTGGGCTAGTGTTTTTCACATTTATTGCAATAATTAATCTCTCTTCAATTTTAAAGCATGAAAAATATTTTCTAATTATTGAATCTCTTCTGTTACCTCAGCTACAGCAGACTTGCTTGGTTCATAGCCTTAAATGTCATGACAGCTTATGTCTTTGAAGCTTTGAGTGCTCTGTTGGTAGGAATAGGGTCAAGAATGAAAATATGTCTTGCCTGTGTTAGCATATCTGTTTTCAGAAAGGTATAAGATATTATTAAATATTGCCAATTGTTGAGATTTGTATGTTTCCAATTAGCTTGCTTATCCAGGTGAATACTCACTGAATTTGGCTTCTTATAAGTTACTCTTATAAAAATAAAACAAATAAACAACAACATAGCAACTTCCATGAAGTTTGCAGAAAGAACTCCAAGATGTGTATTAAATTCTGGATGAAAAACCTGAAGCAGTGATGAGTGTGGAAAACACATAAATTTCATTCTATATGCATTGATTTCGGTGATGTTACTCTCTAATTGTTCTCTATTACTTGGGTCTTTAATAGGGAATCTTCTGCATGGCTTGAGGCAGCTGACTATGTGGTACTAGGAAGGATTAAAATCAACCCAAGGATAAATGACATGGTTTAATTGCAGCTAGAAAAAATTATAACCTGTGTGTTTCATATGATTGTCCCTAGAAATACACGCAGGGCAGCAGAAGTCTGGATGGATGAATATAAAAATTTCTATTATGCAGCAGTGCCTTCAGCCAGGAACGTACCTTATGGCAAGTAAGTCACATGCGCTTCTTTGCCCTATTCATTTATTCCTGATGACACAGCACCTTCTGAGGTGAAAGCAGTGCTAGCTTTCCTGTGTTATCTCTCTAAGATACAATTCTACTGTTCTTGAGTGTTCTGTGTATTCCTTAATGTGTATGAAAACAGCAGCCTGACTCTGAAAACTGCTTCTTTTTTTCCCCTCCAGTATTCAAAGTCGAATGGAACTCAGAAAGAGACTTAGCTGCAAACCCTTCAAATGGTATCTTGAAAATGTTTATCCTGAGTTACGGTGAGTTTTGGCTGAATTGGAGATCATATGGAGTTCTCTTTTTTTGCCCTCCCCAGAAATCACCAGTTTCTCTTTCTCCTTCCTAGAATGTAAAGGATGTTTTTTAATTTATTTGTGCAGGCCTATTTGCTTTTGGTTTTTATTAGTTCTAGTCTTAAAGAGACATTTTCCCCCTAGTAAGCTCCTTTTTCTTTTTCTACTTACTGCAACGACAGCTGCAGTAGCAGGTATTTTAGAGAACAGTGTCCAAAGGGCTCAACTTGTCTGAGCCTGAAGTTAGCCTCCTGCTTTCGAGCCATTTGCTCAAAAGTGCACTGTTCTGTATCCTGTTGCCATCCACTTAAAGCTTTTGCTGTCACCAAAGCACGTGCTTAGTTGAGTGAGGAGACTGAATCTCAGTACAGTACAAATAACGGGAGTCAGCAGGCAAGAGGGCTTTGTGCGTTTGGCAGGCAGGTAGATGCCTAAGACTCTAAGAAACTGAGTCTTCTGCTCTTTCTGTTTCTTGTTCTCTCTCACTGGATAATCTAACTTTTGAGGGGCTGGGTGGAGAAGAGGGAAATGAAGGGTAACATTGCTAACAGTTTCTGTAATATGAGTGTATCCTAACTAATGAAAAACCCTCGAAGAGAAATACTTTTTGAAAGGATAAAAATGTTTTTGTTCAATAACCTGTTAATAAGTATGTCTGTCAGATCTGAGTCTAAAAACTAGTTTGTCTGCTGTCAACCTAATATTGGTAGTGTAATGGTAAGATACTGTGTGTGGCTTATAAGAATACTTGTTTTTTTTCCTGGGGGCACTTCATGTCAGTAGAGTCAGGTAACTGCTAGTGACATTTAGGCTTGGAATGCAAAAGCACCAGCCATTACAGCCCTAGTAAAACATTTACAGAACCACACATACTAAAGAGTCTCGTAAACCAGGATGATGCTGAGGAAGTAAGTTATTCTTTATTTTTCTCTTAAAAATGCCAGAGGATATTTATTTTTAATTTGTCAGAAAAAATACATCTTGCAAGCTCTTCTGGAAAATGTGCTACCTTAAGTGTTACTTAAGTGTAATGTTGTCTTACTCTGTGTCATCTGTTGTGTGCTCATTCTGCTGGATTGAATTATTACACTTAGATTATAGTCTGAAGTTTTAAAAGGAGCTAATATGCCCTTGCCTTGCTGTTTGACATGAACTCATGGACTCTATCCCACAACTGTACTCTGTTGAATGGATTTGCCTAAGTATTTTCCTACTACATGAGTATACTTTATGTGCAACCATTAGAAAATAGATATCACAAAACACTGATTTTTTTTTTAATTTTTTTTTTAAAGTTCCTAACCCCTTTTCTAATACTTCAGTGAAAACCATCTGGAAAAAATGTAAGATGTCATATTTCTGCCACAAGCTAGCTAGGCTGAAAGAACAAGAGGGCTTGATGACCTTAACTGATAGCATTTAAGCTTGAGTGACCTTAAATGATGATGTTAAGTCATCTTTAGTTTGCTTTTTGTGCTGAGTTTGTATGTTCCTCCTCATTCTTTGGTACAAGTCTGTATTCTGTCCTAAGCTTGCAAGTTTACTCATGTTTGGTCAGTTTATGAACAGATAATTGCCTTCCCTCCTCAGAAGATGATTGAAATTTCCAGATAGTAGTCATCACTCTTGTTTAACCTATAATCTTAAAAATACTCTGAGTAAAGACAAGGAGTTAAAAAAAAAAAAAAGAAATTAAAGAAACCACATTAAGCAGATATTTCTGGTTTTATTTTAGGGTACCTGATCATCAAGATATAGCTTTTGGGGCTTTGCAGCAGGGTACCAATTGCCTTGACACTTTGGGCCATTTTGCAGATGGTGTTGTTGGAGTTTATGAATGTCATAATGCCGGGGGAAACCAGGTCTGTATGCCATTAATATTCTTCCCACAGTATGTGATATTTAAATTAAAAAAAAAAATAGTTAAACTTTTTAACTCAAGCAGGTACTGTGTGCTGGTGATAGGAAGATGTACCCAAATCAGCAGATCGGTTATTATAACAGATTGGCTAAATAACTTCTCTCTCAAATATAATTTTTCATTTTCAGGATTAGAATCTGAGTTTAGAGATTAATTCAGTGTACATCAGATTTTCCCCTTCCTTTGTCTCTATTAATATTTGCTTTTACACTAGAGGCCAGTAACTTCCTTCCCAGGAGCTTTATACTTGTGTAGAAAGCTTTTTTCAACGAACTGGTGTGTTTGATTTTTGGGGGGGTGCATTTTTACTTAAGAAAAGATTTGGGTTGTATTAAGCATATTGCCTGAGGTCAGCAAAATAGAAGAATGCTTCACTGTGATGCCCTATTAGTCATTTCCAATTTGCGGCAGCGAGGTATAAAAAAATCTGTCTTAAATCCCCATTTGGCTCTTCTAGAAAACAGAGGTGCCTAAATGTCATAATCCTATTCACTCACAGTAAAGGGAGTGTTTCAACAAATCCTTTCTAATCCTTCTCTTAAACTAACTGTAAATGTGTCAAATCTGTAAATGAGAGCATTAATTATTTCAAAGAATCTATTTATGCAGTTGTGACTTAGTTACCACGAAATCTATGCATATGTGCTCACGGTTTTGTGTGCTGCTTTGTCATTAAATTCTTTTCAGAATCAACCTGACTATAAATCAAATGTAAGATGAATACTTCAAGTACATCTGTTAAAATAGAATGCTGACCAATTACAAATCAAGTGTTAAATGAGTGTCAGAATTTTGCTCGCTCTGATTTAAATTAGGGGAGGAAAACCCTAAAATCAGACGACGACTGAAATAAAGGAGTTGTTTCCTGGAAGATATATCATGTTGGAGAGGAGAAGGCTCTGGGGAGCTTTCCAGTATCTGAAGAGCACCTACAAGAAAGCTGGAGAGGGACTTTTTTACTAGGGCATGTAGTGATAGGATGAGGGGTAATGCCTTCAAACTGGAAGAGAGCGTAGATTTAGAATGGGTATTAGGAAGAAATTTTTCACTCTGAGGGTGGTGAGGCACTGGAACAAATTGCCCAGGGAAGTTGTAGAAGCCTCATCCCTGGAAGTGTTCAAGGCCAGGCTGGATGGGGCTTTGAGCAACCTGGTCTAGTGGGAGGTGTCCCTGCCCATGGCAGGGGGGTTGGAACTTGATGATATTTAAGGTCCCTTCCAACCCAAACCATTCTGTGATTCTATGTTGATTTTGAATGCATTGCATCATACATTTGAGATACGCATCTTTTCCCTATCACTAAAGAGAATATATATGGGGAGGATTTTTCTATTAACTTTATGAAAGTACAGTCATCTTTTCAGAACACCACAGTGTTTTTTAGGAGAAAGGGTGGATTGTGTCAGAATTGCCTTGGTGCAGAAATCTTGGAATTTTCTGGTGATGTTGAGTATGTATGTTCTCTATGGATACAAAGTTATCTTCCTCTTTCAAATTCTCCTGCCCTGAATCTGACCCTCTTTTCTATGTAGTTTCTTCTCTGAAGCTGACCTTGACAAAGCAACATACACTTGCTCTGAATAGGTGCCTGTGACAGGCCATGCAGACAGATTAAGAGGCAGAACAGATCAAAACCAGGTTTTATGTCCAAGCAGAATTCTTATTGGATTGGAAGGAATGAACAGCATGGGAGAAGAGGGATGGGGAACAAACCAGAGTCTTTAAATCTGTACTATGTGTTTCATACCTATTCTTACCAAGAGAGTTTGGGAGTCGGGTGGGATTAAGAGTACTTAGATATTATAGGCTGTGGAGACCTTCTCCTATAATTTGAAGAGTGAACTTTGGCTTATGCTCAACACAACTCAAAATGCAAAATTTAAGTAAAAATGGGCTTTCTGCTGCACTCCGCCCCCCAGTTTGGTAGAATCCCATGATTAAAAAGGCAGATGTGCACCTCTTAAGGGCTGAAGAAATTGTGATGTATTTGACAGATATGTACAAATATGTAGGGTTATGATAAGGAGCTAAAGGTAAAGCCAAATGCACTTAGGTGTGAGGGGAAGGTTTCAGGTTAGTGGTGTTCCACTAACTTAGTATTTCTGATTTATGACACGAGTTTTTTCAGATGTCCTGATTTGTTACGTAGAGCTATCCTATTTCCAGCCTGTGCCCTGAGCACATACACTGCTTGCAACTTTGCTTCTCTTCTGGTGCAGTGGAACTTGCTTAATCTTATCTACTTTATAGCTTGTCATAGTTCCTGGTCACTGGAGGAAAGCATCTATACACTGTGTTTCATGCCACGAAGGGCTGTCACACAGATGTCTCCAGCAGCAGAGCTTGAAGCTTTTGTGAAGCAGTACCTTTGGCTTTTAAATGTGTTAATTTCTTGTGTGATTTCTGTTGTGTCTGGGGCTCTTGTAGCCTTTTGATGGAAGGGTGAAGATGTATAAAGTAATATTTTTAAGGCTCTAACTTTCTCTGACTGTAGGTTTCTCAAACACAAGTTTTACCACTTCCCTGGCAGTATTTTCAACTGTCACTATTCGGTATAAATCTTATAAGGGGGCCATCTGTTTCAGGGTCATTTACAATTCCTGATAAGCTCTGAAAATAACTTGCTTAATTCCTTAAGTTGTTAGAAGTGGCTATTAATTATTCTTGTTGACATTTTATGAACTGGACAGAACTGAGAAGGCAAGTAATTTTGCTGTCATCTGAGATTAATGTATTGAGAGTGAAAGGAAAAATTTCCAGCTTAAGGGTTTTAGAGACAAAGGGATACAGAGTTCTCCTGCCTTTGTTTTGCATAGTTGTCATTATTCTAGTACTTGCATAATATGGTACTAATCTAATGGCTTGCTACCTGTACGATGGCAGTTACTTGTAATTGCGTGGGTTAGAAGTTCTGATTGTTTCCTGAGCATCTGTTCTCAAAGGAATTTAATAATCGCTAAATCTGCTGAGTTTAAAAGTGATTATGCAAGCCAAAAATTCAGTTATGGTATCAGAAAAGAGGTAAAAAAAAAATTGGGATGGGATTAGTAATTTAATTTCTTTCTGAAACACTGATTGCTTGCAAAATAACACTTAAATGTAGCCAGGCTTGGCCCTGTGTATCTAGGGTTTGATTTGGATCATTAGTGTGGATTTAGTGGATAGATCAGCTTTCTCCCACAAAGGATAATTAGGCAAATGAAGACCAATCTGGATCCTGGAGACAAAACTTTGAGAAGAGCAGCATGGTGAGAGTCTGAATGTCAATGCAAGATCAGGCCGTGTAGAAGGATGCTGAGATCAAACAAGCGGGGCAACAGTGTATATGGAACAGTTTTTCTTTGTTCTCTGTTTGAGTTGCCTATTTAAATGCATTTAAAGAAAATTCTGTTGTACATCATGCCTTGGATAGGAAGTAATATTCTTCCTCTACCCTTGAGTTTGGGCCTCTTGTGTATTGCTATCATTAAGAACTACTGTTCTTAATACTGTACTGCGGTACATACACTTTTTTTTAGCATGTGGGTAGGGTGGCCAGTAAAGCTGCAGACCAAGCTTTTAGGGGTTTTGTATACATAATTATATATATATTTACATATATATAAATCTGTCCTACATAGAAGATATGGGGAGTGTGTAATACACACACACGCACATATAAATAAAAATATAGCTGGACGAGTATTTGACCAAGTATTTTAAACCTGAGGTCCTGTGTGACTGCCCGCTGTACTTGTGGAAAGCCAGCAGAGGGAGCAAACAGCCAGCTGAGCCCTGAGCTGACTTGGGGATACTGAAGCAATTGGAATTACTGTGTTTGAAGAGGGCCTTTTTTCCCCTCCTGCTTTATGGGAAGCAATGAACTGTTCTAATGCTCATACGTAGCTATTTACAGGATTTCAACCTGTGCTATATATGCAGAGATAGCATGTGCACTTTGTTTATATGTTAGTGTACACAATTTTGTACACCTTTTTTCTTCCTTTTTCTAGGAATGGGCCTTAACAAAGGACAAGTCGGTGAAACACATGGATTTGTGCCTTACTGTTGTGGACAGAGCACCTGGTTCACTAATAAAACTTCAGGGCTGCAGGGAAAATGACAGCAGACAGGTTAGTATGTTGTGAATGCACTCTGCAAACAGTGGGGAAAGCAAGGGTTGTGAATGAGAATGCAAGAACATGCACTCGTAATCATATCTCCTATCTATTCTACTCTTCCCTCTGTCTTTCTGTTGTTTGTGTGTCTAAAGTTAGGATGCATGACACCTGGGCAGAGCAACAGGAATAAGCTTGTGTACTAAGCTTTTCTTTTCACAAGCCAGTGACAATCTTTTATGAACATATAGAGGTTTTATCCCAGTGCTGTTTCACTGAACAGCATTAATGTGTAACAATCTTCAACTGCCACATCTGTTTTCTGAAATAGAATATATATTCCACAACGAATTTTTGAAAGGTCTTATTCAGTGAAGTTTGAAGATTATGTAGTCTGTGTCTCAGAAGAGTGTGGTTTGGCTTTCCATTCTTCTTTTCAGCTGTGACCTGTTTATAACAGCACTAGACTCATTCAGTTCATTTTTATTAATGCAGCATTGTAACTTCATCTGTTTTCCCAGGCCTGAGAAAAATCTCATTTGCAGAGTCTTTTTTGATCTAGTGGTATAACAATTCATCCTTTTCTGCTAAGTCATAGGTTCTGATTGTCTGCCAGCTTCCTTGCTTCTGTATCTCAATTTTTGCAGACAGATAACTGAAATGCAATTCCTTGATGAAGGAAGAATATTCTTGCCACTTTTCAGAAAAGGAAAATAAGAAAGCGAGATTGCCTTGATAAGGTTTAAAGGCACAGCATGTAAGAAATACAGGATGTTAGGAAGTTTCTTCTATTGTATTTGGGATATCAAATCCCAATCAAAACTCTTTCCTTGGCATTATCTTGGGCAAAGGGTTTCTGACAGCACAGATTGATTGTCTTCTGTATAATTGAAAGGTGTCTGACAATTTCCTGGATTTCTGTAAAGTTGTTTTTAGTGATTGTGCTTCTTTTCTATGTTCAGAAATGTTGTGTTATGTGGATGGGTTTTGTGATTTATTTTTTTTCCCCGTCAGACTGAAGGTTTCATGCAGGTCACATGATGTGACAGCATACTTGAGAAGTGCTGAAGTAGAAGAAAATGATTTGGTGTATTCTGTATCTATTGCAGTGTGTTAGCTGAAAGAACAGTTGTATTGGCAAGGCTTGCCATAACTTACATACTTTTATTCAAGGATCATCTAAACTGTGTACTACTATTGCAGTTTTTACAGCTTTCCTAAGCACAAGCCGGGGAGCTTAGAAAGACTTCAAAGGACAGGATGTAGAACTCATCCTTTTGCTGTTTTTCTAGCTCAGTAACTGTGTTTTCTCTTCCAGAAATGGGAACAAATTGAAAGCAATTCTAAACTGAGGCACGTTGGCAGCAACCTCTGTCTAGACAGCCGAAATGCCAAAAATGGTGGTCTCACCGTTGAGATCTGCAGTCCTTCTTTGTCACAACAGTGGAAATTCACACTTAATCTGCAGCAGTAGAAGGACTTACAAGCAAAATGCTGTTTCGATTCATAGACGTTGGGCAAAGTTTTGATTGAATTACTGATGTATTTCTTAAAACTTTCCACGGAACTTATATACCTCAGTATTCCACCTTTATCTGAAAGTCGGAGAGTGCTGAAGCAGACAGCAGGGATCCAGGAGACTTGGAGCACTGCAAAGATGTCACTGAACATGACTGCAGCACAATTCCTTCTTGGTGTGAAGACTTCAACGGTTCCTTTCTGTCTTCAGTTATGTACTTGCACAGCAGATAATTAACTCTAGGAACAACTGATGTATGATAAAAAAAAAGGATCTGAAGAAACACCTGTGGGGAACAGGGTGTGGGAGGGAGGGTGGGAAAAATTACTAGGAGAAGGTCATTTGGAATCTCCATTTGCATAGAAATCACGGTTTGTCGTTTCCAGAAACAGATGTGTCATTTTGAAGGGTTTTTTTTTCCTCCTATGTGTACTTGGTAATTTGAATATGAACTTTTCTATGATGGACTCTAAATATAAATATATAAAAGTATATATATTGTCAGCTCCCAAGGATTTATATCAGTTTTCATCATCCTATAATTATCAACGAAGTGATTGACATATGTACAACCAGAAATTGGATTGGAATGCTAGGAGAGTGAAACTTTATGAAGGTGCGGATTTTGTGCTGCTGAGTATGATGTCCGTGCTAACACTGGATGCTTTTGCTTTGCAAACTGGATCTACTTCTTAACACTTCGCCCTCACTGGAGATCATGAAACTCAGGAGGAGAAAGAAAATAGCAGAATAAGCCAATGCGTCTGCACAGATGATTGCTCGGATTGTTTATTCCAACTTGGAAATTCATTATATGTGCTCTGGATAACGTTAAACTTGTACTTGATATTTGTGTTGATCATTTCTGTAGTACTTTGTCTTTTAAATACTTCTTCCTTTGTTACAAAATTATATAAACAGTGCAGATCTTTCATGCAGCCATGTGGGTTCAGCACAGTTTTATTCTGGGCCCTAGTAAGAAAAATTTCTTTGTCTCAAACTCCCCTTTTGAGTTGTAGAAATAAGATAGAATAGTAACGTCACTGTCAACAGCACAAGATCTGAATTTTAATTTGCAAGGATGAGCAGCTATGTAATATCTCTGAATTGCACTTGCTTAATTTATAGACCTACTACTGGGGAATTTTCTTCCATTTTGTTTGTTTAAATGGAGCTTTTGAATGGATTCAGGCTTGGCTCTGGGAATCAGCCTGGATACCAGCAAATCCTGTGTGTGTTTAACCATAGAATCCGTACATTTTGCAGCTTCAGTCTAGCTGATGTCATTTTTATATTAAAATAATACTGTCAAAGTTAACCCCAACTTTGACCTGTCCTTTCTTATGTTTGCATAGACTATATACTTTTTTATTAAAAGCAAATGCTTCAATGAGCTTTTAAAATGAAAAGGAAAGGTAAATAAATATTAATAAGTAAGACAACATTGACAAAAAATAGTGCAGACATGCAATGCCAGGAAGTGGTTTTGGTAAGATGAAGATAAGGGATCTCGGAAAAATGTAAGAGTTGATCATAAGGAGATGAAAAACATGTGCTGTGGTATGCTGGTACAGTTCCCCTCTTTCTTTGTTCCTGGAAGTTGAGTAGTTCCCCATTTTTTTTTCAGTTTCCTTTGGCTGCATCTATCCATTAGGTGTAGAGGTGGTACTCTTCTGGGCAAAGTGGCCCATAAATACCTTGGGTGTCTGAAGTTAGGACTTGCAGGTACCTGCATACCTTTTGGATGGGGACATTAGATCTAGTTTCTCCCATCCATCATCTGACTTTTTTATGAATAATTAATACCTTTTTTTCCTTCTTCACAATCCACTTTCTCCAAAACTTGCCAGTTTTAGAGGCCATACAGTGGATAAACTATTTTTCAGCTTTTAGTCTCTCCCTATCTGTAGCCTTTTAACCTAGCTGAGAACTTGAAGAATGTGATTCATAAACATAGCAGTAGATTTCTTCATATTCTGGAAAACAAATGCTGAAATGTGGGCTCAGCAGCAAGTCAATTGTTTGAGATTTTGAAAAATGGAATTTAAAAGAAAAACCCAACCACTCCACCGCTACCACGGAGGTATTTCCATTTGCAACTTTGATCATAGTAAGGGTGTACTAACTGAAATCAGCAGTTGCAACTCTGAATATTGACCCGCCTCTTAACTCTGAATCAGAATTGCTAGTAAAAAAAAAAAAAAAATCTATATTCCACCTCCTTAAGTCTTTATTGTCATCTACTATCATATAAAGTGGGAATATTTTCAGTAATACCCCATGGATGCTGTGCATAGGGGTTTTAATATAGGAGCTGTATGTTAAAAGACAGCATTGCTTTTCTTTGAGAGAACAGACAAGAAGTGGTATCCTTTTGTTATGTTTACATGACAGTGTGCCAAAGTTACTTACTGTGATTTTAGGGGTTTTTAATTGTTGAAGAAATTTGCCCCTTTGAAAGATAAGAGCCCTTGAAGCAAATTGCGATGGAGTCTCCTGAGAACTTTTCTTATTGTCTTCAGAGCAAGAACGGTGATATTGTTTTGCAGATTTTCAAAACATAGTTTGGAAACTGTTTTTTCAGTTGGTTTGAAAAGTCTGCTGTACAGAGCTTGTACTTTGTTCATTTTATAGATGGAAACCATCCTTGAAAAATTGTTTAACTTAAATAAAGAAGAATGCTTTATAGATAAATGTGTGGTGGTTAATAGAACTGAGTAAAACCAAGAAGTCTGCCTGGAGCTTGGAGACTGAAGTAGTTTTCAAATGCTTCAGTTCACTTAGTTGTTTCATAAAGTTCCTGTTCTAAAAGTGTGTATATGTGGGGGTATATCTGCATTTACGAAAAGAGAATTTGTCTGTGTTTAATATGATAACTTTGAGGAAATTGCCATATTTTGGAAGCTGCTTTACATTGAAGAGTGAGTTAACACTGACTGTAGTCACCTGGAAATACACTGTGAAGGCACTCCCCCTCCTGCCCCATTAGGCCTAATCTTCTCGAGACTTCCACTGACCCTCTCTGCTGCCAGAAACCGCTCTGCCAAGTGTCACAGGGCCTCCTGCAGCCTGCGGGATGATTGCAGCAGCAGCTCTCATTGTGGATTGGGGTACCTGTCCTCGTCTGCTCGCACTGTCTACTCTCTATTCTGCAGGGTGGTAATTCAGATGACTGTGGTGCACTTGAAGCTAGATCTTAGATACTCTGTATTTGAAACAAAACAAAAAAAGACTTGTTTTTAAAAAAAGGTATTTTGGGGAGCAAATGCTTCACAGGTCTAGTTTAGAGAGCTTGGAAAGGAACTTGCACCGGCACAGTTGAGGAGGGAGCAAATCCTCCATGGTAGGTGATGGACAACTGTGAAATACTTCTGTTTGAGATTTGAGAATACATTCTCCTACTGCTGTAAGAGTAAGTGGGGCTGCGGGCAGGGCATGGTGCTCGATTACAGCAGCACCTTGGCAGAGGTGGGCTGCAAGCCAAACAGGCAGGGGGTGGCACGATGATCTACAGGAGAGCAAATGGGAAGCAGGAGAATGAATGAGGTAAAAAAAAATCTCATCTGTGATGTTTTGTCCAGCTTCAGAGATGCTTCAAGTCAGTTCTTGGGGCACATCCTTCTTTCTTACTCTGTGGCATACAGGACTGGAATCTTTGCTCCTGGTCTGAGGAATTTAGCTTTACAGGCAGCCCCAAGGGCATGATCAGCTAGCATAGCCTGCAGAGGCATTTATAGGAAATATTTAAATACTTTTAATTATACTGACAGCAAGACTTTTACCTGTCATGTTGTAGGAAAGTAGAGTTCTTGGGTGCAAACTTTCTCTCCCTGTGTGCCAGAAGTCAGTGACTATTTGACACCTTTCAAAAAGTCTAAATTAAATCAAGCAAAAAGATTTTAATATTTATGGTTGGCAAAAATAAAAAGGCCCTGTCAAACTGCGGTAAACAAAAGAAAACCTTGCATTTGCAGATTCTGTCTGAGAAATCAAATGAGGATTCTCCATCTTAAATGCCCTTTGACACTTGTCAGCTGACAGGTAATACTAAGATAATTACAACAGGCTTCTTGCAGTAGAAGCTTTTAATCTAATCCAACGTGGAGTGTAGAAGTCTGTCTCTTATCTCTCTGCCTGGAGTCTTATATATTTTCTGTGCGTAATGTTCTCGATGAACTTCTTGGTATAAGTATCTGGACTGAATGAACCATCCAGCAAATTTTGCGTTACTTCTGACCAGAACTCCATTATTTCCTTTGCCTTGTACTCAAGCATATATGTGAAAAAAAGTTTCCCATTCAGTATAATTAATTTTTTGGAATTTTAGGTCATGCTTTTTAGCCAGTTTCTATGCATGGGTTTACTCTGCTTGCCTATCACTGTGCATAAAACCAGATATAGTTATATCCCTTTTATAAGGGAACATTTAATCTTTCTTCTTTGTGGATTAATAAAAAAATATTTTAAATCCTGAATTTTCAAGAACATGCCTGCATGCATTTGGAAACGCGTTTCCTATCTTTGGAAAGAAAGCTGAATACTGGGGGAGATTAAAAGGCTGTAATCTGCTTGAGGTAAGGACTATTGTCTTGTTTAAAGTGTGTCCTATAGAGCATTGTCCAGTTCCTGTCTGGGGTGTTACTGCCATAACCTTAGTTATTTTAAAATGTTATATTTTCATATACCAATACCAGTGTCTCCTTTGCTTTACTTAGATGTACATTAGATGTAGATACTGTGTAAAATTTATGTGGTCCTGAGTTGCACGCATGCATCAACTGTGTTCTCATTCAGCCTGAAATACAATGGATAATTTCATAGCAATAACTTGTAGAATGCTCTAGCGAGAGGCTTGTTCCTGTACAGAATTATTTCAATTGAATAGAAACCACTGAAAAAATAGTCTGGGATAATAAGCCGTGATTACAGAATGAGCACAAATGTCAGGGTTGCATCTTTTGTTAGACTGCACATTTTATTTACAGCTTAACATCCAGTAGCTATTTTAAGATCTGCTAGTAATCAAGCTTAAAAATTGGGAACCAAGTCAGTCCACAGATGTTCTCTCTGTAGAGCCCTCCAAGAAGTTGTCTGAATGGGTGCAAAATACCCTTTTGATTTGATTTGATTTCTTGCAGCACAGCAGTGTCTTGTTGCTGTGTATGCAGGAAGAGGGACCTGTTTGATTTCAAGTCCCTATTTCTACCCAGCAGATGTTTTTAATCCAAGGATTTTTTTTTATTTTATTTCTTTTTTTAAATTAAAAAGGATCTGGAAGTAGCAAATAGCTATGTTTTCTGCCATACCTGTATTAAACCCTTAGTAATCTGGGCATTGTCATAAAAAGGGGGTTAGAAAATGACTACCAAGAGTCTGTTGTGCTCTGATTGCGTGGTGAGCACCACTTCTGCAAAACGCTTTTCTCTTCACTTTCGTGCCACCTTTCTTCCTCTCCAGCAAGTTGTTTTTGAAGTGGATGTGAGGTGGATTGCTAGGTGGCAGCTCCAGGCTCAGCTGAGCCAGCCTGTTTGTTGCTGCTGAGGAGGAGAGGGATGCTGATCCTGCCTCTCCTCCCTCGTGCTAGTGTTGGTGCCCATTCTGGGGGACAATTAAGTGAGTAAAGCAGCAGGGCAAGATTAACTTTATTTTTTCCTGTCTATCTTGGAGAGTTGAGTCGGCCTTTTGAAGGGTCTAGAGAGCTGGAGCTGGCACAAAGTGTCAGGGTTTCGTAACCAGAAGCAGGCGAGGGGGGAAGATGTTGAACTTCCCTCCCTTCAGCACCAGTGAAATGTAAAATCAGCTTCCCCGTCCCACCCTGTGAGCAGTGCGATCCAGCATCTGCTTAAGGTATTGCTCCTCCTTGCTTGTCACTGTGAGACTTTGAGCACAGCCGTGTCACTGTCCTGTGCTGATCTGTGAGCTAGCAGCAGTTAAAAGGAGCATTAGGAATGCCTTGTGGTGAGCCAGAGTGGGGTGTAAGGAAGGTCGGCAAAAAAAACACCCATGGAAAGAGTGCTGTTACTTTCAGTAGCTGAAAGTCATTCAAGCTTCGCTGAACTAGACCATAAAATCAAACCTCTTGTTTTCATCAGAGCGCCTGAGCTGAGGGATGTTCTGTTTTGCTTTCCAGTTGAGATGCCTTTAATAATCATAGAGTCATAGATGGTTTAGGTTGGAAGGGCCCTTAAAGATCATCGAGTTCCAACCCCCCTGCCATGGGCAGGGACACCTCCCACTAGACCAGGTTGCTCAAAGCCCCATCCAGCCTGGCCTTGAACACTTCCAGGGATGGGGCATCCACAACTTCTCTGGGCAACCTGTTCCAGTCTCACCACCCTCATATGGTGAAAAATTTCTTCCTAACATCTAATCTAAACCTGCCCTCTTCCAGATTAAAGCCATTCCCCCTCGTCCTATCACTAAATACCCTTGTAAAAGGTCCTTCCCCAGCTTTCCTGTAGGCCTCTGTTAGGTACTGGAAGGCTGCTATAATGTCTCCCCTAATTATTATTATTATTAGTTGTTGTTATTATTATAATTACTCATACCAAAACAGCTTTATTGCTGATATCTGAGTCTTAAGCCAGCAGCGCCTGTAGTGGCAAGAGAGGAGCAAAAGGGAGTGAGAGAGAGAAAAAAATTTTAAACGGCATCGAGGTCTTGGTTTCAACATCAAGCTAATGTTTGATAGGGAGATTCCTACTTGAAAGGGACATAACACTTCGGTTTAGGCAATCTCGAGAAATAAAATGCTCTGTCTTGCTTGCAGTTTGTGTTTTGTGTGGTATGGTGCAAACCAGCCTGGTGTTAGGTGCTCTGCTGCTGGTTTCAGAATTGTGTGAAGACGTTGCTTTTACTTTTCCTATTGAAAAAGTTATTTGAGACATCTTTAGGTTACTGGTGAGGGTCAGGGCTTCCGTCATAGTAGAAGCTACAAAAGCTGACACCCTTACTGGTATCTTGATGTCTAGGTAGAAAAGATGAAAAAATAGTGAAGTGGAAGAGAAGAAGGTGCAAAGTGAGACAGTGTGGAGAGGCAGCTGCAGAGCTGCGGCTTAGAATGTATTTCAAAGTGAGTAAATTCATAGTTTAAGGTAAAATGAGGTCTAGCTCTCTGGTGCTCTATGGCATAAGCTGTAACATCTTCAGCAGTGGTATCTGTGTCAAAATCTCAGCTTCTGTTTGTATGTGACCTCTGACAACAGCATTCAGTTTGGGTATAGAAGACTTGATACAATTTTCAGAAGTGTTTAGGACAGTCACTTACTAAAAATAAAATTTAAGCAGTTAAACATCTTGGGGAAACCAATGAATTTGAGAATTAGGAGATCTTGTTCTTCAGCTCATCTAATTCTCTTCCTGTCAGCTATTCCAATATAAGGGTTTTTTCATGAGTAATTGGTTCCAAGCTGAATGTCTAACTTTGACTCCCAGCCATTTTGTCTGCTAATTAAGTTTCATTCCTCAAAATATTTTTCTTTGTATCAGAGCTTCTGGAGTCTGGTTCCGTCATCTCTTAACCCTTCCCCCTACAGACTGAGCCTCTTAAACTAGCTGAGAAGTTTTTCAGACCATCCGTTGCTACCGCTCTTCCCTGAGCTGTCCTCAAGGCAGATGAAGGGATGCTGAGGAAGGAAGGTCCTTCTCTCAACTCCAGTAAAAATAGGATGAGGCCCTTACGGCTGTTCCTTGTGTAAGGTTCCCACTGATGCTTACCACTCCTGTTGTACTTTGGGCTTTGTAATAAAGGCAGCCAGCGTTTAGACAGTGCTCCGAGAGCCTCTGAGTCAATGGTCCTGGGGGGTTCCATCAAACCCACCACAGCAAGGTAAATCACTGTTGGGCCTGTAGGTGATAAGACAGGGTGGACTGGGGTTTTTTGGTTTTTTTTTTTGATGAAAACAATAAACAAAACACTGCTAGATGTCCACAAGCAGTGCTTGCAGGCAGCGGGTCTGAACTGATGCTCTTGAGGACCTGTCAGTTTGCTCAGGGAACATCCCCAAAATTGGCTGTCCATCTGGGATCCCTGACCTGTTGTGGTTGCCGTTTTTCAGAACAGGATTCTGTGCCAGAATAGATCAAAGTATTCACGCAACACACTGGTAAATCTTGGCATGGGGAAAATGGAGTAAGGGAGGCAGACATAGCTCAACTACAAACCGAGTGGCACAGAGCGGATGCCATGGCCCACTTTCTTTCCCTGTTAATTTGAAGCCCTTTATCAGCAAGGAGCAGGAGTTGTCTTGGTCCACCTGCTTGGAGCTGGAAAGGCATGGTGACTGTATGAGAAAAGGTTAGATCACAAACAGTAAGGCGAATATGGATAGGGAGTTAACTCCTGGTTGTTCTTTACAAACAGTGAATGAGAAGGCAAAGAAAAAAAAAAAAGGATGTTTTCAGGTACGAAGTTTAAGACAAAAGTAATTCACACTGTTGAAAAGTATTCCATGGACGTGAAAGCCCTCTCAGTGGAGGGGGGGGGGGAAAAAAAGGCTGTAAAACATGCAAAAGTGTAAAACATGTACCGGGAAGTCCCCCAGACAGAGATTGATGGGAGCTTGGAGGGCAGGTGGAGGAAATATTACTCAGTGTTAACCTCATTACTTTGATCTTTCTTTAGGCATTTGGTTACTGGGTTATCTTGTCCTTTGGTCCATGCTGGCTGACGGTTCCCAGCTGAAGTGCCCTGGGTAGCTCATACCTGAGGCTGGACAAATACATGGATGCACAGAGCATCTTGGATGGAGAACAGCAGGCTACGTAAGCGACAGCGCATCGCCAGGAACGTGTGAGGTGGTGGTGCCAACTGAGCACACCCAGAAGTAATTCCCAAGCAGCTGATATTTAATATGGTAGGTGGGGAATCCCATCTCCAGCTCTTGTTTCAAATTACCTTTCTTTTCTACAGCTTACAAAGTGGTCTCCTTAACCTCTTGCATAAAATGTGGAAAGGCTTTGGTTGATTTTGATATTATAATGGCAAATGGCTGCAGAAAGTTTCTAAATTTCAGACTTTCACCTACAAAGAGGAAATATGAAAAAAATGAGCCTAGAAAAGATCAGCACGCTAATTTTGTGTTTTGTTATGAATAGCAGAACTCCAGTGCCTTCAGGGATCAAATTCCACATGCCATTTTAAGAATGTCCTTCCTATCCAAAACTGTGCAGATATAAACCTGTAAGAATTGGCATTCTCAATAGCCTCTTAGGTAGAAGACGGCATCTTTGACATTCTGGCGTCTCTTCATTGCACAGTCCCTAAGGGCAGTCTCTGAGAGCTTCTGAAGAAAACAAGTTTTTATAGACACCTGAAAACATGCCATGGGATTTTCCATTAGCCTGGATGCAACGATCTTTGTGCTGCATCTGAATTTAGACCTTTATTAGCAGTGCTTGGAGAAAGGCTTGTATGAGCTCCTGAATATCCTCACCTGGCACAAAGAGGGGGGTCCTTTGACCTGAGATGGGGGACCCTGGGCTCCGTTGCTAGAGAAATGGTGACAAAAAGAAGGAGTGGCTTTTGCAACCTGGGAACTCCTGCGCTGTGGCATAGGCGGGAACCAGCCCCACCATTTTTGTTGGTGCCAGTACTATACTGTTGTGATCTGTTTCATACAGATGAAAACAATTTCTGGCAATGAAGCTGAAGACATGCCCAGCCTGTGTGGAGCAGAACTGAGCCTGGCAGGAGTGAGCAATCAATGCCCTTGGAGCAAGGACCATAGAGTGACTTTCTGTAAAAATTAAAAAAAAAAAAAAAAAAANTTAAGGTTGAGAGGAAAAGGAATACCTTATTTAGACCTGGCTAAATAAAAGGTCACTTCATGGAGGACACAAAGAGTGGGCCCAAATCCACGTGAGTTGAAAGCGACCTTTTAGCCCGCTCACTCCCTTCAGGCTCTGCCTGCGCGTTTGCGCTGGGGGTGGCATTCAGGTGGGCCTCGCTCCCTGTGTCTGCAAGGGCCGGAGCAGGGGTAGCATTTTGTCGAGCTGGGGTCGTAATGTGTGAAGAGCTCTGTTAGTGAGCTGACGCTTTCTGTTTCGTCAGGGGAGGTTACCGCTTCTTCCCTGCGCAGGGAAGATTTGGGGGGGGGGCACTACATAAAAAGGGGCTGTCTGAGCAGAAGGTACCCACAGAGAAAATGCTTCTCTGCATGGTACGGTTATTTCTGTGTTCGCCTATACATATCAAGCTACAGCTTTTTTTTTGTGTGTGGGGATTGACCTTCCCTTTCCCAGCAGGCGAGCTCCTGCTTGCCCGGCTTCCCTGGCGGGGAGGGCTCGAGCCGCGCGTCTCGCTGGCAGCTCCCTTTGACTGGGTGCCCCGGAGCACAAGTTTCCTTAGGAAAGCCAGGGATGGCAGCAAGGCAAGTTTCCTGCTGCTTCCCTTGTGCCAGTGTCCTCCTTTTGGCAGAAGAGGATTTCATGATTATTATGGGCTGTGAAGAACAGCTCTTAAATTAGCCCTGAGGAGGTGGAAAGGTAGAGAAAGCTCGCTGCAGGGAGTTTGGTCTGACGCATGGAATAAGCGCAAGCTCTACCTGATTCGACTGATGAACACTGTCATATGCACAGCCCTCTCCTTAGTTTGTTTTTGTTGTTTTAATTAACTTCTGGCAGCCAGACAAAAGTCCTGCATCTTTTTCCAACCACTGCTGAGAAGTTACAGCGAAGGTCTCTGGCCATAGCTCCACTCGAGAGGCTCAGGTCCGTCCAGGGAGCATCTTGTGAAACTCAAGGCCTGTGTGAAGCTGCTGAAGGTCCAAAACGTCCCACGATAGTGACCCTTTATCACCCTTCCCTAAAACACTCCTGCTCCGTCTTCTCCCCGCTGCTTTGAGCAGCTTGGAGACCTACGAATCTGCTGTTCTTGCCACTTCTTTGGGATGCTCGTGTGCTGTTTGGCCAGAGATGCTCTCGCGGGATGTGTGCCAAAGCGAGCGCTTGCGGAGCGCTGCAGGGGGAGCCAGGAGGGGCAGAGTTGGGCCCTTCGGCTGCGCTGTGCCAACGTGCACCCGTGCAGATGAGGGTCTGGCATGTGTGACGCTGGCACCGTTAGTGGTGCCTCTGAAGGCTGTCCCTCTGCGGGGGAGACTTCTCTTCAGCCCTGGGGGACTGTGGAGCGGTTGTGTTGCTCCAAACTGAGAGGATGCCCCTGGGTTGTCCTGTGGTGCCTGCCGGGGGGGAAAGCATCCCGGAGCATCGACCTGATGGAGAGGGGAGGCAGCACAGGAACCCCTTCAGCATCGATGGGCAAAGCAGGATTTGGGTCACCTGCCTAGGGAATGGTGTGGTCTCTGCTGAATGCCTCAGTCGCAGAGCCCTGAGGTGCCAACGGGAGGGGAGGGCAACTTTTGAACCAGATTGTAAATCCCTTAGACCCCAGAGAAGTTGTTATGCTTTGTTTTCAATAAGGGAAGATGATTTTGCAACTGCCCATTTTTAAGTAAATCCGTCTTAAGAAGATAGAACTGCTCAGCTGTTCCCGGGTGCTTCGGCCTTTGCGCAGGGTCCTGAAGAACAGCAGCAACAGCAAATCTCATCCTCTGCTGATTTTCATTAACCACATGAGAAACTGGGTTAAGCTACCTCAGGCAATAAAATTCTGCAGGCTGCTGTGAGGCCGTCATTGCTAGAGAGGCTCTGTCAGCTGGGAAAGGGCACTGCTGTCTCGCAACAGTGAACCTAACCACGTTATAAATAACTCCTCGGTGTTCGAAAAGAAACAGTGAGAGGAAGTTCATTCTTTCTCTCTTTCTGTTCCCATTTTCTCCCTTTTGGGTAGTGTCAAAGCGATTTGGTTATTTGCAGCACGAAAGCAGAGCCAGTCAGGACCAGCAGCTGTAAAACCGAGGAGCCGACAGGTAGGGTGAGCACATGGAGAGCAGAGTGGGGTCTGGCTGGTCTGGCCACTTCTTTGCCACATTTAAAGTGGCTAAACCTGATGCACAGGCATGAGGTTGGGTTCCCACCGACATAGCTGCAGGACAGGATTTCCAGCACCGCTGAGGTTTGGGCTGGAACAGGGATGTTCCCTCATAGCCCAGTTCTGTCAAGCACCCGGTGTCCCTGCTCACGGGGTGCCTGCTCATCACTCCTGCAGGCTGCTCTGCTGGGAAGTAATCAGAGAAACATTCCTCCCAGTGCCTTGCAAGCTGGTCACGATACACGATTCACAACCGGTCTGCTGAACCACCCTGCCTCTATCGATGTTGCCTCGATTGAAATTTGGTGGTGATATTATTGGACAAGTCCTGAGAAACAGGTTGTTCGTGGTGGCCTGTAGAAACAAAAGTTCAGAAATCTCTTTTGCTTATTGCATGAGCCATAGAAAGCTGTAGCTGGCACCCATTGAGTCTACTCAAGTGTCTACACTTGGTGTGTGTCTATTTGCCCCAGACCAGGGGGAAGGCAGGTGTATTTTAAGCAACGTAAAACCAGCTTCTAAAATCACTGTAGTGCACAATGCCTTGAAATTGGCTGCTGTCATCCCAGGTAAAAGAGTGCTGCTCAATATGGATGATTTGTCTAAACTATCTAATGTCTGTTTATTGCATTGGCCAAGACCCCTATAAGGAATACAGATGTTTAGCAGCTGATCTGAGTCCTACAGAAGTACCTTTCAGATACGTCAGAGCTTCTCTAGTCTAGGGTCACACACACCAAGCTCCAGGCTGCAGTAACAAATTTTCTTCATTAAAAGTGCTAGTAGCTCTCCTATTTTAGCAAGTTTATTAAACCTGATTTGCGGTATTTAATAGCACTGATTGCTCAGTCTGGCTGCAGACTGTGGGTCCTCATCTGTGTTCGGTTTAGTAAATATTTGACATTATCTGGTGTCTGAAAAGACAGAAACTGTGAAACTCTGCAGTGGCACGTTTGAAGTTGCTTTTCTGAACAGAGCAGTGCTCTACCTGCTCTATATTAATCATGGGATAAGAATTAAAAAAGGTGATTATTTGAACATAAATGTTATTCTGAAGTTATGCTAAGCTGGTTGTTGGGATGCCTCTCTTCCATTCAATCTCAGAAGTAGCTCTCTACCAGGTGGTAGTAGATTGTTGGGCACAGTAATGGAGAGGACTGAAAAAAGATGAATCAGAGAGACAGGAGAAGAGGAACAGCACGCACAAACCAGAGGAAAGCTGACAGGTACTGAATTATATATATCTTTTGCGAGTGTTGGATGGGGACTTTCTTCTGTGGCTGGGCGCAGATACAGTTGCTTATGTTTGGAGACCAGCTTTTTCAGTCCGAATGTTCAAGAGATACATATATACAGTAATTCATGTATTTGTCTTTATCTCCAACAGTTTCAAAGTTAAAAGGCTTTGGGGTAAGACAGACTAGTAGGCAATGAACTTTTCCAATTCCTGAGAGTGATTCGCAATTTGTTCTGGCGTGGCTGGCTGCAGATGCTAATCTTCTTCACAGCAAATCAAATCAATGTCTCTCCCCTCCCCCCCTTTCCCTCACAGCTTTCCGTTTTTGTAGATTATTATTTGGCATCATTGTACCTGGCTATTTGGTTGGTGGTTTTTTTGTTTTTTTGTTTTTTTTTTTTAAATTTTGTGTCTGTCCAGAAGAGATTGAAATGGTTTGCTTTGCTATTTCCCTAAAGGGTATGAGAAAATGCTGCAATTTTAAAGCCTGCCTTGTCGTTCCTGGGGAGTCTGAATCTGGCAGAAGGAATATCTAACCCTTCTTTTAAGGTTGCAACCCAGCCTTGAGTCATGGAAGTATGAAAAGGAGGATATTTTGGCTTGTTGCACCTTGACGTGTTCACGTCGCAGTTGGTACCAGTGCCTCTGGGCCAGTGCGGGGCGAGGGCTGTGCTGCGGTAGGTGAGTCTGTCTGCTCAGGGGACGTTATTCTCATCCAGGTTTGTGGATGGCGAAGTCCCCGTGAGCATGAGAACCTGCTTCGCTCTTGCTTCTTTGGTGAAGGAAGGATGGCAGGTTCGCAGGCAAAAGCTGTAACGGGAAACAGATTCGGGGGGTGGGGAGGGAAGCTAAATATTTGAATCGTGTGCCGTCATCTCTGGTGCAGGTGTTCCTGGGGAATCCTGCCCAAGCCCTCACCTGGGGATGTGGGAACAGCAGAAGAGGGAGAGAGGTCTCTGGCTCCTCAATTCTCATCACCTTTTGCCTTTTGTTTTCTTAAACTCTCCTTCCCAAAGACAAAACTGGCTGGCTCTGCATCCGACCTGTGCTGTAATCTAAGGAAACTGGAGCGGAGACGATCTCCGAGGAGAGTTGAGATGGCTTTGCTTTGCGGGGGTCTGATGAGATGCCATTCATTACTGCATGTAAAGTGCTTTTTCAAGTCTCGGATGAAGGTGCTTTAAGAGTGCCTGTGCTTTCACTTGGCGACGGCTGGGGGTACCCTTCTCTGCAGTGACTTGGCGCTGGTTTCTCTCTGCTCCCCTCTGGGGACGGAGGGGCAAGTGCAACAGGATATTAGAAAACGTCACAAAATGGAACACTAAGTTTGGCTTAATTAAGAAAGAGTATGTTGTTGGAATTATTAATTGCAAATTCTCTTGAGAATAATTTCACGGGAGATTTAGTTACTGCAGGCCCTGGCCTGATCTGAATGGATGGCATTGTTTTAAATGACAGCGCTGAGGTTATGCACGTGTGTGTGTGTCTCGGTGTTAATTAGATCCCTGGTTTCATAATTTCACAAATTAAATTCCTTGTTTTATTCAATTAGTGTGCTAGAGATGATTCGCTTTGCTTCTCACACCTCTGATCATGTAGCCTGATTACACACAGCATCAGCTATAAAAAAAAAGTTGATTTTGCTTCTCCAGAATGCTCAGCTACTGTCATCGTCAGATGAATGCCTTCTAACTCACACCCCTGTAAGTAAAAAAGTGAAATACATGCCAGAAATAAGACATACCTTGAAGTTCACTAGGATCTGTAAGATTTGGGGTCTGCTGCCATTGCAATTTTGCTAGAGTTACTTTCTGGCAACATTTACTAAAGAGGGAAAAATCTGTCTACTTAAGCCATTATGAATCCAGTATTTCTTTTTTTGGAGGTATGTTTATTTTAAATCTGAAACTGTAAGATAGATTCTTATCAGAATGAGCATATTGTCCTCACACACCTGAAGTAATTTTTCATATGGCCATTTGCTGGAACAATGTCACGGCACATCCAGAGACCAGGGAGCAAAGCCACGTGCTGCTGGGGGTGGCTCTCCAACCATGACAGTGGACTCAGAAATTCTCCTTTGGTTTATGTCACAGCTGAACATCTCGACTGGTGTGTGGCCGGTCTCAGTGCAGGGGCTTGTAATCATCTCCTTAGGTGCCTCCTGCCTCTGCGTGCCTATGGAGTGGTGTACGGAGCCACCCATGGATGTAGGTGCCGTGCTGCACATGGCTGTTCTCATCTTGTGGAGCCCTGCCACCAGCCAGGCTGATGTTTGTGCCAGTCCATCACCCCGATGATGCACCCACTTGTTTCCAGCCTCGGCACTCACTTGGGATGAGCCAGACTCCACCACGCAGGCAAACCTGCGGTTGGGTCACTTCTTGATCTTGGATGTGATGTCTCAAGGTAGAAACCTGTGGGTTCCCCCCACAAAATACCAGGCATAGGAGAAAAGGAACCTGTTTCTTGGAGGAGCCGATTGTGTGATGGGTCCAGACTGTCTTTTAGATCACATTAAAATGTCTTTCAGACCTGCATGTGAAGGGGTGTTGATTCAGCTACCTGTATGTTGAAAAGATTTCTGAGAGCTTGGCTGTGTTGAATGTGCCAGAATCTCCTGTCCTTCCCTTATTTGATACTAGCTGAGCAACTTAAGATAAATAGTCACCTCCTAGAGACTGGGTCCATAGAGATATTAAATAATTGAAGGGGCTCGTTGCTGCTTGCTTCTGCTAATGTTTTATTTTCCCTGAAAATCTGGATTTTTCTTTGGATAATTTAGGTGCAAACTAGATTTCTTCCTGTGGGAAACACCAGTTACTATGAAGAAATATCCTGAGCAAATTAAACACGGCAGACACCTGACAGATCACAGCAAGAGGTCAGTGTTGAGCCACACTAGCACATACCTGGAGATTGCTCTGCAGCGTGGTCCTCAGCTGATGGCTCTGTGGCCATGGGGGAGTGAGGGACGCAGGCCCACGGCGTGGGGGACATCTCTATCATCTCTATTGTGGTTGTTGGCAGAGACCCACTGTAGCCCCATTTACATATTCTCCTGCAAGGTTTCTGCTCCCTTTGTGGATTAAGATTTAAACCAGGTTGTAGTAACTTGTTGACTTGGAGCTGTGAAACGGTGGTCACCCACAGACGATGCATGTCTGGTTTTGCCTGCAAATGCCACTTACTTGTCATGCAGGTCATGGTTTCGGTGGGCACCATTGGTGGTACAGACAAACCTTGCCAGGAAGAGTTAGAGCGGTCAGGATGAAGGGCTGGTACCGTTCAGCAGAGATACCTCTGAGAGCTGGGACAGTCGCTGGTGTCCTTGAGTCCACCCCTCCCTGCCCTGAGGGGGCTGGGAAGCATCCCTTGTGGGGGTTGGGAGGGCACGAGGGGGGCAGCAGTCCCCTTTCCTATGCCTGTGTGCAGACCACGCTGAAAAGCTTTTTAAACTCGGTACTTTCTTAAAAGAAAATGCCTTTGTACTCAATGGCTGGATCAAGATGTCAGGTTTTTGCCTCTAATGGTCTTAGATAAATTACAGGTTCTCACTAGAGCAGTGTTTTCTCCATGTCCTTTCACCTACACAGGCAGAGGACTACCAAACATCTTCCCCCTCTATTCCAGAAAAGAACGAGACAGAAAAGCAACCGGTAATATATCTGACTGTATTTCAAAGTTGTTGATTGTAAACAAACTTTGTTGAAGAAATAAAATCACATGACAAGATATCAGAGTGATACTATAAATCCATTTTGTTATTGTTGCCACACTTCACATTTTTGGAACTCAGAATTTAGCTCATGGTGTACAAAACTTGTAAAAATTTATTGCAAGCGTGCCTTTGTGTAGAACAAAACCGGTGTCACAAAAGTAGTTCCCTGTCCCATGCAGGAACACAGTTGTGTATCTCTTACCGTGAAGAGGCCACACACCTGCATTTCCTGAAAGACTTGGCTGTTACAAAATTGCTCTGAGAAGTTTTTAAAACAAAAAAGGAAAAAAAAAAAAAGCAGCAATTTCAGTGTATGCTTTACCTCTGGAATTTACATTTTCAACGGAAATCTTTAGAATTATAAATAATATGGAACTTTGCAACAGAACTGCAGTGGCTGATGTTGCGAGCACAGCCCGATGGAGTCGTCTTGAAAGCACTCGGCCAGCTAAGGCCCCCCCTTTGCTTTTGGTACCGTCACTGCATTTGATGGAATGTAAGTTGTACATACTGAAAATAAATGACAACGAAACGTAGAGGGGGAAGATTCCTTTTCCAGAATCCCCATTGCTCCCGTTTCTACCTCGGACTGTCGCTTCCGTGCTGTGCTGACACGCGGCAGCGCTTTGACTCCACGGCTGCCGACTACCGAACACGTACGGTGTAAGGAACGGCATGGAGCCAGGGCAGCGACGTCGCGTTAGCAGGGGTTGTGTCGCTAAAGCAGCTGTGCAGACCGGCTGTGTTAAACATCAGCCTTTTCTTTCTAATTCAAAGGCAGCAGGGGAGGGGGGTACGCATGCTGGAAAGATGAGTTAGAAGGGATCACCTGGCGCCTCTCCCTCTGCATGCCCAAACTCGGAACTTTCCTCTGCCTCCTCAAACCCGCTGTTCCCCTTAAACTCCTCCTTCTAACAGACTGTGCTGGTTGGCCTCACCTGTACGGGATCAAATTAATCTCTGGCATAAATCTGAGTTTTGCTATCTCTAATCTCACCCCAGACCATGGGGTCAACTTATTTTTTATTTCAGTTGCCTGAAATGCCAGGCAAAGAATCGGCGTACAACTAGAAGAAAAATCCAGGTTGCAAAAGCTAAGTCCGAGAGACCTGCAATTTGTTTTCCATCAAATGAGCAACTCCCTTTCATAGAGAGGTGTGAATTGTTCAGCAGTCACGTTTTGCATACACCTTGACACAGATTAATTGGAGAACAAGACCACAAAGTTACTTTGACACCAAGTGGGTTGGGGTTCTGGACAGATGAACCTAGTGTACTGGGCTTTGCTTTTCGGTTTCTAGGCTTTTTTTGGTAACTAGTGAAAATAGAACAAAATACTCTGTGTGAAGTCCAGAGCACACTGTAAATACTTGGAGTGAAAGCATTTGCCTGCTTCTTTATTTTAGAAACAGAGTTGCCAGGCTGGGAGCAAACTGTATGGGCCCAGTAACTTCCCTTCCCTAGTAAAACTTCCAAGACCAGCTCGACTCTGAAGTCTGTTCAAGGAGCTTGGAGACCAAATTGCACTCATCTCTCCCCTCTTTGTTTATCCAATCAGGTCCTGCACATCGTGACCCTACAGGACGGCGTTACGGTCCTTTCCCACTAGGTTCTTCATCCAGGTCCCCCAGGCGTTCAAGGGTTGTTGCAGTTACATCAAATGAGCGCTTCTGCAGAGTGATGTTTTTGTGGATGATTTTTTTTGCACTACACATCGTGTGGACCACCTTGACATCTAATATAAGCAATTATTACTTCAGAAGAATGATACAAAAGGGATTTACCACTTAAGGCCTTTTCGTGATACCTAACAACTGCTGTTCACCAGACCCATCAGTGTGGAAGAGTTTAAAAAAAACCCAAAACACCAAAAAACTCTCCAGACCCCGTCAAAGGCCCCTCTTTGACAGCAATCCAGAGTTGAGGAATGTTACAGCCATTCCAGTGGGAGCAGTGGGTGTGGTGATGCTGATACCTATTTCGGGTCCATACAAACCTGACGGGCAGCACTAATGGGGCAAAGCAGGCAACACCTTCACAGTGATTGCAATTATAGCATAGGCTTCAGAAACAATTACCCTGTTCCATCTGAGATTTGCAAAGTAGCAGGAAGGATCAGCAAAGTAATACTATAAAAGTGAACTGAAAGGCTAACTCTGTGTTGTCACCTCTTCCAGACTGACCAAGAACCTGTGGGATGATTTGGATGCGGTCTAAATCCATGGAATGAAGGAAGCAAAGGGAAGTGTAGGGCAGGAAACTTCTCCAGGGCTAGACTGCTGAAGACACAGAGCCATCTCTCAAAAGAAGAGGAAGAGACCCCTTTTGTACAAAGTACACAAAATTCTTCACTGTGCCCCAACAGTGGGATGATGATTCGGGGGCTTTTCCAGTTCATAATGCTTCTGGAAACAAAGGTAGGTTTGGGAAGAACTGTTACAAGAAGGAATTTGTACCAAGTAGCACTGGTGATAGGCTTGCATTTGAGCAGATGATTACGTGATCTGTCTGTGCAAAATATCCTAGTTAATGACAGGCCAAATATATATGTGTGTGTGTTTTGAGCTTAGAGTTCGTTGCTTTTGTGAAAAGTTGCTAACAGTCCTTTGACACTTGAATGTTCTCAAACAGATCGAGATGAGCTCTTGTTTTACAAACAACTAATCTTACATCAGTCCTAGCAACAAGAAAGTACCATGGCAAAGTCCACAACAGGGATGGATGGAAGACTTCATATTCCATCTAAGCCTCCATGACTTTTCTCAAGTCAGTCTTAATAATGATTTGTCTGAATTTCACATTGGTTCCTGGACTATAGCAGAGCTTCAGATTCTCCATTTACCCCCTCTAGGCTCCTCTGTGCAGGCTGGGCTGCTATGTTTTATCCAGTTCTCTCTTACCTTCAGCGTGACTTGGTTTTGACTCATACTGGCCTATATGGAGCAAGGAACCTGTGCTGACAAAGTCCCACAGCCCTTACTTCAGGGTGGAACGATGCTTGGCATGCTTTCATTTCTAGTTTGGAAAAGTGCATTTGAACAAGAACCAAGTCACTGGTAATGCAGAACATGGACTTAATCAGCAGGAGTGCGAACTCCACTTTGCAGTTTCATCACCCCCTTACCTGTGCTGTGCGTCGGTGTCTGATTAGGGAAGGGGAAGCTCCTATTTGAGGAGCTAATGATGCCTCATGAGTGCTGAGGTTGTTAAAGCACTTTGCAATCCTTGCATGGAAAGTAGCACAGATGCGCAGAATTATCAGTGCAGCATAATCCCCCACTCATCACTAAAATCAGCTCCAGGACTAGGGGACTAAGACATGTAAGACTGAGATATTGGAGCCTTCTTTCACTACTCACCAGCTCAAGACAGACTGCTAATTAAATGTTAGAAGGAAAAAACCTCTTTGGCCAAAAAAACCCACAAACCCACAAAAGCCACAGAAGTGTAGCTGGAGGTAAACAATGGGAATGTTATTTTGAGTTGCTGTCCTTAATGTCAGTTTGGAAACAGCTACATTATTTTTCTCTAGGAATTATCTGAAGAAAACAAAGTTGTACCCATTAGGGATACTGTGACTTCTATAAATTGGGATTCTCGGACTACCTTGTAAACATATAAGGGTTGGGGCAGAGAACAGAAATGGAAAACTGAGATGAGACTTCTTTAAATTGTACCCTAGTGTCAAGTGCACAAATGGGCTGAAGCAAAAAGTGGCAGAGTTTCTGCAAGCCCTTAAAGTGTTTTTCAACTGAGACAACAGCAGTGGAAACCATGTCACAGTGGCTTCTAAGCTCTAGTGAGTGTTGTATTACACACTGGGAAAAGAAATGTTTTCCAAGAATAGGTCGTGGCACGACAGACATTTCTTGAAAGAAGTACTGTGCATAGGAGGTGGTCAGTATGCCTTGCTGATGGTCTCAGTTCTTTGAAACAAAGTTTGCATACCATAAATAAGTAATTTTCAGTTTTCAGAAGTATGTGTGAATGAAAATTCAGTTCAGCAGGAGAGAAATAAGCCTTGCTGCTCCCTTGTCTACTTCAGCTTCAAATCGAAACTGAATTTTTTCCCCCCAGAAAAAATTAGAGATGTCCCTCTGTGACCTGGTTGGCATTTCCACTGCATTTTAGCTACTGCTGAGCTTAAAATCTCTTACCTAGATTGTCTCAAGGCTACAAAAAAAACTCAACCCAAGCAACCCAAATGTGCTATTGTTTCACAAGCAATTGCACAACTAACACACACACACACACGCACACACTAACTAGTTGTCTTGCTCTACTTTGAGACTAACCACCCCCTTTTTTTTTTCCCTTTAACTAGGGAGAAACTTTATTGTTACAAGCAGGTGGGAAATGAAATCTGAGTAAGCCAGTTTGCAGTAAAGGAAATGCTACGGAAGCTGAGCTGCAGTTAATAAACTTTTGCCTTTTAAAGATGATTCAATTTCTTCCTTAATTACTTTGCCTCATTTGTAGTAACATAGAGAAAGTGCAAGATGCTTTTTCAACAAGGAGAAATCTTAACTTTCCCCAACTCTATCCACTCCCAGTCAATACATGGAGATGATGAGGTGGAATAGTCCTCTGTGGATACAGACTATGCTTTGGTGGCTTTTGCTTGGTGGCTTCAAGAGCCAAAATTCAGGCATTTTGTACATATAAATATATATAAATATTTTTGCTTACTTATGGAATGTTTGTGCATATGTAGGGCACCAGTTCAAAACGATGAGGGATGGTTAAGGCCAAGAAAATGAAATTCATTGCAAAGCTATAATTTTGTTTTCATTTTTCTCCTTCACATAGGAGACTAAAGCATCTTCCCTGTAATAGTCAGCCACTGCGTAATCCCCCGTCAACACCAATTCTAGGGAAAACTACTCAGGACCCAGTCCCTGAGGCAAAAAGCTAGGACCTTATGATTTTAGCTCAAGTAATCCACATAATTAACAGCATAAATTAGTGGAAAATTAAACATTCCAAGGCCTTGGACCTACTGCCACCTATAAAAGAAAAGTCATTTTCTGTACGGGATGGCCTAGATCCAAGTGTTAAACATACATAGCAATGTAACAATTGGCCAAGGGCTCCAGATCTATCTCAGGGGGCTACAACATAGCTGGAGAGTGCTGTGCTTACTCCTCGGAAGTGCCAAGTGGCTCCGAGGAGGTCCTGCAAACCTCCCCAGCTCTGCTGGAGGCATGTGCACCTTGCAAATGCTCTGGCATTGCAGAGGCATGCCAGGAAGCTGGGCTCCCAGCAGCTGCTGGTCATTCCAGCTGTCCTATCAGCAAAGTTCCAGCCAGACCTTTCCATACTGCCCCAATTTTGACTACCGTATAAATTTACAGGACATAATGAACTTGTAGCTACTCTTCCTGTTGCAGTTAGAGGCTGGCATTGTCTGAAGCTGGGAGCAATAAGAACACCATTTGCCTTCAGGCACGCTCTGCGGAATTCCCTCAAAAAAGGAAACTGTGGGCTTATATTGCTGAAGATTTCTTTTTCATGCCTCACGCTAGCTCTTCTCCTTCTTTGAATACTTACAAGCCTGACACAAACCAGCTGCCACACACACTCAATCTGTAGAGGGGTGGTCTCAGTTCTCTGCAACACCGAGAAGTTTTGAACTCATCCTTGGGCTCCTACGCAGCTTGGCATTGCCAATGGCCAGAGTGGTACAAATCCTCTCCTTCCTGTTGAGGCTAGGAGGCCTCAGTGCACAAGGTTTTTGTCCTTTCTCCCATGTTTCCTGGGTGGAGACCTTGTGGACTGAGAAGTGAAAAGGGATGCTTAGGACACCCACAGCTGGCAGGCAGAGCAGGACGTGTGGGACAGTCTCCAGGCTGTATTGTAAGCAGAACCACCATGGAGTTGCCCATCCCCTTACTTTCCCTGCAACCAGCTGAGCTCTGCCTCTAAATCTGCTCCAAAAAAAATAAGACTTTGGTGGAAATAGAAAGATATCAGTGCAAGGATGGTCTTTGGGCTAGTCTGTAATTTACTAGCCCCTGCTGGAGTCTTCCTCTGTTATGATTTCCATGCTATGCATTCGCACATCACATGATGAAATCTGGAGAGTTCTCAAATTCATGCTGGTTACTCTCTATTGTCTCTTGCCAGATAGATACATATAAGCGGTGAGGCTTACACTGATAAGGAGACCACTCACTCACTCCCTCCATTCCTCTTGAATCAACCCAAGTCATTTTTTGGTAAAACGTTTCAGGCTTGGGGACTGAAAACCAGCTGGACCTCTAAGCAACACGTTTTCTGCCCTGTAAGTTAATGCGATTCTGTTTGTGTCCATCACTGCTAACCTTTAGAATACACAGCTTTTTGCTGATTGAGTTGTGGACTGAAATCAATAATGCATAGAGGGCAGGGTAGTATTTTACCTCAGTATCAATTCTCCCCTGTTTCAATCATACCTCTCTCTCTCTCTCTCGGCATTGTTTTCCAAAGCTTCAGTGGCCTTCAGATTCCACCAGCACCAAAACGTGGCGTTTCAGCCATGGGCACCAGCTCATGATGATGCTTGTCCTCTACAGTGTTATTCAGAACAGGAGAACTCTTTGGGCTTCTTCTGTTTTAGTGAGGTTTAAGGTATGGTTGCAACTGGACTTCTTTCTTTTTGTAAAACACAATGCTATGTTATTTTGCTAAACATGTAATCTGCTTAATTACAATTACTGTGACAAGCCCTGAATTCTAACAAGAAGAATTCCTACAGAACACCCCGCAGTGATAATGGGAAACACACTGCTATTAGTGCCTTATTTTTTTTTCCTGCCAACTGTGTGCTGAATGAAGTTCTAAAATGGACCAAAAAAGTCTTGAGAGTTACAAAAGGAAAAGAAAGAAATAGTTGTTCCTAAAAACTTAACAGTCCATTACATTAGATTTTTAAGCAACATTTAAGATACAGTTGAAATCAAGAAAAAATATAATTGTCATACTCTGATTTCTCACCTGTACACTGACCGTGGCAGTTAAGATGTGAGGCAGTATTTACATACTGGTTTACTCACTGTCAATACTTACAGTGTTACTCACTGTTTGTATATAAAACGTTTCATCCTGGTTAAAAAAGAAAATCAGTGTAATGTATTTTCCATTTTAAATCCACTAATGTATCTGGTTTCTTCTAATTTTGCTGTGTTCTACCTGGGATCAAATTGCCTTACATTACTTTAACAAAAACAAAGAAAAAAAAAAAGACAGAAAGAAAAAGTCTTAACTGGTCCTCAGTTGCTGGCTGCCTGCCTGCGAAGGTTTTGTTTGTCAGTAGACTTGCTTCAGTGTTCGTGTGTCTCAGCTGCTTTGTTTAGCACACTGGGAGGACAGCAGCGATGCCTTACAGGGTGGCAGGCGCTCTCAACCACAGCCCATGGTGCAGACTTACGTCGCTCGTCCCAGAATTGAACAACTCCAAGTCAGGGATAGAGTTTTCTGTAATGCCCGCCTAGGACTGCGGAGCTATGTCAGCTAATGACAAGCTCTTAGCCCAAGAGGAACTTTACAAGATGACCCTGCGCAACAAATAGTATTGAGATGACAACTAACTTAAGTCTGTTTCTGGTGTACAGATTCCCACAGGGCATTCACATATGCAATTTTGTGTCAGCTTTTCCACTGGCACTTTCTGCAGGACATGTTTACATCCAGCTGCTACTAGGAACAAAGTTTCCACCTCTCTAGTGGCATCACTTGGCATTTTTGGATAAGGACAGCACTGGTGGTGTCACAAGTTCCTTGCTTTGCCGTTCCAGGTGTGGTATCTTCTTCTGCTTACCCTCCACCCCCTGCCTACGCCACCAAGAACAATGCATCAATGGGAGGGTGAGGTGTCTTCCAAGCCCAGAAGCTCCTTTACAAGTCTTTCACCAAACTGTGCGCGGCTATACCTTGTCACATGGTAGGCCTCTGACATTTTGTAGAGGATGTAGGCATTGTTTATCGCGATGCTGATGGCAAACCAGAATACTTGTTGCCAGGTCTTGTTTGGTTTGTGAGAAATGAAATACCTAAAAAGCCAAGAGAGAAGGGGAAGGAAAAGCACTGTTCAGCCAAATACTCGCAGCTGGGATGCAAGAAATAACCCCAGACAAAGATTCTGCAGTCCCAAAGGGGAAGCAGGCCCGGAACTTAATACCTAGTCCAAGTACCATCTTAAGAAATTTTGTACAATGTATTTGACAGTCATTTACAGTTAAGTTGCACCATTTTGGAAATTTCTAGTAGTGTCTAAAAGAACAGACTTCCTTGCTCTCAGAAGCAAAACCTCAGCAACACTCTCACCTCCGTACCACTCCACATAAGTAAGAGTACCGATTCAGACTCCTCCAGCTTACCTGTGACAAAAACCCACGTGATGGGAGCTGTGGATCTGAATCCCTTCAATTTGTAACTAAAAAAAGCCTCAGGCATGTTACATTACAGTTTAGAGAAGGTTGCTGATGTTTCTCCTCTTGTTTATCTCTATTGCGAGCAAAGAATGATTTCTGCTGCTGTCAACAGTAGGTGGGAGGATGAGGGGGTAGAGCCACAGTGTGCAGTGCTGGTATGTGGAGCAACTCTCCCTAAGTCAGAACTAGAAAAGACTGACATCCTTATATTTAGGTTCTGACTAATTCCAGGACTGCCAAAATATTCGCTCTTCAATCATAAGACTTCCCACTTGCCTACTTTCATTTTTTTTAGTAACCATTTAAATCTACTACCTCACCTCTTTTTCGTATTGATTTCCCCAAATCAGATCCCAACATCGGTTTCCAGCAATCACCTCCTCCTCTTTCATCTCTTCTACTGAATTCTTGCTGCCTTGCACAGAATTGGCTTGGAAAATCCCTGCTGCTTTTCCTCTCTCCTCAATTTTTAGTTCTTGAAATCTTCTGCACCTCATCGCTAATTCCCACAGCCAAACTTTACCACTGCTATACTTAGCTGTTTCTGTTTCTCCCTGCTACATTAAGAGATAACACTGAGGACCCCAACTGGAATTCAGGAGCCAGAAGGATCTACATTCTGCTCTCCCAGATCATCTAGATCAGCTTTACATCCATAATGGAATGTACTTTTCTTCTGGATCCAGGTAACACAAGTATCACAAGTATCAAGATTATCACAGATAATCATCTAAACACCATTTGCTGATCGGGGTGGAAAGCTGAGCTAGCCTGAGAGACTTGTGGGGCTGGTAGACCCCTGTTGAATTCTCTATTTAGCTTTCAATTTTATATGGCCAAGAACATCAGCTTGCTGGCTCCTCTTCCCCACGCATCTTAAGAGTCATTTACAAGATGCTAAGACATAAGTCTCAAATTTTTTTGAGTGGTGGATGGGCAGATAGAGCCAAAACAACAGTAGCAATGCAGCTCTCGTCCTTGTGCAGAGCCAGCTTCTGATCTTTGAAACAGTTTTGTCAGAGATTAATTCCATGAAAGCAGGATTGGGGCCTCAGCTGCAGCTCAACATGGAGAACTCAAACATTGCAGCAACAGAGGAGTGAAAGAAATACACACACACAGACACACATTCTTACTTACTTGCTGTATTTGTCGTCATATTTGCAGATATAGCTAAGGTGAGCAGCAAAGGCTTCAACTGCCAACGGGCATGGAATTTCTCCGCTTTTTCTCTTAATTATAACTCCTGCATCAATTAGAAACATGACAGTTTTAAATCCACATCATAGGTCTAGCAATTAAAAGATACGGTTTCTATGTACGGTTTATTATAAAATAAATCTCATTGACATTTTCTGCCCTAAATCTAGGAAGTTATCTGTAACAGAGACACAATACATTGAGCGAGTGGAAGGGGAAGAGTAGGGATCATTTTTCAGTTGGAAATAAAAAGGTGTTAGATGCAAATACTTTTACCATATGTTCAGAAAAAACCCCACACATTGCCATAGTCCCACAGTAGCCCCCTACAGACAGTATGAGTCTCTCTTCTGTTGGTTCACAATGAGTTGTGGTCTCCTCTAGAGCTGTGACTTGCTATTTTATGCTTTGAGTTCTGAAGGTCCCAAGTGAGTCCTTTGAAATTAAACCCTTTGCTTAACTCCAGCCACGGAGGCCAAGAGCAACAGTACCTCCACTCCACTGGGTGCTAATTTACAAAGAAGAGAAAATACAGTAAGAAGGAGCCAACTGGCTAAAACCCAGTCAAGACAGAGGTGAGCAGTCCGATTTGCTGCTGTGGGGAGCCAGAGCTCAGATGTGGCTTAGGTGGCTCAGTAGAGGTCAGCACGCATTTCTCTGCCTGCGAGTGATGCTTCCTGCCGTGCCTGGTCGGCTGGATAGATAATGCAGCTCCTCATGGGAGTTGATTATCCTGCCTACTGCAGAAATCTGTGGTAAGACAACAAGTCCCCTGGAGCTACCTACCAATCACTCTCTGCACAAAGATGTGGTGGCCAGAGCAGGTTACTCCAAGAACGGGCCCTGTTCCCTCACATGGTGCATCTTTGACCTGGCCTTCTCCAACACTAAATGGTATTTATGAGTCCAATGCTCTCCCAAGAAATGCCCCTAGCTCTTCTCTGATTTCTTGCTCCTGTCTTCTGTGTTTTCCCTATCCAGGGGAAGTCCCCTGCAGTAGGGAAGGATGAGTAAAGCAAATTTATAGTACTGGAATCTGTTCCCTAACTTTTGACTTTATGTCCCCCACAGGGTTTGATAGTCAGCGCTCCATGGACCACCTCTTTCTTCAAGTCTATGGCACAGTCTAATGAGTATCCCTATTCTCTCCCAGGCACAACACTATTTTTCGCCAGGTCTAGTGAAGCACAGGCATGGTTGCATCCTTTCTCAGCATTGTTTCGGTACAGGCACAATTCTGGGCTTTCTCATTTCTCAAGCCTTCAAACTCTCATTGCCTTCCTTCTGCCAACTCTTTTACAATCATCCCTAAAATGCTCCTCACGTTTTGATTACAGACTTCACCATTTCATT
Source organism: Anarhynchus alexandrinus (assembly GCA_008711295.1). NCBI lineage: Eukaryota > Metazoa > Chordata > Aves > Charadriiformes > Charadriidae > Anarhynchus > Anarhynchus alexandrinus. The sequence goes on from VUYV01000068.1 coordinate 2,753,170, forward strand.
CCTTCAGCTGGAAGTCTCATTCCATCCATTATCTCTGTCAAGCCCCCTGTGCTGTCCTAGCCGGCAGGCTCTATTTTGAAGCAAGACTTATGACACATACTAAATGTCATGTTACAGATTGAGCCATGCAGCAATCTATTTGGAGTCTTTAAATTCTGATTTTTCAAGAGTCCAAAATGATATCACCTCTAAATTGTTCAATACACTCTCCTTTCACCTCTGCCTCCTCAAGCTGGGTGTAAATGTAGCCCAAGGGGAGGGGGAAAAACCCAACCAAATAAATAAACCCTTCATTACATTCACATACTTATTATAGTGCTTTTTTGATCCTTTTAATGAGTCCTACAAAAATCTGGCCAGCATGAGGTAAAAAGGGCTGATATAGCACCAGCCTACTGCATCAGTGCTGCAAAATCACTTGCCATCCCACCTGGGCAGGTCAGGAAAGAATAAGTACGTTCGTAGTGCCAGCATTTTACAAAAAAATTCCCCTTCTTTCTCCTCTTGCTCTCCTCTCTTCTCTTTCTTCCCCCTCTCTTCCTTTGGAGGATTTGTATTTCCTCTCCAACTTGCTTTGTATTCACAATCTTTAAAAAAGGCCTCGCAGTGGCAGCTATGTGGGTACCATACACTCCCTCTCACTTTCTATTATATTCCACATAAAATTCCTCTGGTTTGAGAATATAAATAGCTTTATAGGCACATTATTTTTACAGCCTTTCCCAGGCTTGTTTCGTAGCCGCAGGCCACCTCTCCAGGGAAGACGACTGCCGGAGCTGGGTCACTCCTAGCTGCAGGTCTCTGTGGCAAGCGGTCCCAAGCCAGCTGACTCACCGGCACATCGGATGAGCTATTTCCCCTCCTGGTCCTCCCCCAGCATCGCTGTGTTCCCGTCCCTGGCAGCACTCCAGGGAATGCACCGCCTGCGCTGCAGCCGTGGCCTGCCTTTGCCTGCGTGCTGGAAGGGGTGCCGGCCTCCATGCTGCCACGGGGGACTGGCATCAGCTTTTTGAGTCTGGGTGGTTTTTTTTAACGTTTTGGGTTTGTTTTTTTTTAACTTTTTTAAGCTGTATGCTCGTCAAGCAAAGCTTGGGAAATACCACCCCAAATGAAACAAGCAGAAAGACAAAGGTGTACATATGTTTGCTTCCTCAAAACAGTTTTTCTAAGCCAATCTTAGGAGCTAGAATCATGGGATTTTTTTAAAATGGTGGCTCAGTAATATTAGCACTTGCATCCACCTTGGCAAACACTGAGCTTGCATAACATAATATAACAGAGGGGGCACTGCATGTTCCAAGTGCTGTATGGCTTTTTATCAGGACTTAGATTTGTTACGGTTCTTCATCAGAATTGCAGAGTGTCAGCATTGTACAAGGTCTAATGTTCAAGGTCTTCCCATCAGAGTCCTCTGGCCCCATCCCCATTCTCACCATACTTGGACACAACCCCCTGAATGTAGTCTTACAAAGGACACATGGAAATTTAAAGTAAAACCCCTAAGCTTCCCCGTCCCGAAACATAATTTTTACCATTATGCTTCTTGGCTAAGACTTTCCAGTTCTGGGCAAATCTCACAAGCTGATTTTTTCAGGAAACTAGATTGTCACCAGACACTCCTCACTCCAGCTTCTCCTGGGCTACGAACCACACAGGGACTTATACAACTGCTTCATACAATTGCGATGCCTCCACAACATCTCCCATCTTCTCACAAGTGACTTGTGAGATAGCAACATGCCATTTGCAGCTCTTTAGTCCTTGCATATGTGGCCCAAGCTCTGTTTGCTATCCTTAGCTATTGTCCATTTAGCTTTTAAGTAGAGCTGGTTGGCGAAAAGCAGCTGTGAAAGCTCTTCGCAGAAACAAGCTACTTCTTAAAAAGATCTTGGGTTCAACAAGTTTTTGCTAAAGATGTCATTCTGGTCATCCTGCGGTGCAGTAAGTAAGGTTGTTGCCTGCTCTATTCGAAAAACAGAAAAGGTTGTAGTTATTTCTAGAACATAGTGATGGAGATGCTGGGAAAGTGGACACCAGATCTAGAACGGAAAAACAAAAATGCAGCCTTGTCCCACATATGGGGAGGTTTCGGCCAGCACATACATCACCTGCTTTAGAATAAGGGTAACTTTTTACTGTCTGGGAGTCCCAATCTCTTTTGGTTACTCAGTTCTTCTATAATAAAGGAAAAATTAAACTCAAGTTAAAGCTTAAGGCAAATTAAAAACCCCACTGAACTTTGTTCTAGGCAGAAAGCTCATAGTTGATAGCAGAGTAAGCAGGACATTTTTGCAAAACTAAAGGAATAAGACTTATCCTTCACCATCTGAGATGATATATTATGACACGTTGGTTCAAAACATCCATAATAAATAAAATGCTGCATCTAAGAATAGTATTCATAGATCATCTCTGACAAGTGTACTGCCCTCCTGGTGCCTCTGTCTTGGGTGGGATTTGCACTCCAAGTACAGGTAAGATTTACCTTCCCAACTTTCCTTTAAATTGCAATAAATAGCTCATTATTAGCTACATCCACCTCTTTTCTCATCCTAAGTTTTGGTTTGACCATCTCTTGCCTTCTGTTTTTAAAGTTTTCTCTTCATGGCCTCCTCCACCCCCACCAACATTTACGCTCAACCAAGTGCAAACATGCACCGTGCATTGTCAGGCAATCCCACGGGTGCCAGTCTCTGTCCAACTATCCTGCGTGGGTTTTATCCCCTTTGTGCCTACCTCCTCTCCCGTATAACACACGTGCTGAGCAGGTCTGTGCTACAGGCTGCCTCAAGGAGAACAGATTCCTCCTCTTCCTCTCTATTTACATGCTTTAGAGGAGACTTTGGTGGTCCAACTTCAAGTTGGTTTAAACTAGCTTTGCTGCACTGACTTCAGAGATGCCAAATCAGAGGCAGGCAATCTGGTTTCCTGCCTTCCTGCCGAGTCTCCATCTGTTCCCAGCTCTCCACTAGAGACTCTCTTCGCCCCAGCACCAGTCTTTAAAAAGCCAGTCTCTGTTTTCTGCTCTGATTCACCATGAACTATGTCTACTGTCCCAGCCAGCATTTGGTGAGCAATGTGTTGGGCAAATCTTGCCCATCACACACACAGGTCCTAATCAGTGGATGTTAAACTACCTCACACACGCAACCTACAATCCCATCTATGCCAAAACAGACCCAAGGTCAATCACAAGCACAACAGTTCACATCTCCGTGTGCTGCTTGTAAAGGATACTGCCAGCACAGAGTCAGCTTTTGCTCCCTCTTTTAATAGGGCAGTTAATACTGACATTTACAGAGTGTTTTTCTAGTATATTTAGGAATTATAACCAACTGCTCCCTGCTAGCCTATAAAAACCAGGTGACATGCAGTGGTAACTCTTGTCCAGTTACTGCAGCTGGATAATCTAAACCCAGCAAAGCGCACCAGGGAAACAGCACAAATCCTGATGGTGAACACCCCTCATAGGCAGCTCCAGGGACTGGCTTCAGCAGGGTCGTATTTCCTTCACATACATATTTTCAGCATTTGTGCTCAGACACCGGTCCATCCGAGTCACCAAGTCCTCGCTCTGCTGGGGTGCTTGGCAGAATTCCTTGCAAAAGTAATGAGCCTTCTGGCAAGGCATTGAACAACACTCTTAAGTCAACTTCTCAGCTCACCATACAGTAATTCAAGGCCTTAACTTCGCTTCTGTAGCCTGTACACACATGTGAGAGTCACTCAGGATTCAGAACATGAGTGTACAAGACGCCTTTGAATTGGTGGCTTTACATTTAAAGGTTTAGGTTATTCTTATTTGTCTCAGGCAGTTATACATAAATTTGAATAATAAAAATGAAAAGAAACTGAAACAGTATTTTCACTGAAAGATTAATTTCAAAGAGTTACAGATATTGCATCTTACAGAAGTTTCCAAACCTTCTTAAAACCATCTGTACACTTGCAAAAAGGAAAAGATTTCAGTATCAAGAAGCTCTTTGCAATTATTTGAACTATCCAAGTTATCTGTTTTGGTTTCTTCTCATCAACTGCTAAAATCAATTTAACATACAACAGGAAGCCTTAATCATATTTACTTCTGGCAAAAAGACGTTTGTTTGTGACTAAGTTTTTACTGGATAAGATAAATTAATTGTAGGATCTGCTCAGAGTTCTAAGTACATCATGACGTTTATTAATTTTTCTGTAGCAGCGATCCTACAAGATGTTTTGCAAATGGGGCTAGTATAGTATTATATAACAACCGTCTTCCCTTCTCTGACCATCCGCAAAGATATAATCTTTATACGTCAGAGGATACTGCCTCCACCAGCTCAGGCAAAGGAGGCTGCGTTAGCAGTAGGCTTTTAACCTTTGTATGGGGAAAAAATAGCTGTAGGAAGACACAAAAGGGAAGTAATCACCACTGCTACTGTTTATCTAGGATATTATGATCAAGCTCTTTGTTCAGGCTTATTATCAAGCTCAGTGACTCATTTTGCCTTGTCACATAAAGCATGCGCACTTTCGAGATAAGCAGTAGGAATATTGCTTACCTTGTTGAACCGGTGAGTAGGCATTGGTCAGAAAACGAAAGTGCCCTTTATTGTACCAGCAGATCAAAGACATGTTTCCCTTCATTCTTATTCTGTACTGCCCTCTGGACTGGGGAGTTTCAGGGTTGTTCAGCATGGATGGAGGTAGGCCTGTGCAGTCACTCTTCCTGGTGCTCAGCAACCCACAGCAGTAAATCTCTGCATGTGAACAAAACCATTCCCTATTAGCAAGCCATTGCGTGGACCCAGAAAGCAAGAGCAATGGAGCAAATCTGAATGACCTGACTAGAGAAAGAGCTTGTCCTACAACTTTCTGGTCCAACAGATATGTTAGCCAACTGGCCTTCTCCTGTAATACCAAAGATTTGTCTCCTGTAATACCAAAGATGAATGCCTCTGGAAACTGAGACAAGTGCAGAAAGCCTGCTCTCTAGATGAAATGTATCAACATCTCCCGCACAGTCATGACAAAATGACAAGGAGAAGAATTCAGAGTATCTTCCCAACAATAACATCTACGATCTGTGCAATAGTCTTTACAACACGTTTAAAATTGGACTGAAAAAAAACCCCAATGGTGATATGCATTATGGAACAAACCAGAATTTATGATCCAAGAGTCTTTGATGTTTAACTACAAGAATAAATTGTGGAGGGAGCAGGGAGGTAGTGGAAGCTATAGCGTCTTAGATGTTAACTGAAATAAATTCTCCTACATGAGTCCCATGATGCTTTTAATCACGATATATATAGCTGACAAACTCTGGTTTAATCTACTGCTTCACTGTGCTGCCCAGTTCTTGATTTTCAGCTCACTACTCCTTACAACTGCATCATCTGTTTTGTTAAGGAAATGCTGCTTAAGCAATTAAGAACCACTGAAACCACTGGTTGATTTAAAAAATGCATGTGTCAGAAGGATGGATAAGATGGAAATACAAGTTTAATGAAAATGGATTTTAGGGAAAGGAGATAAACCAAACAGTGCCCTAGTTGAGTGAGCACTGATCTTGTCCTGCACAGACGCCAGAGGCTCCACAGGTGATGCACTCTGCTGCTCACAGCTTCTTGGCCTTTTCATATGTGAAAGAGGCAATGAATAAAATCCAACACCACAAAACATGTCTCAATGAAGCCAGGTGGGCACAAACAAGATTTGGAAGCAACATTAATAATGACAATGCTTGAATTTGTCATTAGGCTGTGAAATAATAATTCTGTTAGTCCAAGAGAAGCAGATCTTCTTGATCAAATTAAGTGAACTCAAGGAAACCTCGGACGGAAATTTCCTCAGTCTCCCTAGGTTTTGTGTTAACCCACCTAAGTGGAAAAAAATACAGGCATGGAAGCAGGTGACATCTGTGCAGGACTTTCATATGGCAGCAGACACTTGCGGTAGTTTAAAGCTCATCTGTCAGCTAAGTCTACTTGATCAAATTTTTCATCATGCTGGATTTTGCACATTGGATAACTGGATATCCTTACTGGGAAAATGCTAAGTCAGACTGCAGTGTCTGGCTTCCCCTGAGCATGACACCTCTGTTCTTGGGGTCTTCTGCCTCTGCCTTTCTGGAATGACCTAAGCTCTTGAGTGCAGGTGCAGCCTTTGTCCTTGGTTCATATAGTGCCTGGCATGCTGAGCATTCCCTCAACAGCAAACAAATACTACAGGAATACTAATATAACAATTGCTAATAATCATGAATTGGTCCAGTTGCTGTGGGCAGGTCTACAAGGAGCTAAGGCTCTTCCATCAGAAATTTGAGATGCTCACGTCACAAGAAGGCTGGAGAGGGACTTTTTACAAAGGCATGTAGGGATAAGATGAGGGGTAATGGCTTCAAACTGGAAGAGGGTAGATTTAGAATGGGTATTAGGAAAAAGTTTTTCATTATGAGGGTGGTGAGGCACTGGAACGGGTTGTCCAGGAAAGCTGTGGATGCCCCATCCCTGGAAGTGTTCAAGGCCAGGTTGGATGGGTCTTTGAGCAACCCAGTCCAGCGGAAGGTGTCCCTGCCCACGGCAGGGAGATTGGAACTCGATGATCTTTAAGGTCCCTTCCAACCTAAACCATTCTATGATTCTAAGAAGGTCAACCAACACAGCAATGGGGCAACTTAATTCTGAAGGTGGAAATCCGTACTCCATCAGTTATTTCTAATGAATGAATCAGCCCCTGGTAAGTTTCTTTCACAGAAGATGAGAAAAACCTGATGGCAACAGGCTCACAATCCATATAGAAGGAACTGCACCTCCCGTGGAAGGCTTTTTTTTTTTTTTAATTTCTTGTCTTGCTAAAAGGTACACAAACAGTGTAGGTCACGTACTTGCAAACTTTGGCATTAACATAGCAAACTTTTAGAAAGCTTTCTTCTAGTCAATATTAAGATCTTCCTGCTCTGATAACAAGCAAGCCTGAGAAAAATTTCCTTAGCTGCCTAAAGTTTATGAGTCACTGAAGGGTGATACTTACTCTCTCCAGGAGACTGCAATGGTATAAAACCAAGCTAATAACTACATTATTGTGCTAGAGCTTCAAAATAGCAACAGCCACCTCTGAGATGCCTGTAATAATTAATTGTAGGTTTTCTTTTAGCTCAGGCAATAAGCCTGCAGAAAGCTTCCAGCAGATGTTTCACTCCTCACACAGAATAATGGGAACCATTTCCTCTCTCAGGAACACACTGCGGAACCTTCCTGCTGTACAGCCTAGAAAAGTGCAGCACTTCTGCAGATTTACTAGCGTCTCTCATCGTGGATGACACCCTTAATCTGTAGAGTTTTTTAAAACCACCCAGTTACTATAGCAATAGAAGCAATAAAAATTATGCCCATCTGGCTCAATGAAGTTTTTGTGTGTAATTAAATCAGAATCACAACAGGTGTTTGCCACATACACAGGAGTCAGCAGATACAGGGTGTCCTCCTCTGGTCTTCTTAAGCCGTAACTGCAATATAAATGCATATACCTAAACTAGCTTAGCAAAGATGAGGAAATGTGGTGTAGTCACCCAAGATTCATTCTCAGGGTCTCCAGGCCCCAGACAGCTTGTGCTGAAGTCTGTTTCACCACCTCTTTCTTAGTACCATTTGCAAAGGCAGCCAGGCTAGAGTTAGTTCAGGCAAAAATGCACATTCTGCAATCATTTACCCTGCGTGCAACGCTAGGTCAAATCAGAGCTAGGGCAACTGGTGGGCTTGTCGTGGGAAGGAGATGAGAGCTTGCTTTAGTCCATGTGCTGGAGTCGCAGGATCCTGCAAAGCTTGTGGGAGTGCCATGGTCGCCCCGGCCGGCAACTCCTGCAGCTTTGCCAACCCACTCTGCAGGACAGCAGCTCCTGCTGGTTCAGAAAGTGCAAAAGGGACTTTTGGAGATCACATGTTTAAGGGAAGCATGGGACATGGGGCTTTAGGAGGTGCTGTCCTCTGTAATGGACAACACCAATGCTTAAAGGGGAAAAAAAAAAAGAGATGGGCGCTATGAATGCCAATCACAGCAAATAACAATGACAGCTGTCTGCTCGCAGAACAGAGAATTTGGGGCATTTCAGTGCAGGTTTCCAGTTCTATTCAGAGGCCAGAGAAAGAAACGCTTTGTGTGTCCCCTGAAGAGAGGTCTGTTCAGGTTTTTGGTTTTGAAAAAGATCAAAGTGGCCTGTCTTATTTTCTGAAGTTTTCTCAGCTCTTGGTGTCTTCATAGATTGTAGAATTATGTTCACCGACTTCCCTTTATATTACTAGGTACATATCCTCTACTGTGATACAGTGAAGGTGCTGCACAGCAGGCTTTCAGTAAAGAACACTGTTTTTTGCAGTAATGCATGTGCGATTTAGGGTTGGAAAAAGCAAACAATAGTTAAGGTTCCACAAAACTCTTCATAGGAACACAGGATCCTATGGATTAAAGGATAATTCAGGTTGGTAGGCAACTCGGGAGGCCTTTAGTCCCATCTCCTGCCTAGAGGGTGAGCTCTAAGGTCAGACAGCGCTGCTCAGGGCTTTATCTTCTCTGGGCTTAAAACGTCCAAGGACAGAGACTGCACAACCAGTCTGGGCATCCTGCTCCACTGCCCTCAGGAAAAACCTTACAGCTAGTCTGAACTACTTCTTTTGTTTCAGCTTCTCTGTTGTTTTTCATCCTTCCACGATGCACCACCGTGAAAAGCCAGCTCCATTCTCTCAATAACCTCCTCAGGGTAGTGTAAGGCTGCTGTTGGGTCCCCCTGAAGCCTTCTCTTCTCAGGCTGAACAAGCGCAGTTCCCTTCCCATAGCGGAGCATGTGATCCAGCCCCTGGGGAGGTTGGTGGCCCTCTGCTGAACTTACTCCAGTTTATTGATACCTTTCATATACTGGGGGGGGGAAGTTGTCCAAAACTGTGCTGAGTAGGAGGCAATACACATGGTGAGTAGGAGGCAATAATCGCCTCCCTCAGTCTGCAGGCTACAGTCCTGTTAACACAGCCCAGGACAGTGTTGACCATCTTTGCTGCCAAGGCACGCTGCTGACTCATCTTCAACTTGCTACCAAGACCCTCAGGTCCTTTTCATCAAGAATTTTGAGAGGAACGAATGTATTTTTGGTGGGTGCCCATTTCTAGATTTTCCAGAATTTCCTTTCGTTCCCTTAAATATCAGTTTAGCTTCCCCAAAAGTTTACAGTTTCTAAGCATTAGCTTATTTAAATCTCCCCCCATTTCTCTGTTGATAGTTACAAAAACCCCCAAACAACATAAAGCAGTTAAGATCAATTCTAACTTCTTTTTGTTTTCAGTTCTCAGTGGGATCTTTCTCTTTCCACCACTGATCCCGCTCTAGCCCAGAAACAAAATTTTCTTAAACAAGAAAAGTAAATTTGTCAGTTTAAGAATGGGTCTTGAACTGTCATGAGCACCTGAGCATAGATGTTCTTCAACAGGTTTTTGTGACACTTCTTAGTCATGATGTGGCCCTGTTTAGATTTAGTTGGCCATACACCAAAAAAGCATTAAGGTCATTGCTGAGGATGACTGTGTGATACATGAGGAGAGATCTCTCTTGCTAAGTTCAGGCTTCTCTGCCTGCCTCTCCCCAAATGTCCTGCCAATGCAGTAGGATCCCAGCAGGTGCTGGCAATACATTAGCTGTTTTGCAGCAGAGTCAGTAGACACCATCTCCTCCCAGGGCTCTTACCAACTTCACCACTGCTTGACATCTCTAGCAGTGTCACATCTCTCCCAGTGTCTCGTAATCCTTCCAGTTCAATATCCCCCTGCCAAACCTGTGAGCTAGCCCCTAGTGCCCCATGGCACACACAGACAATCCCATGGCCTTATTAAACAGAAACACTTTCAGTGTTCTCTGCATAATCTTCTTTATATAGGAGTGCCACACTATTGTGCAAAGCAAATAAACCTGCTATCTAAGTGTCCAACCCATAGCTTCATCCCTAGGAAGGTGATAGCATGTACCAGATCAGAAATCTAATTTTGGAAGCAGCTGTCAAATATCATAAAAAAGTCTTATGGAGCCATATAACAAATCATGAACCAAACTGAAATCCCAGTATAGCATTAACACATCTGATCAGATACTAAATCAAAATTGCATGCTTTAAAAAGACATTACTGAATTTGCTACCTGCTGGAAACTCTTAATTTGAATGACCTGTTCAATGTAAAGCCCATGAATAATTCACCCCTGTGAACAATCTGAATTATTTGTAAGTAATAAGCACTCAGCTGGTTTGGTAGCCAAGCATCTTTTTCACCAGAGTTATGGACCAACTGGGTCATGCCATATTGTTTTTATCCTTCCCCAGCTGAGCATAAAGGGTGCAACTGAGCAGTCAAGTTTTTGTCTGTCAGTCTCTGTATTTAAACCTGACACATCTCAGGTACTAAGAGTATGTGGGTTATCCTTTAAATTCTTTGAACCCCCATTTTGCATCATTGTTTTCGTGGTCTTAAAATGTAATGCTTATAATCAGCTGTGAAGAGAGTTGTTTCCTAAAGAACAGTCTCTGCTCAGAGGAAAAACTCTAATGCGCTACAAATATGCTTGACTTCTTTCCCATTTGGTTGTTTGCAGCATTTGGGAAACCATGACTCTTTTGTGAGAATATGGTGATATTCTACTGTACTCTGAGCTTCTAGCTTACCTAAAATAAGGTAGGAGTTAAGTCCTGAGCACGGAGCTCAACAGAGACAGCCCTCAGTGCCACCAGAGTCTGAAGTGCTCAGCTACAGCACTGGTGCAGCTCACTGGCGTTCTCATTTTAAATGAGAATCAAGTTATTGTCTCAATTCCCAGTCTTTCCCCCTGCTTTGGGCCATGTTTCATTAATATAATGCTCTAAGTGGGTTCAATTTTCTGCAATGCCGAAAAAACATGCCAAACGCAAAACTCAGTCGTCAGTGGTGTGTTGAAAAGGGAAATGGCCCCGCAGCCTCCTTGCACGTGATGCATAATGGCAGCCTCCAGTCTTACTGCTACAAAGGATCCATTCTACGCACCACACCGCCTCTGAATGGCTGTGATGACTGAAGAATGAGCCAAGAGTTACACTGAGATGAGTTATAACTGACTGTCAGCAGTGCAGGAGACTAATTTAAGGGGAGTCACGAGTCCTCAGCGTTTCTGAAAGCAAAGTAACACATGGCTTTTCCACACCCAAGGGGAGGGGGCATTTGACAGAGAGGATGTTCTGGGATTACTCTCTGCACTAGCAAGAAACTAGCTGGGAGAGCCATATCAACAGACATTCTTCTGGCAAGCCTGCTTTTGCTAATGTAGAGTTTATCATGCTTTCAAAACTAAAAACTGTCCTACCATGGCATGTTGATACCAGCAAAAAAAAAAAAAAAGCAAACTTTGCTATGGCTTTTACAACGGTATAAAATGTCATCTAGAGAAGTCACATCTTTAACAGATATTAAACCAGCAAGGACTTCTAAGGCACACCTTAAAGGATTCATCCCATCCCTAGTCTTTCACAATGGGAACAGAAAAATCACAGGCAGCAAGGAAATCCCTTGAAAAGTTCCCCAGGCCATATAGGAGATTAGACCTCACATTTTCAAGGCAAAGAACAAAAGCAAGTGCTTTAAATAACCTTATTTAAAATGTTTTTACACCCTTGTTTTAAACTTTAAGAAGATTTAAAGAGGAAGATTTAAAGAGCAACTTAGAAAGTCCTTTTCATGACTGAGAACTTTTCTTAGAGATGACCAACTTATCTATACAAGGAACTGAAGTATCAGTGAAGCCTTTTGGGCATTTTTTAACTTAGTGGCAGGAGGTCCCGAGGTCTGTCATCATTAAAACCCAGTGAGTCACCCGATACACACCTTGCTTCTCAAATTCTTCAAAGAGATTCAGGCTGGTAATGCTTGGGCCAGTGAAGATGATGTAGTTCTTCCCAGAGGCGTTCTGACAAAGGCTTTTGGCCACCATACTGTGAAGCTGCGGTTTGTTCTTCAAAGCATCCAGCCCGTCAGCACCACTCCCTTCTTTGAGATGGACATAAATCTTAAACGAGAAATGGTAAGAAAAGTCAGAAGGTTATAAGGAATCCAGAGGGAGCAGATGCAATTGCTAACACACCTGCTCAGCTCAACTGGAGACAAGCTGAGAATCAAGGCAGCAGATACTTTTTATAAACTGCTAATTAATCTAAAGTCCCTTTCAAGGGGCTGTTGCTTTAAAACCCCCTCAGGTTAGCTGGCGCAGCTACCTATAAATACAGCGTCCTTCGCCTCAGCTTAAGGGCTTCCTGAGGTTTTTGTCACTGTTGTGCAGTTTGAAGATTGTTTGCTTGGCAGGAAAAGACTTCAGTCATAACTGAGATTACGTGTTGTACTGAATCTGCATGGGCTTCAATGCTGCCAGCAAAAGAAGAGCATGGGCACTTTAGTTTCAAAAAAGGCCCCTACAAGACGACCAGAAGGAAATGGCCCATTAGCTTCACTGCAGTAATGTTCAGATTTATTTCTGCTGGCAGCAACCATTAGGCTGCGACACAAGTGCGTGTGCATCCCCATAAATGAGAGGAGCCAGCAACACACATACCCAACCAGCCAGAACATCCTCATCAAACTCACCAGGCGCAGCGCTAATTCTTAGATCCTTTACTTCGATCATAATTTGGAGACAACGCACCAAAACACACTGAACCAAGAAGCAGGGTACAGAGCAATATGCTGCTGTTAATAGGGAAATGCCTGGCTCATTTGTAGCAGGCTGCACTCGCTTCAGCTTGTAGCCTGCTGCTGTGCAGTCTACAATGCTATGCATTTCAAGAGAGCTGTCACCATTATCTGTAGGTGGACATACATATTTGTGTTAGAGTGTAGGAACATTTATCCCCTAGTAATATGACTATGATTAACCAAACACAGTCCGGCTACTATACCCACCAACTGGAAGAGCACTGAAGAAAAGCTATTCCTTCATTCCTACAAACGATCCCTCTAGAAGAGCAGTCTTCTGCATTGTCATGCAGAGGCAGAAAGCACAAAACCCTTGCTTTGTACACAAGCCTTCAATTTTATTTCACTGACAGCATTTTACAAGCATAACTTTCACCAAAGTTGAAGATCTATTAAAATCAACTAGGCATCTGACCTTCATCTTGTTCTAAAAGTCAGCAGAAATAACCTGCTGGAAAGAGAAATGAGAAGAAGCAGACACTGTGCTCAGTCACTCAAACAATACTGTAACACCATGGAACTTGCAAAGATTTAAAAACACACACAAGTGCAAATTTTCTGAAAAATTTCATTTTTTCCTCAAAGGCCTGCCTTCGAGACTTTGGCTCTGAAATACTTAAATCTTTTAGGAATTCCAGAAAATTTTACCCGTCAGAGAAGAAGTTGAAACTTGCTCAGTATTCAGGGGCAGGGAAAAGGAATTTTGCCTTGTTTGTTGGAGTGATGTATCTACAACGAGCTGTTGTTAAATTTGCTCGAGACCTCAACCATCCAGAACACGCAGCATTGCTTCCTTATATATGCATCTGTTTCTCTTACCAACACACTCCTTCATAAAGGAAAGTTCACTACAATGCTCAGAGAACAAAAATGCTCACATGTTTGCAGTAGTGCTCCCAGTAATTTATATCTCAATGACCTTAGAGGGGAACAAAATTCAATTGAACAGCTTCTCCCTATTTTAGATGGTGTACCTCCAGCACTGGTATTCTAGACACATTGTTGTAATATTCCCTAGCAATTCATGCATCATGGAACAGACCCCAGAGGAGTGTGTTACTTATGAAGTCTCTGAGAAATTAGACATAATTTGTATATTGCAGTAATTGACATGCTAAAGAACAAAGTTGGTGCAAGGATGAATACACGCTAATTCCAAAAAGATGCACGGCACATGTTAAAAGGAAGTCTTAAACACACATTATTTATCTTAAAAAAAAATAAAAATAGCCCTTTTTTGATAGAAAGTTTCCAGACGAGGACAAAAACAGGAATGTTTGTAGACTCTCTGACCATGCTCCACTTCACTTTTGAAAGCTGTCAAAATTTGTGCTTTCCCCAGTGCTAAGGCTGAGGACTAGCTAATTATGGTAAGTCATTTAGGTTATTAATCAGGGCTCAAGAGAGCAGCTTAACAGTGAAATGCATTCAAAGGGCAGATTGTTCCAAATTACAGCAAAGGTATTTCATGATTATTGGCATCGAAATTAAGATCAAGTTACGAGTATGTCAGCACAGAGACCACACACCAAGCCCTTAAAAATCTACAGACAAGGCAGCAGAGGCAAAAGATGCAGACAGATTAGTTTTGGCCTTGGATTAGCAGTCGAGATGAAAACAAAGCAGGAATCTCTTAAGTCTAGGAAAGTCTCCACTAGGAAAGCGCTCGCTTTTTGCTCCCCATAGAGTATCCCCCAAGGGATGAGACAGTCTGCTGGTGAGCCGATTGGTCCCTCACCATGAGCTGGTTTGGGTCTGCAAGCAGCTACTTTAAAGTGCATGCCCACCATGCAACTGTCTCCTGAGATATCACTATTTTCCTACCGGGATGCTCCATACTCTGTCGGTTTTGCTAGCAGAGTTCCCTCTGCTCCTGGCACCCTCCCTCTGTGCTCCCCTCTATCTTGAGGGTCCTTGTAACTGCCACCTTGTGACTCTCATCCCCCCTACTCTTTTCACCTCCCCAGTGCCCGTTACCAAAAACATCCATAACCGCTACTGAAACTTCCCTCCTCCTCCAGTGTTAAATATATCCCCCTTTTTTCTCCTTGGGCATTTTCCTGCCTATCCAAGCACAGCCTTTATTCTTGGCACAATTTTTCTTGTTTTGGAGAAGCATCGTTCAAAGCTTTATCATGCTCAGCTCTGTTGGGAAGATGGGTGACGGCAGCATAATGTTGGAAGGCACTAAGGCTGCAGCGAAACAGCGGCTGGATACAGACAACTGGCAAAGGCATGGCTTCAAATATCCCTGCAAGTGCCTAGGATCCCACAGGGCATTTATTTTCCCTCTCCCTTTCCTCTCATCCAGCTTATTTCATTCTACCTCAAATCACTAGGATCCTGCCTGCTGAAGCCCACAGCATTCCCCCCTGTTCTGCAATGCATTAGAAGTGGTATTTAACAGTCAGCGGTCTGCAGAAAAAGCAGAGTTGCCAGAAATTGGCTGCAAGACCTTCACAGGCACAGTCAGAAGCTGCTCCCCAAAAATGTTTGTTAAACTATTCACCAGAGCTTCTGGTTTGCCCTGTGACAGCATCACAGCTTTGTTCCCTTTCCATGCGCTCCAACAGCAAAATGTCATCAAAAGTACAAGCTCAACAACTGCTGCTGGACAACAGATGGAGATGTTGGCAGCAACATCCTCTGCTTCTGCGGGTGACAGTCAAAGCTTCTCAAATATCTGCAGAGATCACTTTTACTGTGTATCTTTTTCTAGTGGCTACTGATCCATTTGATCTACAGCACCAAATGGGATAACTTCTACAGATGTAACATCATTTGTCTTAGGAGCCAACTACAGGCTGAAGGTCTTTCTTCTGCAATGCTGAGACAGAGCAGGAGCTTCCTCTCGTCATCACACAATTCTTTTCTTATCAGAACAGCTACATGTTCAATTCTGCCATCTTTCTATCTAGTGCAGCCGTACTGCACCAGATACTTTTAATCCAACATGTTTTTCTCCCCTGCACACAGTATCAGCTCTCTCTACTCACACTGTTTAACTCATCCCTCAAAACCTCCTCTCTTCTGCTCTCAGGTTCCACACGGCACCCTAACGGTTTCTTCCCTTTAAAAGCCTGACAGTAAGAAAAGACCTTCACAGTCTCTGGTTCCTCTTTCCTTCCACCTACAGCTGCTTCTGCCTCCTCCAGTCACAAACGTGAAAGTAGGCATCAATCAATATACCTGAAAGCCAGAGCGACAGGGTATGGGTGAAGACTGTGCTGAGCTCTTCCAAATCAAGAAAAACAGCACCAAACGTTCTGGAGTGACCATTTGCCTACACAGAGGCAATCAGAAAAGACATCACGTTTCTGAGCAGGAGATTTCACATGTTGACAGATGAGAGAGGCAAGTCAATCACCTCAACTCAAACCAAGTATGTTAGGCTACAGAGGCAGACTGCTAGAGAGAGCGCTACCAGAGGAAGGAAGATCTCAGAGTAGACATCCGTGCTACAAGCCAACAGGAATTTTCTTGCTCTGTGCTTGCAATTTACTCTTTGGAAAATTCATGTGGAAAGTTCATATGGTCTTGCTTGAAAGAGGGTAAAAAACCGAGCACTTAGGAACAAAAGCTGCATCTTGACTGCACATTTAAGAGTGCCCTAGAAACTAAAATATTGGCGATTCTGCGCATATTCAAAGCTCAGATGGCAAATTGAAAGCACTTGTGAATAGCTCATCCCAAATACTCCACATTCATACATAATTGAAACACCCCAGGGTACAATTCTCAAATGAAATAGATGACATTTGGAAGAAGAAAAAAAGGGCAGGGGTAGTAATAAACAGGAGGAAGATTTTGAAGGCTACATTGTGCAAAATATCTCACAAAGGGCAGACCCTAAACAACCACAAAACAGAAGCCAAGTTTTTAGCTGACACAGTTATAAAAGCAAGAGAACAAAGAACGGTACTCTCATGCTTCTTGGATCCTGAATAGTTATGAAAAAATAACTCCATTTTTCTATAGACTTCACAGCCAAATACTCAACTACTCATTCCAAGCATCACTCTCTAAATCCTGCCTTACTCTGTCTTCCCCTCTCATCCTAAACCCCATTTCTAACTGTTACTGTTACCACTGCTGTTAGGAGACCTTCCCCTCCAGTCCCACCCCAAACCATCTGCAGCCCATATTCCCCCCTTCTTTAATGCCCTCTTCTCAGCCAGCTCTTAGGTCTAAGCTTTTCCTCAGCAGCTCTTGGCACCACTGATGGTGCTCTTACTGAGACCAAACCTTTTCATTGGTTTGAGCCTCTCTTCATTCTCTTCCTACTCCTCTAAAGGCTACTTTGAAAATAGCATGCAAGGGACACGCAGCTTTCCCAATCTGTTCCCAGCTAGCTCTTGGGCTTCCCTACAAAGCTCTTTCCTTGGTGCCCCTCTCTTCTCCCTCTGCCTCCTATTTTGAATGATTTCAATCTGCATTAACACACAGACCCAGCTAACATCTTCATGCTGAGGACTGGCACATCCCTGTTTCGTCTGCACATGATCCTGGTAGACTTGACGACGCAAGCCCAATATGGCTTAAAATAAAGCTCTTTGTTTTCCTTCCCATGATATCCCTCTTCCAAGTGATTTCTTTATCACTGAGGACACTACAACATCTTACCTGTATGGTGGACCAACAGCCTGTGGATAACCAAATGCAGATTTGTCTCTGTAGCTTCTCCCAGGCCAGCCACATCTACGTCAAGCAGATTCATTATCTGCAACACCTCCATGATAAAGCATTTCCTGTACTTTCAAATACTTAAGAACTGCCTGGCTCTCCTCTCAGTTACTGCCAGCATCCTTCTTTCCTTTGGCCTTGCTTAAATGTATCTTGACATCCAGACAGTGCTCCGCCCCAGAGTTCACTTCCCTAACCCTTTGCTTTGACTGTGTCAGCCTTCTGCCAGTTCCCTCTTCTTCGCAGCATCAAATGGAAGTGGGGCTGGAAAACAGATTCAGGCCTTTGCGGTTCAGCCCCCCCTTTTGAGCTCTTCCTATACCTCTTCCTGCCTGCGTTTGCCCTGTGAAGCCAGGCATCCAACCACTGATGCCAAACAAGGCCACGTTCACTTCTTTCCACGCTGTCTTTCTCCTGTATGTTTGGAAATCACCGCTAACCTCTGCAAAGCTCTTTCCTTTTGATCTTCAAGGCCTTTCTTAGAAAGGATGCAACACTCAAAACACAATTGCTAATCTATGCATTGCTCCTGCTACCTGCTTAGCACTGCTTTGTCGGGCTCCCTCAGTGTAACTGGCAGCCCAGCTAAGGTGCGTGATCGAGGCCTCTCTGGTGCCATACAATTGCCTGGGCTCTAGTTCGTCTAAGAAAATTACTGGTGAGCCATGAGAATGTGTATAAGTGAGAATAACTGTAAGTGAGAAGGTATATAAGTGATGCAAGATAAGAAAAGTAAAAACTATCAGAAGTGCTGTAACAGTTGAGAGGATAATATGTAGTAGCTCAAGGAGGAAAATATTTAACAGAAAAAGCTATAAAAACTTAAGGAAAAACCAGAAGATGACAATTCAGTAACATCAAAGGACCCAGCTCACTTCCAAGGAGCAACAAGGCTGACGAATGCCTGCAGGCTCCCCGGGAGCAGGGAGCATACTGGTCCCTGGCAGAATGCTGGTCCCAGCTCTCCGCTGTGCGCATTAGCCAGTAAACCCTGCTGTACCCCTCCTGCTTGCAGAGTCTCAAGGCAGCCGAAAGGTGCCCGAACTAAAGTGACTCACTGTGGGAAGCTTATGTTATGCCTCCATCTTGCATTTAGATGCTAGACTTGCTAGGGCAGGGACTGCCTTCTTGTTCTGCCAACGGCACCCAGCACAAAGGCATGGGGTCCGCGAGGGGTGTTCCTATAGCAAAACTATTGAGTGAGGAAGAGAGGAGGCTCTGGTGCTTTTATCCTCCTTCCCCAGGCAGAGCTGCACTGAGTGAGAACAGCTGCAGAAAGGAGACAACCACGCAGGTAGTTTTATCATCAGAAACTCCAAGCACTGCAGGTGGGAACTTAAAAAATAACCTTAATTCCCACCTGCAAATAGACATTAGGACTGTCGGTAAACTCTGGGAGAGATCTTTGCCTTAGGTCTCATTTAGATGTTTGGTTTTCCCATTCATCTAGAAACACGGTAAGATTGTAAACTCACAGAAATGAATGAGGCTGGCCCATCACGCATCTGCAAAACTACCTTTCCACTTAATACCGGTGAGGAAGAGGATAACTGACTTTTAATTGAGATTTGAGATTCTCAGACGCTGACAATACAGAACTGCATGCATTAAAAATCCAGAGCCTGGTGGGAGCCAGAGGAAGAAAGCAGACAGGATTTTCCAGCCACCAGCGACTAATAAATGAAGGCGATCAGATTTCCTGGGATCCCCTCCCAGCCAAAGCCTGACCTTGAGAACCTCCTCAGAGCAGCCGCTACATCTGTGCGTTCCAGATGCAACTGTTCCAGCAACAGAGAAATTATCAGGGCACCGTTTAAAGAAACCCAAGGGCTCAGACTAATCTCTAAACAGAACTTAAACAAGATGAAACACCAACATTTCCGAGCAGCTTTATTAAACAAATCCACAGATGGCTAACTCTCCTGCAACCCTGACCTTGAAAACAAAACTCACACCAGGCTTATTTACCCCTCCCTTTCCCAGTGACTGAATGCACTTACATGGTGTGTTACGAAATTAGAAATTCTTTGGGGCAC
Source organism: Anarhynchus alexandrinus (assembly GCA_008711295.1). Lineage (NCBI taxonomy): Eukaryota > Metazoa > Chordata > Aves > Charadriiformes > Charadriidae > Anarhynchus > Anarhynchus alexandrinus. The sequence goes on from VUYV01000068.1 coordinate 2,772,617, forward strand.
CATCTCAGTTTCCCTAAATACTGGAAGTAAGTTCTTACTCTGTAAAATCAGCAGGGTTATGAAGTATTCGAGCTGACTGGACTTACGCTGTTTGAAATCAAGAATGAGCTACAGCACAATGTTTACATTATTTGTAAGAAAAGAAGACAAGATGCAGCAGGAAAAGCAACAGAAAGCGGCAGATGAGGCACTGCCATTTCAGTCGGGCGAGCTGAGGTTATTCCCAGCTCTGCCACCCATCTGCGGAGTGACCTCAGACATCTCATTTCACTGAGACAGCTGCTCTTCAGGGAGAGAGTGATTTCTTACCCTGCCACGGTGGGGCCACCCTGATCCAGGCTGCACTCCTTGAATACCACTATAGCACAAGTCGCTGATCGTTCAGTCATGTGGGAAGACTCAAGCTGCAGAGACACAGTCCTTTTCCTTAAACTGTTCTTCAGGGTAAGCAGTGGAAGGTGGAACCTCAAATTCAGTCCCACCACAAGGATCCAAAGGACTTCATAAATCTTAGTGACATGTTTCACAGGGACATTAGTGAAAATGAAGTACATTACTGCAAGAACTTTCTGCCAGTGAATAAAAACAAGTGCAGAGCCTATATAGATGGGGGCGGGGAGGAGGTGTGGGAAGGGAAGAGTGTCCAGAATAGCCTCAGAGAACAAATTTCATCCCAAGGAGTAAGAAAGGATACACACATCCATAAAGTCATAACTTCTCCACCATGATATCACATTTTTTTAAGCAAATAATTAGGTTGATGAGCTAATTCCATTACCGACTATCATAGTGATTAATATTGCCTGACCATCCCTTTGCAGTGCTCTCTACCATCTACACGCTGCCTTCCATTTTGTTGATTACCGGCTCTTTGGGTCAGGGACTGTCTTTAGGGTTATGTTTGTACCATGGGCCTGTGGTCCAGGATGAGGCACTATGGGAATACCTCGTCCTGCCTGGCTCCCCATGGGGTTCGGTGCATGGCACCAGCTTCCTCTGCTTCCTTCTCCTCCTGCAAAATGACCAGAAAACCTTCTTGTGCAGGAGGAGCTATGCAAGGATGAAGATTCACTAAGTAAAAGTTACTCATGACCACATTCATTCCTTATGAGCCATACAAGAAAAGGACAGAGAGAGCATGACGTGTCCTACCAGGACAAAATAACTAGCCCTGATCAGGTATTTGGGAACTGTCAGCAATTTTTGATGAGGTCTATTGCTATATCTAAAACAAAAGAGAGTCCTACTAATCATATTTATGTACATCTTTTACAAGGAAGTGTTCCAGACTTTTTGAAAGAAAATGAGAGAAATAAAAACTGAGACTAGAGTTCTGATTTAAATAGGATGACTTACTCAGCAAATACTCTAAGAAAGAAACAAACGCTTCTAAGCCCCTGTGGTCATTTAAACTGCAATCAAGATATTAAAATATCAGTTTGAAAAGTGTCTTAGTGGTAACACATATGTAGGGAAATATATTGGAGGGAAATGAAGAAAGCAGGGAGAAGATGAAGCAGAGAAGGACACCTGGGGTCCTGCAAGCTGAATGTGCTGTTCTATTTGAACTAGAAAGAAAGAAGAGATGAGCGGGCCCCAAGCCCTCTGCTGCAGCAGCAGCTGCTGCTACCTTGATGTCCAGCATCAAGGATGGGTGAAAAAAGCAACAGTATCAGGGCAGTTCTGCTGCCTACTTTGCCAAAGTCAGCCCTCCTGGAGCCCTTCTAACCCTCTGGAAGGTTTTGTTCGTGTTCCCAGCTGCTGTGGACATATATTTACTTTGTTTGAATGATGTGTCCTTCCTGCATGTCCCCACTTGGCCAGCTGACCATGAAGAGATACTCAATAAAGCAGCTATTCACTGCAACAAGATGCTTTGCTTGAGAAATTCTGAAGCAGAGATATGATCTGAAATTGTGCATCCGTCTTAAACAGAGACTTAACTAGCAGGGTGGAGTCAGGTTATCTGTATTACAGAAGACAGAAAAGTAATCTAATATATATACATTATTTACATTATGCATATAATGCCTATGCACTTTATATTTGTTTTTTATGCCGCTTCTGTTCCATGAATGGCTTATTGGGCTGGATTTCTAACCAAACACCATTTGCTTAAAAAAGCAAATGATGTGCCATCAAGCAGAAGTATTTACTCATAAACTCATACTCAAAAAACTGATTCAGTTTTTTTCATGAGAACAAGCAGACAGAGGAATCCGGGAGTAAACAGCTAAAACTTCTAACATTAACAACTGCCCAGTGAGCTGCCAACCAGGAGCTGTTCACAGAGTAGCTCAGTGTGTGGCTTCAAAACACTGATATCAGTTTTACCTTAGGAAAACAAACCAATCAACTCTTTTCATTGTAGGAGAAGCAAATCACTGTGAAAACTAAGATGTCCCCAAATGGAGATTTTTTTAACATCAGGCTCATCGTTCAAGTTTAGAGGACCTTGCTTTTGGCCAGGAGCACCACAGACCTCTTGAGGTTCCTTCCACTCCTGAGGGCCAGTCATATGTATCTCACTTCCCTCTTCTGCCTGGGCTACCTCACCTTTTTACAGGTATATATTATTCAGACTTTTGAAACTGAATTAGCCTGATTTATGAAGTGTTTATAGTCATATTTTATCCTGAGTAACATGACCTCGATGTCCTCATGTGGAAACAATGAGGGAGAGAATTCATCCAGACAGTATTACAGAATATCTACGTATTTCCAAGTGGGGGCTGTAAGGTTTTTCTGACAGCAGACAGGTGTTAGACCAGTCAGTCCTTAACTATCAGGCAACAAGTCCTTCCTTCATGACGGCAGTTTCACAAGAGATGGAGGTGAAGGTGTGCACATGAAGGGGGAAAACATTGGATTTCCTTCTTGTTTAGATCAATTCTCTCCCTATGTTAAACACAATAAAAAAAACCCTCTGTTTTAATACAGAAAATAAACCAAACAACAACCAAATAAGCGCTTTGGATTCTGCAAGATCCCACGTAAGTGTGACACATAACTGAACGTAGCATTTCAAACATACCATAGTTGAAGATCCTCACCCTCCCCAGACTAGGTTTTTCCATTTTAGTATGAATGTTCATGTTCCTGTATATTCTTTTTCACCCTTCCCTAAGGTCCCTCTCACCCAATCATTTTAGCATGATGATAATTACAGCCAAGTCATGGAATGAAAATAGAAGGCGGCTGGTAAGATGATCCCGGACGTCATCCGGATGCAAGTGAAGCATGAGTATCTAATTCATTAAGGGAGCAGGAGGATTAGGGTGGTGCTGAGCATCTATTCTGTTTCATTTGACATTCCATTAATTTACTCTCTCAATGGACAGGACGGGAGGTGCAACTTAATTATAGATCAGAATTTGAAACCTCTGGCATGTCTGAAGACTTATTAGTTTGGTGGCAGTTGGCTGGGGGGAGCACGGCAAGACAGATCAGCAAACTTTGTGCTCACTGTACCCATTACGCTTCACTCATAAGCTGCGTGTGGGACTGGTGGAGTTCACCTTGGAGGTTAAGGACACTGCCTCTGTGTAGCAAATGACTTTCCAAAAGCCTTGAGAGCGGAAACTTCCAAGGATGCTTCACAAGGTGAATCTATTTTGTATCGGACAAAACAACTGCTTTAAAACCTAGGTGGAAGATGTATGATCCTAATTTTCTTCTCAGAGTGAATAGCATTGCTGAAAATGCAAACCCCTGTTCCCAGCGAGCCTCTTTTCTAGCATAGCTACTCAAACAGTCATAGTGATTCACGGATCAAATTTCACTGTGAACAAATATTCAACCGCAGCAAATCCACAGGCCCTGAAGTTTTGACATGCATTCAGCCTGAGCAGGCAGTGTGCGCATCCTACCTGCACCTCTGAACCGCTGCTCTGGAACATGCAGGACACCACATGTTCACAGAAGCTCTTGGGAAAAGGAAATATCAGAAACTGTCTGCCCCCTCACCTCTAGGTATCAAAATAAATGGCCAGATTTTTCAAGAGCTCTCAAAATACATCAGCAATTGGGGAATCTGAGAATTTGAAGAGTTGTCCCCGATGCTTTACAACACTAAAAACAAATCCTTTAACACATCTCCCACTCAGGCTCATATCTCACCTTGAAGTCACATCAGATTTTATTTCTTTGGTAGAGAGTAGAGGTGTAAAAAGAGATGTAATAGGAAATTCCACTAATATGTTCTCACAGAAAAATGGACATCTTAATACCATATCGATTTAGTCTAGTGGACACTGCTGGTTATCACAGATGCAGGGTTATACTTAGAGAGAAAAGCTGACACATTAAAAATGACAGAAGTTACAGTACCTAGACGTTTAGATAAACTTAGGATGTACAAACAGACAGACCTTTTAACTCCATTTCAATTTAATTAGCTTAGGGCTGGCAGCCAGATGGACAGTATCAGAGACAGGCACCCTCAGTGAAATCATACGGCAAACAGAGCACCAGGAACTTGTCATCACCATCCTTTGGATCTAGTATCTGTGGGAGTCAGAGTCTGCATTCAGATTGCAGCCCCCGACAAGGCAATGAAGAGAAGTGACTGTTACGTTTGGTCCTGCAACACATTTAAGGGCCTGATGGAACTGAAGCAAGACATCTGAAGAGTTGAAACCCACCTGGCAGATGAAACCAGTGGATGAGCACTGCCGAACCCAGAGACTGAATTTCCTCTTTTTCCTCTTGCGCAGCTCCCTCTCCGTGCACGTGGCAATGAAAACAGGATCCTCGTCAATCAGGGGCTCATGTAGTACCTGCAATTGGCAAGAAAAGAGGGGTGAGGGGAAGAAACAGAAGAATACATGATTACTGAACAAAATGGTCCTTTGAACTCTTCCAAGGAAATACAATTCTTGCATTGTGCTTGTGCACATCACCTCATACAAAGGAGCAAACCCGCTTTTGTTCAGTGCTACAATCCAACAAAACCCAAAGCTTGGCCAGGCATGCTCCATTGTGGATGGCTGCTCTACACATGGTTTGCAAACATTGCAAGGCACGGCTCTCACTTCTCACTATCAGCTACAGTTTAACATCCATCTGAAATGTGGCCTCTACCTCTCACTATCAGCTACGGTTCAACATCCCTCCAAAATGAGGTGCGGGGTGGGGGTTGTTAGCAGCATCCTTCTCCAAGCTTCATCATCAGCTTCATCTTGTTTGGCAGAATGCCTTCCACCCAAACATCCCCTACAATATGTTGTAAAGTACACTCCTCGGTTACAGCAAAGCAAAATACACAGCAAAGAGGGGAAGAAGTTAAGGGAGAAAAAGATATTTTCTGCTGCCACTTAAGGAGGTGGTGAAGAGACAGAAAACATTTTTCCTGGTGGCAGCAGCTTCAGGGAAGCCTCTCCTGCCTCAGGAGCTGAAAAATTTGACAAAAAGAGGACAGAAAGATAAAGGACCAGAAGCAGGAATAGAAAAAGACAAGGAAGTCTGGAGCAAGTAATGAAAATCTGTGAAAGTGAAGCGATTTCTGCATTCTGCATCCAGATCATGTAAGTGGTTCCCCGTTCCTTATAGCTGTTTTGTTACACTTCTCTCCATTAATTCTGTAGCAAAGTTGTTAGGTTTTACACTATAGATCCCCCCTACAGAAAAGTACTACTACCTCCTTGCAGCTCACAGGTAGTTGCGTGTGACATACACCCCCCTGACTGCACGGTGTGTGAGTTGTCTAGCAAGTCACTTGTGAGAGTACCAATGTTTGGAAACTGTTGAAAGGTCTCAGCTGATGAACACTGACCAAATTCAGACATCTACATCTAAATCAGAGCAAGTCGCTGCAGGCTCCCCTCCTAGTACACGATGGGAAAGCAGTCCTGGCAGGCCAACATTCATACCCTTTTAAAGATGGGTTATGACCTAAAGGAGCCCATTCTTTTCCAGTGACCATCCTCCCAGGACACATGCTCAGATGTATCCACAATGCAGAGGCGCTCACCCTCAGACCGACCCTTTCCAGGTCAGCACGTGTGCTACTTTGTGCACATCTGCACGCAGCCGGTGGCGGAAACGAGTACAAAGCTACACTAAACCTGGGAGCAGTGCTTGTAGGAGAGATGTGGTGGGTAAGCAGTTAAGCACCAGTGATGAGCAGCTGCTGGCCTCCTCAATCCAAGACGTTTGTTGAACATCACTCTGTCAGCCCAAAATAGGCACCCCGTGCCCTCCCCATGCAGTGGCGGCTGCAGACTTCATTTGTACGCACTCCACTTCTTAACAGCTCATAAAACATTCACAGGACCATCTGAAAGCACTCTTGTGAAATGTTCAAATTATACACCAAAATGCAGATGCGAGCAAGGAGAGCTGCACACAAAGCTATTTGTTCTTAAAGCTGCAGCTGCCCCATTTCCCCACTGGAGCCAAATCCTCTTCCTCTCTCAAGGTCCACACAAACCACCACTCTTCCTTTCTGAAGGCCACCTGGGGCATTTCACACTTCCACCTCAGGGAATTCTGACAGCATTTTGCAAATATTAATCGTGCCCTCATTTGCTTTTGCCTTTCTGCTTCTTCTGTGCAGAGGGGAGGACCACATCCCTCGGGATGGGGTTGGATATACCATTAAGAATTCCTCAGCCCTCTTACCTGTCAGATCCCAGAGTGGTGAGGTTCAACTGTTATAATGTCCCCTGCTGTAGGATGGAGAGCAGCAGAAAGAAAAGGCTGTATAAACATCACTCGAGGGCATTTTTTACCCTTTGTCATTAGCTCAGCTCCCTCCTCTGCACCACAGCATCAGCTCTCCTCACAGCAGCTCTACTGCATCCTGCTTACCCTTCGCACTCACTCTTTCTGCCCTCTAAGACACAATAAGGCCTGTCAGCCTTAAATTTAGAAAGCAAATCTGAATTTTGAAAACCTCTCCCCATCTTCCTCTTCTCCCTGCCCACACTCAGCCTTGACCTCCCCTAGGACCCAGAGCTTCCCTTCCTTTCCCCTATCCCAAATGTTTAAGTCATTCCCATTTCTCCATAAGACAACTAATGCTCCACCAAAGTCCCTACTGAACTGCTGGGAAAAGGGAACGAAAATGGAAACAGAGTAGGGTGAGATTTGCTGTTGCTGCAAAGAGGTAACGTGGACAGGCAGGGAAACTGAAATGAACACACTGGAGCTTGCTCTTCTTGCTTCCTCCAGAGGGGAGACGCGTTGTCACTCCTCCATATGCAACCACTGCTTCAACTTTGCAAGTAAGGCACTGTATGGGCTGTGCCTGCTGCTGGGACAGCTGATCCTCATCTTGTTTTCAAAGGGGGCAATTTGTTGCATCTGGCATTGACATATTTTTCTTATGACAAATGTTACCCCTGTTGCCACTGGCCAGTCCTATTAGTTTGTTCACCCTCCTCCATTCTCAGTCTCCTTGCTCCTCCTGTAATTTCAAATCCATCTCTTCGCCAAATCCCCATGAGAAGTGCTGGTATTTGCTCCTTCCCCATTCCTGCTGTCATTGCAGTACTCGCTTTTCCAGGAGTGAGCTTACTGCCCCCGTGGCATATTCTTTCCTGCTTCTCATCTTCCTAGATAAAAATCCACTTTCAGCCTTAATTGACTCCTACACGTATTCCTGGCCGCCTCTTCACCATCTTTGACTCATTCCCCAAGCCCTCCCATCTTCCTATTCTGACTTCCTTTGATGCAAGATATCTTGTTGATTTTTTAATAGAAATCGTCCCCGTTTTCTTCTCTCAAATCCCCAGTTTTGTTCAGGTCTAAGAAACTCCTCATCTAGTTGCTTTGCTCCCCAACAGCTATCCCACTGTCAGTTTTTTTCCTCTTCTTTATAGCCATCCTCATCCCTGCTTGATCTTCTTGCCAAGCTTTCACTCTTTGTTTTCCCCTCAATAAGTACACACACTCCAAGTGTTGGAGTTCCATCTTGGGAGTCTTGCCTCTCTAGCAATTGCTCCATGTCACAACACCTTTCATTCACTGAACAAAACAGCCACTGTCATGAGTGCCTGCCTTTCTTCTCCATTTTAGATCATCTCCAGAACTCCACAGTTCCACCCATCCTGCTCTCACCACAGCCCAAATAGGCTTGTAAGCAAAGCCCAGGACCACCAACTCTTTTGTACTTGGACTTCCTGCATTCCATTGCCTTAGAAAATGAACCAAGATGTCCTTGAGATAGCTCATCTTCTCTTAGCTCCATCGCCATCCCCAATACAGGCTGTCTCTTCAGCCTGTCTCCTGGAGAAACTGCCTCAGCTTGCCTTGTCTCTGGCTTTTGGTGGATACCACCCAGTTGCAGAGTCCCCCGGGTAACTGCACCTGTATGCACTGATTCAGCCATTGCTTCTGCAACAGTAGCTTGTGCTTCTGCTTCTTTGCTCCAAAGCTGCTCCCATCTAAACTAAATTCTCTGCTAGTATCTGACATCTCCGCTTGCATATCTGTCAGTTCTGATTTTATTACGCCACATTTAAGAGCATCTCCCTCCCCTTCAGATAACCCCTTACTAATTCCTTTTTTGGTCATTGCAGACATCCCTCTCCTCCTGCTGCAGATCTCACCGGCCGGTGAATCTGAATGTCAGTCTTTACCTCCAAATCCTTGCAAGGTCTTCTGAGCCAGGCAGTGCCTGCATTTTCCATGCTTTCTGAGTAACAGCTCTAAAACGTTACTCGGTTTAGAGTAACAACCCACCCACCCAGTCAAGTTTTCATCCAAGCCCATAGCCATCCTTCAACAGTTTTCATTTTAGCCTCAACATAAGACAATCCTGCCCTACAGATTGCCGATGGAAAGCCATTCTAGTCCATCACACTGCTAACACCACTTTTCTTTATTTCTCTCTGATAACTCTTCTTCTGCAATATATCAGAAGGATTCTTTCTCTTTACTTTTAAAGTTCTGTTTGGCCTATCCACATTTTACTGATCCTCTTTGCCATCATTCAAAGGTTAACTCCCACCTCCAATGGAGCTATGATTTCACGCTCCTCTACCCATTTGTTTACTCTTTAATTGACTCTCTTTAAAGAAAAAAAAAAAAAATCAGTTTTTACAGCACTCCACTACCATTAGATAATTTAAAAATAGCCATAAAGGTTCATCATTTTCTGCTGTCAAACTCTCCCTAAAATCTGGCTTCACCGGAGGATCAACTGGCCAAGAGTTACAGGACATGAGAAATTTACCTTGCTATTCAATATTCTTATTGCTCCTCTGTCTTTCTCTTGCTCCATGTCTTATACTTGGCCAGTGTTCTCTGAATACTTACGTCTTTGTGTTACACTCACAGACAGAAGAGTCCTGGCTTGGGATCAGCAACCTTCCTCACAAAGAATCATTTTGAAACCAGGAAAACTGAGATATAGAGGTGTGACTTGAGCAAGATCTTATAATTCAGAAATGCTCAGTAGCAAAGCAACATTTAATCATGAGGATGCAAAAGAGCTACAAGTTGATCAGCCTGGTTTTGCCCCTTTGTTTTCAGAGCTGTCGTCTAATGTTGCGAGCTGGTTTGGAAGAGCTATGTTGAAACTGCTTAGCTGTACCCTATGATACCACTCACTCTTGGGAGTGAAACACAAACAAGCCCCCTAGTAACTGGCCAAACTTTAGCACCATGCCCTTGAAGCAAGAGATTGGAATTATGTGTCTCTTTCTGCCAGAAAGTTCACTCCTGCCTGAGGTAAGGACTTAAGCTGACTGTTCCCAGCTGACTCTTCACTGGGCAGATGCAACACTGTTTGGTTTCAAGATGCCAAAGAGAAGGTACTCTGGAGGGAGAGGGAAGGGGAGAGTGCTCGGAGCTGTGCTCCTGACCTCTCCCGTGCCAGTCAGGGGCAGCCAGAGACAGCATTCCTGTCTAGTCACATCCCGCTGACAAGCATATAAATACTCAGCAGGCACAGAAGGATATTTGAGCAGTGATGTTATCTTCCTGAGCTCCTCTGGTTTCTGGAATTCAGTGTATACCCTTGGCAGGTGAGTACCCTTGAATTTACTGCAGTATACCTCCTGAGCTCAGGCAGGGCATCCTCCCTGTCTTCAAGCTTCCACGGCAGCACTGTACTGTAGACAGTAGCACAGCTACAAAGCTAAACAGCAAAGAGATGACACTGATTCCAGGAACAGACCCCCAAACTCCACCTCTTGTTGCTCAGGTAGAGCCAGCAGTTATTTATACAGAAGATGTTGGGGAGGGATAGGATGCAGAGAATATTCCTGTCATTCCTATCCAATCTAGGTCAGAAAACTATTTTTTTTTTACTTTGGAAATTGAAGCTAGCGCTGCTGATACACAATTATAATGTTCTGGGCTTTCAATACCTTCATAAGCTGAAGAGTGATTAGTTCCTTTTGTTTGTTCAGTATATTTAGCGAAATAATTATAATTCACTAGATTGTTTTCTTTGTTTTGGTATATTGGCATAGTTCTCTCTCTCTCTCTGTTTCCTTTCATAGAAACTGTGGTGTCATTTTTGCATGCACATTTTTGGGCGGAGGGTTACACATGAGAAAAAAAACCCTGAACATTTTCTGACAGAAATTCCACTTGAAGAATCTTTGCCAGCTCTCCAAGAAGAAAAGATCAAGTCTGTAGAAGAAATAACCGCGAAGGCAGATGTTGCACTGCCTGCTGGATGCAGACTGTCTGCTCTGTCCATAGGGGCGAGTTAAACATGGCATCTTCCTTACCCACGTTCTGTGAGTCCACACCACCAGAGGAAGAAAGTCAGTAACAAGGCTACCTACAAGTCTGAACGGCCTTGCTGCTGTCAACAGCAAGGAGCCCGAGTCGTTCTCTGCTTGTTGCCATTTACCAGACATTTGCTTAAAGCTTTAGCATAAATCACGGCTCAGGCACAAGCCACCCAGATCCCATAAGTCTCATGTTTAAGATACATGTGTACCTTAAGCCACAAATCCATTTTGAACTTGGAATTCCAGGTATCACTGATTACGGAAACCTGGGCCCCTCCTCCCAAAACGCTTTCAGAGGCAGCACATCCAAGAGCCCATCTCAATGGGTTTTTCTCCTTGCCTTTTCCCTTTGGGTCTGTGCAACTGGGTTATTATTTTTAATTATTTCTATTATTTCTCAGTAGGCCTGACATTCTGGGTTTGATGTTTACTGCAGTCTGCTAATCTGCACTCAAGACAATTTCTAGGGAGAGGTCTTTCCTGCTGTTTTGAGCAGATGGGGTCCACGTCTCTTGAGACAGGTAGTGAGCAGCCCTGCCTGATGGCGCCCAGGAGGATGTCAGGCACAAGGCTCCTTTCGGGAGGAGGCTTGGAACATCCCCCAGTAGGCGACCAGCGCTACACTAGAGTATTTTTAACAACAGATTCAAAACCTTTTTCTTTCTCACAGAGTTATTTTTGAAGCTGTATTTTAGTGCTTTTTGTTCTGCTCAATACCCCTGAAACATGCTGTATAGAAATCACTGACGTAAACACTGACAAGGGAGCAGAGAAGTGGAGGGGGAAGAAAGGGAAGGAAGAGAATTGGGCTGTCATTACTTCTTCTCCCCCTCTTTTTTTTTTAAGTTGCATCTCCTTACCAAGCTCAGCACAAGCATACATTTTGCTTGTAGAGATTTAGATGTTTTGCCACTGCAAATAGGACACTATGATTTTGTCAATTCAGTTCTCAAACCTTGCTTGGGAGGGGGGAAGGGAGAAGGGATATACATGCAAATCAAATTTTATCCTTTAATGGATTTGCACTCACAGCATGTCCCACAGCACACCATTAGAAGCATTTACATTAGACACAGTGATCACATTTCTGAAGCCTTTATCTTCCACCCATTGAAGTCAGTGGCCATAAGGATTAGATTTCATATCTTAATGAGAGCTCGGTCCCAACAATACCGTGTCTCTCACTGGACTGTTTTGTCTTGATGGAAATGCACCTTGCTGGCACGGCTTAGTGAGAACACTCCTACCTCCTCCACCGTAACAGCTTTTTAGACAGCTGTGTCGTCCTGTATTATACAGGTATGATTTTTATTGTCTATAAAATAGAAAAAAAATAATGTAATCACTCCTGATTTATTTTAGGCACACTTCAATCGATGTGATGTATCTATGTCTTCATTAATCTTGTGCAGTGGGCAAAAACGTGATGCTTCAGAGGGAAAACAGGAAGAAAAAGAGAACAACGGACGCAACACCCTTTCCAAATGTCTAGGTCAAATCTTTATATTCTGAAAACAGAGAGTTGATTGAAAAGTTATTTCAAGCAGTAACATATTTCATGCTTACTCCTTTTTCTTTGCAGACTTCTGAACATGACCAGTAGCAACAGCTCCAAAAGGAGATCAATTATACTCAAACAAAATTTAAATAGCTTATGATGAATATTAAGAAAAGATATCCTTGCACTTCTTAAAAAAAATAAATTGTTCAACTTTATAGCTGTAGTCAGACAACCACCAGCTACATAAGTGTCTATATTTAGTTCCTTACATTGTCTGCCCAATCTGTGGAGCAGTCTCCCTACAGAATGGCATTCTGCTGTACCCCTAATTGTACCTGCAAATGAAAATTCATTGCAGCCCTGTTCACTTTTATTCCTGGTAGGCTAGAAATATTTCCAGTTCACTGGCACTTTGGTCACAAATCCACACATCAATAAGTTTTTCCATAGGAGCATCACCTATCTTCAAAAACCAGGACTGGCACGAAGCACAGGCAGTGCTGCTGAGGGCAGCTGACAACCGCAGTGAGCAAAGGTCCCCCTGCTTATTTTCCCTTTGCCCGGTCGTGAGGAGGTAGATGGGCTGCTGGACCATACGGCAAGCACCTACTGCTAAGGTCTCAGATGGTCACTCCTAGCAAGCTCAGCTCCTGCATCCAACCCTCAGCCAGCAGCAGGAGCAGCTGCAGGTTTTCGCTCCAGCCCAGCTGCACCAGCTCTACCCTTTCCACTTTCCCTCACAGGAGCAGCCTGCAACCTCCCGTCCTCAGGGCAGCAAAACTCAGTGGTGCCAACCTTACCTAGAAGTCTCCAGGCTTGTTTAGACCACTAAAGCAAACAGCCCCAGCTCAGAGACGACCATTCCTATTGAAAGATGCCATGTACCTGCACTGCAGAGCTGTAAGTCAGACATTGCTAAGCACTCGCATAGGACAGTGCTGCTTTCTCTCATGCTTCATGGAGGCACTGCAGCACGGCTTCACACTGTGAAACCCCGGCTTTCTTCAGGCAGCTGTGCTCTACACTTCCAGTCATAGCAAGACAGCCTAGAGCATGTAGGTTAGATGTTCCCTGACAAGAGCTTAACTCTTACCTGGGCTTGTGAAGGTCTAAAAGCAGAGTCAAAGCCATTCTGCAGAGAGTCCAGAAAAGGCTGGATTTTGTAGAGGCCGTGCGTTGTCTGGCTCGAGCGGAAGGCCACAATGTGGAAGTACTTCAGGATCTTCTCAAACCGTGATTGTGTCATGATAAGTGCAATGCTCTTGTTGCTGTAGAAGCCGCTGCTCCAGATGCTGAGAACGGACTCACAGTGGTGGATGCTGGTTGATATCATGTAGCCTAAGAAGGCCTTCATTTCCGTCAAGGTGACGTCAATCCAGGCATCGTCACTACCGAACCTCTCCTGGTACTTCTTGGCATACATGTTGGTTTGGACCACCATATTCTTTAGTACATTGTCAGGGACAAAGAGCTGAAAAAAGTCCATGGCACTGGCAGTCAGAGGCATTTTTCGAGTTGGACCTAGGACAAAAGCAAGAAGGGCAGATAAGCTCACTCCTGATCATCACAAGGCGTGCCCAACTACAGCAATTTAAAGCAGGATTAACTTTCCTAGAGCAGGAAAACAAGGCCAGAGTGATAGCACGTCAGCTAATTCCTTTGAAAGTGTACCCACTGTCTGACAGATCTCATCAGAAAACTTCCCCCCCTGTATTCTCTGTCTTCCTCCTATATGACACAAATACAACACACTCTGAATAGTTTCTTCCTCTGCTCTGCACACCCATTAGTTTGTAGCATGCAGGTCTGTGAGGCAACATGCATTTCATTTTTCCACTTATACACTGTCTGTACCTTTTACCCTCATCAGCTGTTTTGGCCACTTTCTGGATAGTCTTTTATTTGTCCATAAGCATGTCAAAGCAGTGCCTTCCTCAAAACAGCCCAGAAGGAAGGTGTCTTGAGCCCACCAGAGAGAGTGCTGCCCCCATCCCAGCTGACGTGATTCCTGGGCACTAGAACCCGACCCCACCTTTCTTTTGCACCTCCAATTCCTGCCCAGTTTATGGTCATTAACGCTGTGACTTTCAAATCTGCTTCTGCTCCACGCACAAAGCCACACAGATCATGTCTATGTGCTTTTGAGTTCTGTGTCCCTGCCACCACATTGCAGCCTTATCCCGCACTCTGACATCCCCGTGAGAGCACGCTACCAGAACAAGTCAAAGACACCACGTGGCTCGTGTTGCTGTCCCATGTCACAGGGAATATTTTTAGCATTATAACGCATACCCTGGTCCTCTTCCTCCCATAATGTAATAAGCCCTGCAGTCCCACGCTGTCATTGCTCAAGCTTTTCACTGATCTTGCACCTTCTCTGCCAGTTTCAACTATTCCATAAGAAGGGGTGAGAGGGGGAGAGAAGGGAGGCTCTAAGGGTTGGCAGCACTGTATCAGTGTAACAAGGTTATTCTGTCAGACACCAGCTTACATTAAGCCAAATTAGGAACATCGAGCCTGCAATACCAGGGACGCAGACACCAGTCCTTACAGCCCTCTCTCCTCTAATCTCTTCTGTAAGCTAATTAAGCTCCATTTTAAAAGTAGTGTTTTTCATGCTCCCACCCCGTGGCAGTGCTTTAGTCACCAGGTAAGGGCTATGCAGACAGGGACATTCTCTATTCTCCTACAGAAGCAGTGAAACCCCATATACCTGAGAGGGGCAGCATGGACAAACCCAGCGGACCGGGCAGTGGTTAAGAGCAGTTCTACATCCCTGTGCAAAAGACAGTGTCATGACTGTAACCCCAAACTAAGGGTTGGATCCAGTAACTACTGTGCCTTAGTTTAACAGCCTTGGGACTGTCTGAAAAACACTCTTCCTGACCAAATGCGGGAGGCATGCAGCTTCTCATTTGAAGTTCTGCCTAACAAGAGTGAGTCTCCCTTGCACTACATGGCTGCTTGGATCTCAGCATCAGCTCTCCCAGCAGAATCAGAGCACGAGATTTGCCATTCTGTGATCTGGCTCTGCAGAGATCCACTAATGTATTGGTCAGGTCGCATTGTCCATTACCCCTGTATCTCAGCTCACATCCTTAGTTACAGCAACAACTATAGTTTGCAGAAATTTTGCATGAAACTTTACTACAAGGAATTACACAAGTACTGTGGTTGGACTTGCTCTTAAGCCTTAACGCTTGGGCGCACTCTGGTGAACTCAAGCTATTAGAAAGACAGCAAGAATAGCACAAAGACATTGAAACAGTGAATCTTCAGATTGAAAAAAATGCCAAAAAAGCAAATAAAAGTGGTTATTTTTTTTTCCAAGTGCAGCGGGAAAAGTAACACATATTTAAAGATTACTTTCCAATCTTAACTTTTGAGATTGAGAAACTGGAAGTGAAACAGTTCAGTTGAAAGCACATTCCTCTATGTAGCAAGATCAGAGTAAAGAGCCCCACACAAACCCTGTTCTGGTAAGGACAGAGAAGAAGATTTCAGCTTAAATGATAAAAGGTTTTCATTATCAAGTGAAAACTATGGGGCTAGAATAGATATACTTACCTAACCTTAACTGCTATTGCAATAATAAAGCCTCTTAACAAAGAGCTCTCTTCTTCTGATCAGAAGATTTATATTCTGCTAGCACCCACTAGACTGTTACAGCTGACATAAAATGCTCTACAACTGATTCTGTACGAATGACTTACAGTACATCACTTCCTCCTTCCACACAACTTAATCAAGTTTTGACATTCTACAGTAGATATGTCTTTCTGATAACAACACACCGCACAGCGGGTATTCCTACTTATACAGGAAGCCTTGAGTAGCTATCGAACACAACTCCCGTGCCCAGGTCACCTTCCAGGTAGAGCATAGAAGTAGTTTTTAAATTCTTGCCTTTAGAAGCAGGAGTTGGGAGGGGGGGTAACGTTTTAAATCTTGCCCACAGCAACCAAAATGCATCCATAAAGCATTAAGTCTTATGAACTCAAATACATCAGTCTTGAGACAGGTGGATATGGACAATAGGCTGGACTCCATCTTTAGGAAGTCAAGAGCAATCAGAAGCACAAAAAGGTACTTTTGTATGTCATTTAAGTTTTCAGTAGCTGCACAAGTTTACCTTGAAAAGTAATTAAGGAAAACTGCCAGGTATACTGGACAGGACAATCCTTTCTTACCCAGCAGTCCTGCTCTAGCCACACAGAACCTCCTATCTGCTCTCCTTCTTGAAATAAATATGCACGATTTGTATCCCATTCACCATGCAGAACCCACACAGCTCTAAAAAAGTGAGCTGAATCACTTTCTGACTCAAACATCAACCTAATTGTTGACTAAATATAATTCTGAAAGCCCCTGTATAATCTCATTGTCTTAAAAAACAGCCTTTATTGGCAAAGCCAGCACAATTGATTCATAATTTACTGATATGCAATAAAACAGGAATGACATTGAATTTCTGTAGGAAGATAACTGAATTTTTAACATGAGTTGGGGTTTGCATAGTTAATGACTAGTCTAAAATAAATTATTTAAATATGACTTTCTATCTAAGTACACAAATATATCCCATATATAGAGCTAACTGCGTAAGAAACCTAAATAGTGAATTTGCACTTTTAAAAGATTTTTACATTGACTTAAATGGCATCTACCCAGAAAATACTGGTATGAAAAGCGTTTAGTGTTCCATAGATGCACCCTTCACCTTTCAAAGCTTTACTTAGTCTAATGAAATAGTGGCTTTGCCTAGTCTTCCATTCTCAGAATGAATATACAATTATGACTCTAAAATTCAGATTTTTCTCTCTCCTCTGCCCTAAAGTGTGCGTATGGAGAATATATCATAGAATCATAGAATGGTTTAGGTTGGAAAGGACATCGAAGATCATTGAGTTCCAACCCCCTGCTATAGGCAGGGACACCTCCCACTAGACCAGGTTGCCCAAGACCATGTCCAGCCTGGCCTTGAACACCTCCAGGGATGAGGCACCCACAATGTCTCTGGGCAACCTGTTCCAGTGCCTTACCACCCTTAAAGTGAAAAATTTCTTCCTAATGTTTAATCTAAACCTGCCCTCTTCCAGTTTGAAGCCATTCCCCCTTGTCCTGTCACTACATGCCCTAGTAAAAAGTCCTTCCCCAGCACTCCTGTAGGCCCCCTTTAGGTACTGGAAGGCCGCAATAAGATCTCCCCGGAGCCTTCTCTTCTCCAGGCTGAACAGCCCCAACTCTCTCAGCCTCTCCTCATAGGAGAGGTGCTCCAGCCCTTGGATCATCCTCGTGGCTCTCCTCTGGACATGCTCCAGCAGGTCCATGTCCTTCTGATGTTGGGGACTCGAGAGCTGGATGCAGTACTCCAGGTGGGGTCTCATGAGAGTGGAGTAGAGGGGCAGAATCACCTCCTTTGACCTGCTGGCCACACTTCTGATGCAGCCCAGGATGTGGTTGGCCTTCTGGGCTGCGATCGCGCATTGCTGGCTCACGTTGAGCTTCTCGTCAATCAGCACACCCAGGTCCTTCTCCTCGGTGCTGCTCTCCAGCCATTCCCCGCCCAGCCTGTATTTGTGCTTGGGATTGCCCTGACTATTTATTTATGTAGGGTTTTTTGCTTTAAAAACCCATCAGGCTTTCCAATATAAGTTATAGAGTCAGACCACAAGAGAACTCTTGAAGCTTCCAACCATGCAGCTAGCCCCTGTGGTCTGCGCACACCCAGGGTGGGGACAGAGCTCTACCAAGTCATCTCTGGCTGGGCAGCACACATGCCAGCACTAGCACTTCAGGCTTGCTTAAGTGACTTTGCAGAACATGTAAAATCAACTTCCTCTGTTATGATACAATGTGCACACACAAACTCTCCTTCTTCCTTCTCACCCTGTCTACCAGCACATACTAGCATGTGCAATCACCAGCAATTACCTTGCAAGTCATTACCGTGTCTAGAACGTACTTTGACCAGGTTCATTCCATTTTCTGGTTTGCGCTCAGAAGAAAAGTATCCTCCAGAGACACAGCTATTTAAATTGTAAGAATAGACTCAAAATAAACGAAGAAGCTAAGCAGAGAAAGCCATTTGTGTTTCGTCCTGGAGATACGACTGTGGAACGAAGGCTGGCACCTCGCCCTCAGACTGTGCGCTCTGCAGAGCCCAGTTTGGCTCAGGTCAGGGCAAACTGCAGCAGCTTTGCTGGGTCCAATGCCTAGCGAGGGAGCAGGCTGCATGCTCAACTTCTCAGCAAACATGCACATTGCAGAAAACCCAGGAAGATTTAAGAAAAAGTTCACGTGAAACTTCTGTGTGACCACCCTTCAGGCAGCCCCTGTGCATCCTCCTATAATCTCTGGTCTTCTCTCTCAGCCAGGCTGCCACCAGTCACACTCCTGCTCCAACCCCACCAGTGTTTCCAGCCTTCCCTACTGAGCAGCACATTGGGGGGGGGGGGGAAGAACTCCAAGTGAATTAACTGCTTTTCCCTCACTTAACTGGTTTGCAGGACTAAGTAATTTGAGCACATTTTTAATAGGTTAATTTATCCTTTTCTGTTTTTCCTGTTCTGATGACCAACCTGTTATTTAGCAGCTCAGAGTTCACAGACTCAGAATGAAAGATGGAAAGTTTCAAAACTTACCGTAATCTATGGGTGCTTACAACATATTATACAAATCTTAGGAGGTCAAAAGCATTGTCATTTTGGGCAGGATAAATCAGATGTGTAAGAAGAAAATGCAGTGGAAGAAAATTCTCCTTTTGCTCTGCCGTGCAAGAGACTTAGTGCTCTCATTCAAAGTGTAACCGAAGTTCATGATAAAATATCCCATTACTTTTATATGCCCAGGTATTACCATACGTATGCCAATCCAAACTGCATGGTTTGGAAACAAATCTTGTACAGAGCTAATCAAGGGTTTACTTTGAAATTAATTTAACTTCAGTAGCAACTGGGCAGAACCCAATACTCCTGAATAAGGCACAGAAGTGGTAAAAGCATCAGTTTAAGAATTTAGAAGTCATTTTATTGTTCTCTTTGCGCAAAAATCTAACAATTTATAGTCACGCATGAGGATAGCACATTTAGGTGTATTATATACAGATACATACTTAAGAAAAATCTATCCAGAATGTGTTATTTTTTGGCAATTCGGAAGTATTTCCTCCTCTGACATATGGCACAGCTTTCAAAGACCAGGGTTTCAAAAGACAATTAATTCCTTCTTCCCAAGTCCAAGCAATTAGAGACTGCTTTGTATTCCTGAGAAGTCACCTTTCCAAAAGTACACATCATGATTTCTGGGTCTTATTTAGAGAACATAAGAAGTTGCTGATGGAAGAGTTCTGTCAGAAAATATACATTCATCAAAAAAAATCATGATGTTTTCACAGAAACTGTCAATTGATGAAATATGACAGACAGTTTAAACAATTTTTCATCTTTCTCAAGGAGTGGAGACCAACAGAAAGCTGAAAAAATAGCAACAAAATCAAAACCAATGTTTTAACATTTTGCAAGTGAGATTTTTCAGAATTTTGGTTTCACACTAAGTTCTCTCATGTAAGCTTCGGAAGCACTGGAGCTTATCTGGTTTGCAGAAAATCAGTTTTTGTATCACCTCTATTCTTAATGGCCTGGAAGAAATGTACATCAGACCATTCTCAAACCATAGCCACTTTGATGGCCTTATGACAAGCCTGTCAAGACAGCTTGAAGTAAGTGCATGTAACAGTTCTTTTCTGCGTTTTATTCCAGTTTATTTCGTACACTGCTCTCCTGTAGGAACTGGGCAGCAAGTATCCAGGTCTTTAATGTAAGATATTATGCTGCATATACTTTTTTCATCTTCATTAAAAAAAAAAGCAACCAAATCTTCAGTGGCAAGTCTACTTTGTCAAGTCAAAGGAGTCTTCCTAATTTATACTGGCTGTGGTTCTGACCAATATTTCTGAGCAAGTAGATGCTTGCATTTGCTATTTTGGTAGATGAATCTCACTTGCCTTTAGGATCGCCTAGCACAAGAATTCTATATAAATGATCAAAACATGATCCATACTGTGGAGTTGCTTGTAGCTCAGAGCCAACCTACACAGATACAATAAAAAAAAACAACTCCCAAACAGACACTATATTGGCTTTCTTACATGAGAAAGAAGAAACTGGATGTAGTCCTTCCAAAGATAGTTTTCTTAGAGCATAAGGGCTCTCTCAGCAGCCCATGCTTCTGGGTAACTTTTTACTAGGTCACCTTCCCCCAGAAACTTACTTCGCACCCTTGCCTGGGCGCTTAGTAGCACATTTTTCCTCTGCATTTGGTTTCAGTTAAGTTTATTCCAAGCTACTTAGCAAAGTGTGATTTGACTGCAATTTTCCACCCTCCGTAAGTAAGCCTTTGACAATGCCTCCACGTCTGCACGTAATAACCGTAGTGACAAAAATTGTTCCAAACAGCTTCCGTGACAGGCAACTTTCTCTTCCCTCCCCAGCATTAAAAAGGATTGTTTTCCTCACAACGCCAGCAAAAGTGATCCACACATTGCACTCTAACATCTACCCATAGAGGGAATTAACAGCTGGGTCTAAAAGTGATCCAAGGACAAATGAAAAAGGACTGAAAACCAGCACACAGCTGCTTCATGCTGACTCTGGTCAAGAGTCCCTGGCCTCCACACCAGGCAGCATTGCATTATGACAAGCTAAATAAAGAACTTAATTAGTAAACCAACCAGTAAAATTTAAACTAAATGGTAAAATTTAGCAAAGTATTTAGTAAACTAAGGAACTACCTGCAATTCAGCTTGCTTCCCTGCTATGTACTGGGGCCAGAGTCTCATCTCCCTTTCTTCAGCATTATAGCAAAAGCCTTGAGAGTTAAGTCTAGCACGTCAACCTGGCGTAGGCGAGGGACAAGTAATGTACCTGTTCCTACCCAATATAAGATGGCCTTCCCACTCGTCGTGACTGTGGCCTCCCAAGGCTCAGGGTGATAACCAAGGTGCCTTGCTCATTCCTCCTGCCTCATGCCGCTGTGCATTAGCTGACAGTTCAGCCTGGACAAGGTGAAGAACTTCAGTAGGGCATCAAGAACAAGACTGGGATGCTAAGGGTAAAGAATTTTGACTGTCACTAAGCAGGTTAGCCTGTGTGATAAGACACTGTATGAAAACAGTTAAATTTCTGGGCATTTTCAGGGGACCAAGCAGGTGGGTCTTACACCTTTCTCGTTGACCAAATGTGTGCTGTGCCACCAACAGCACTGGTCCAAGAATGAGAACATTTGAGAGATGTTGTGGTAGTCTTCCATGGAAGCGTGGCTTGTTGTAGATTTAAGCCATGGTCAAAAAAACAATTAAGAGAGTATTTATTTGTGTTTACCATCATGTTTTAAACCTACAAAGCCTGCAAGCTGTGACAAGTGAAGTAAAAAGAATAAAAAGCCCACTGCAGGTAATGTTGACACCTTTAATTATTTACTTCACTTAATTTCTGTGGTGAGAACTTACAACCTACCAATCATCATTTTCAACACCTAACAGAACCTCCCAAACACTTGTACAAGGTCTTATGGTTCGAATAATTTAAAAAAGCCAAACACCTTAAAGCAGCAGAGTCAATGCTGAAACAGTACCATATCGTGTCAGCTTACATAATCTTTTGCACGTTACTCATTTGGCTGGGGACTGAACACGCCTGTCCCTCGTCAGGGGAATTCCTGCTGCAGCATCTTCTATGGCAATAGTCCACTGCGCTTTCTATTAACATTTTACTGCACTCAACCATCACAGCAGATTGGCTGCTCTTGACTGTCCAGCTGACACCGAGCATATCGAGCAGGTTAGAGACAACCATCAACATGCTGACTTCATACATCACCTGTAATGCAGCTTTTGGTAGATCACAGAGCAGTAACACATCTGGCTGTAGGCACAGCTGTGCACATTTATGAAATAACTCTACAAAGCAGCATGGATAGTTTTGTCAGCACAACTTCCATTACTAGCAGGGTGACCCTCATAACTAAATCCCAGAGGCTGCTTTGGGATGGTCCCATTGGGGAGCCTCCCTGCACAGGCAACTCTTGGAGATGCAATCCATCTTTACATCTTTCTCTCCTGGACTCCTGGTCTGTTCTAGTGCACACTGTTCACAAATACCATTACCCACATGCAACTTGCTCCTTTCTGGCAATTTAAAATAAAAATCCACCTGTATAAGCATTAGCAATATTTGATGTCAGGACTCTGCCTCCAAAGGGAGGGATTTTGTGTCCGAAGAAGGAAAAATAGCCTAGTATGTTTTCCAAGCAAATCATCAGGACATTTAATTTATCTTTTGTAAATAAAAGTCAACAAGCGAGTGACCCAGCTAATGAGATGCTGAAAGCCTTCTTGTCAACTCCTGCATTTACATGCAACACACACATATGCCACTGAAAAATGAACCTCTTGTTTTTGAGTAAGTCTCATGAGGAAATGTTTTTCTTCTTTGTTCAAAAATTGATTATTAAAAAAAAAGAAAAGAAAGAATTTATCAACTGGAAATCCAGACAGTTCCCTAAAGCATTAGAGACAACCTTTTCATGCAAGAACATTTGTTTCAGTACAGAGTCTCCTATTGATTCCTCTCCACCCCACATGAGTCTAAGGTGGCTACAGCATCGGTCTCTGCAGTTGCCTCCTGGCAGCTACAGCCTCTTCCTGGAGAAGATGGAGAATAGTTGTTAGGGTAAGCACATAGTCCCCAAAGCATTTGATGCTACTTCCCACACACAGAATTAAGCACCTGCTTCTGCACCCACTTGGGAGAAGGTGATGAGCAGGGCACTCTTGCTGCAGCCCAGCTAGAATAGCTCAAAACCCAGAATCCACCCAAGGAAGCTGGTGCCAGAAGCTCTATGGGAATGATATTCAGGCTATTTTTCCAAACCTGCTTTCTTTGGGCTGTACCAGCCTCCTTTGGATTTTACTGCTCTCTGTAGGAAAGCGTGCACATACATTTCTAGGTGAGCTTCACAAACTGCCCGGTAAGACAAGGTATCTCTGCTGTGCTCACCCTAGACTGGGAGACAAGGGAACTCTCATCACTTTAGAGATCATCATCATCATCATAAAATAAATCAACGCTTCAGTCACAGGCACCCTCATTTGAAGGCTGCACCATCTCTATCAGAGAAAATCATAATGCACCTGCATTTACACAGCTGCTTTTTAACTTGTAATTGTCCCACCGCATATTCTCCATGTTCCTCCCCAACACCCTCAAAAACCTTGGGACAAACAGTTACAAACCACATGTTCCTTGCTGGTGCATTAGGCTTAGAGGCAGAAGAAAGTCTAAATATTTTCTTAGGACAGCTAAAAAGATGCAAGTGGAGGTCATGTATTTGCAATCTTTGCTAGGGCCAGGCTCCTTTACGCATGTACAGTATTTCTTTGTGCGCTTTCTGTGTTCTTTTTGCTCTTTTACTCCTGCCCCTCTTGTTAGACTGCTTTTTTCCATCCTTGTTCTGCCTGTCCTTTGAAGTGACCAGTGCCACAGGCTGTCTGAACATCCGAACTCAAAACAGCCAAACGGATGGAAAGTTCAATAAATGACCTCTATATACCACGCACATCAACATCCCTAATCCTCTTACCACATGTAGGATACATGACACACTCCACAGCACTCCAACTGCTTAGGCTTCCAAATAACTCATACAAACCCTCAACTTCTCAGTTTTAAGAAATCAGAGCATTTCTTCAACTACAAAGTATTAAAAAAAAAAAATAATTAAAAATGCAATCATCTGTGCACAAAGGTGGATTTCCTACTTGTACTGCCTGTGTTAATTCCAGGGTGACAGAGACGTGTTTACAAACCACTGTACCCCCAGGGAAGGCTTTCAGGGTGTTGTATGCGCAGAGAGCGAGCCAGAAGCACAACTCGGAGCTAAACAGTGCCGTGAAGTCAGAGCAGGATCTAGAAACAGCAGTCCCTCAGCAACACAGCTCTGCTCCTGCAACCTCTGCCCAGCTACTGTGCGCAGCCAACATAACCGCTCAGCACCCGGCGGGCAGGTCCCCCCCCCAGCCTGCACCACACGGCACAGCTGCCAGGGCAGAAGCAGGCAGGAACTCGGCAATGGAACTCGGTTTGCGAAGAAGAGCATCGTGTGTCTTCCTCCACAGGAAGGCGCTTCTCTCCTTCAGGAGAGATGCTTAACAAAGGAACACCTTTGGCACCAAGTACGTCTCCTCAAGCACAGTCTTCATATGCTGTACTTGTGAGATCAAGCAGGGGAAGTATTTGAGGCCACCAGACAGGTGCTGCTTACTGGTAGCCATCCATCAGACCAGATCAGAGCTACACTTGGAGATCATCTTCTCCACTCTTCTTGGGGGCTGCCAACATATGAGCCAATAAAAGCTGAAAGACTCCATAGGATTTAATCACTGTAAGGACATACCTCCACTTATAAAAGGAGGAAGTAGTTTGTATGACATGTGGGTCATATTAAGTAGTGGAGTGGAAGACAAAGCAAATAAATCTTTCTGCTATATAAAAACCAGGCCCCAACACCAGTTCCTTGAATCTGCAGGTATAATTATACAAGGTGCACCTGCAGGTAAATTTAAATCAGCAACACGAGAACAACCACTGCAAAGTGTGTCCTTCTACTTGCAAAGTGACAAGCACTTCACATTAAGGATTCCTATAGAGGCTTCTGGGCATTATCACAACAGAAATAATAGCTTCCCATTCTGTAACCACAGATTAGGACATTTATAGTGTGAAACCTCAGTGACTGGAGCTTCACATTTCTTAGCTATATTCTTCCTCTTATAGAAGAAGCACGCAGTCTTCGCAGCAGGTTTCAGAACAGATCTTGGATTACTATACCAGAGCTAAATCCTCCACAATTTGGAAAAATCTGTCTGGAACAAAAGCCTGTGACTGATTAGAGGCCATAGACAGAGTCAGTGGCATGCTTAAGGTAATGTTTTACTAACATACTAATAAGGAAGTTTCTTAGTATGATTTTTCCTCTGTAATTCTGGCCCCATGTCCTGTCCTGCATGCTGTTATCTACTTATAGATTGATTTTCTTAAAGAGAAAAATACATAAGCTGCTGTTTTCATATCAGGCTGGTTTATGATTTCATGATATGATGAAGGAGTGTATTTACTTGGTGACAAGTAACTGGAAAAGTTTGCATTTAAATAAGGGCCATGAATTTTGACTGCTGCTCAAAGACAAAGTGGCGCTTCCTTTCCAAACTGCTTGCCCACCAAACCAGAGCAAATATTTCCTGAGTTTAGGAACTGGGAGTCAGCCTCCCTGAATGTTTTTATTCTGTGAATGATACACTCTGCTATCTTAGGCTAATCACATCACCTGTGCTTCTGGCTTATCCATGTCTCAGGCTGGCACTGGGACCTATGCCCTGTTTTCCTTTTCCCTATTCTGCACTTTCCCAGCCTTTCCCAGCCTTTCCCGGCTGCTTGCCGTTATCTGACTCCGACCTTCCCCAGGCTCCACTTCTCCGCTGCTTTCCCCACCCTTCCTCCTGCATTTTTGAGACACTGCCATATCTCAAAGTTTCCCATTCTCTTGGCATCTCACTGAAGTGATGAGATGAGGCTTATGTTAATATGAATTCTTCAAGTCCACAACTGCTGTTTCTAAGGATACATGTTTTGAGACAAGGATTAGCTGTCAGGTAGAGCAGGTGGTCAGCTGGGTCAGCGTTGGTTAGGAGTGTGTCCAACTGTATGTTATTCAGTTGTAAGTCACAGAATAAAGACCTGCACCTGTGCCTGACCACTTGCAGCTGCTCAAAAAGAAAAATTAGATGTCCCAACATCCTCTGGTTCCTGTTCTACTTCTCTCCCTTGCTCCCAAGCACTGGCCCATGTGAATTAGCACAGTACTCACATCTACACTCAGACTTTCATACATCATTTTTCCATTAAACCTTTTCTGGCAAGGAATACCTAATTAGCAGGTAAGCACAGATCAAATGCCATAACTACTGGTGAAGGAGGTCTGCCACCGATGATTTTTCTCTTTCATTTTGAAGACAGTGTAATGTTACATTAAAGCATTGAAAGTTGTATTCCCTGCCTTTTTCCTACCATCTACTGGTATGAGCATGCCACACCTGCACCCTCTTCAATCATTCTGAACATAATGGATGAAGCATTCAAAAATCTTTAAGTGTGGCTTCAAATTCTGTGGGCTTAAAAACAAAACCCCAAAAGGGTGACGTACATATTTCTGCAAGTGAGCAAAGGCAGAAACGTACTCTTCTATATAGCCCAGCCAGCCAGCCCACCAAAATCAATGTAATTTCATAGCAGATGTGAAACAACTCATATGGAGCTGCTGTTGCAAGTCCCTTTCTTGCCTTGGCCAGTCCCTGCTGGCAAGGAAGTGCTCCACATCTATGTGGAGCACATGAGTGTTTATCTAGCACCACAACATTTTCTACAAGGAAAACTCAATTCTCTAGATGCCTCACAGCCTCCACTTAAATAACAAACAATTAAGGGTTATTTAAGCGAGTCACTGCTCTCACATGGCACCACTCTTCTTCCTTTTACTGCTACTGACAACAAAGCATCTCTGCCTTTTTACCGCTGTGTTTTCTAGAAAGCTGAGACCTCCGTTCATGTCCTGAAACACTGCCTCAAGTCAGCATTCATTTATCAGAAACCCCAGTGACAACCTGCTCTCCAGGAGAGATATGCTGCTGCTCCAGCCAGGATAACAGCATTGCAGCTCTGGCGTCAAGAATGCTCATCTCTTTCCAAACCCTCTTTCACTTTCTGATTTGGTTTTTAAGCACGATTTGAATATGGAATCCCACAGGAAAAGGAATATCTGAGAACCTCAAGTTTTGATTGCTAAGTCTCTCCTTGGCTCTCTTGATTCTGTGTGCAGGAATAGCAAGGCAAATACAGAAGAAGAATATGTATCTCCACAGGGAGCCTCCTGCTTCCTAAGCCTTCCAGATTTAACTGCTAAAGCTGTTTTTTTATTAGAGACAGATTTGCTCCTTTGTGTTGCCCTTCCACTTCCTCAGCTGCGTGTTACTATGTTCACAAAGGTCTCTCATTTAAACAACATTTCTCTCCATTCATTCTTTATTTATGTTGACTGCCTCATAAAATAAAATTAAGAAAAGTAAAGAGACCTGCTGCATCTCATTCAACCCCATCAGTGTCTTCCATCATTTCTGATCTGGGTCCTTTCCTCCTCACTAACTGTGAACAGCCCTGAATAGGGAGCATTTTCCATTCCATATCAAGAATTGATTACATTCCTCCCCTAGGGCCAGATTCAACGAGGTCCTTAAGTGCTATAACACCCATCAAGGTTTTAGTGGGGAAAAAAAAGAAGTGCCTTGAGATTATTAGCAAGGCTGGGCCTGGAGTTTTTGTAACCCAGTGTCATCAAAACCTCAAGCCCGCTAGGCAAGCTAGAATGTTATTTATTTGGGGAGGAGGGAGAAGGGAGAGAGAGAAGACAGAGGAAGCAGGTGAACATACCACTTTCCATCACAGCTAAATGCTAGACCTGGGTCTGGTAGTATGCTTGGCAGAGAAAGACAAGCCACTGTACAGAAACTCTCTGGGCTAGGACTGAAGTGGTCTGGCAAAGTTGGACACAAATGACCACAGTCCTGCTTGCCAGGCACTCTCTGCTTGCCCACATATGAACTGCATATCAAGATCCTTTCATAGCCCCTAGCGCAGTGGTCTCCAACGTGGGGTGCGCCCACCCCAGGGAGTGCACAAGACAATCTGTTGGGGTGCTGGAAGAAAGTATTTTTTGTACTGTTAATAAATAAAATTAAAATTTTAAGTAGTGTTTATTTCATCTTTATCTCATCCTTTTAAAATTCCTATTTGTGTGTATGTTTTATATCATATGTAGTATATTAGCACAGCAGTAAATGTATGTAATTTATAAATAAATATAAATAGATTGGGGGTAGCTGCTCAAAAAACTTCTACCGATAGTGGTGCACGATCAAAAATGTTTGGAGAACACTGCACTGGAGTTCTTCAGTAATAGCATTCGGGACTAAAGCAGCCTAGCAGGCACAGTTCACCCGGACTTCAGTAGAGAGCTGAGCGTGCACTTGAATCCTATAATCTTGAGCTGATCTACCTGTAGGCTTTATATCAGCGTAACCAGTTTGCTTTAAAGAGGAGTCATTTCCCTTTGCCCTCCCTAGAAAACTTCTTCTTAGAAGAACAGGGGAGTGGTGGTATCAGCCACAGTTACTTTTGTATTGGTGTAACAGTTTTTGTATCAGTCTGCTATTTGCATGTTACTAGACTACATCATTAAAGTAGTACCACATACGCATTTATTTAAGCGTGTGCTTATAGGCCTGGCTGGATTCAAAGGATAGTGTACTATATTAACATTCCTCAATAGTCACCTTTGAGTTTTTTAATTTCTGTCACTCACAAGTCAAAAGGATGTTTAACAGTCTGGTGTTTTTCCTCCAGTGGAAATAAGTTTCCAGAGCACACACTCATTGTGCAGTCAACCATGCAAATTATTAATCCTATAAGCAAGACCAAGGCTGTAATATGCATAGTGGTAGGAAAGGAGGGAAACGTCTTTTTATCATAAAAATCCTCTGTAGTCTCTCCTCCAGCCCCTGGTCCTGCCTTCAGGGCCTTACGACTATCACTCAATAGATTCCGGTCCCTTTTCTCAAACCTTGGCAAGCAAGTTCCAACTCATGCGTTCTTCAGGGAACGTGGGATCTTCTTTTTCATCATGGGTCTTAATGTTAGTTTCTACTACTTATACTCAGATCTAACAGCAAACTTATTACTGTTGTAAGTATATAAAATGTTTCTTAAAAGCTAATTAAATGCTATGTTTAGGGAGCAATCCAGTCACACAACTTGCCATTGAGTTTTAGGCATGTAACAGCATCAGGCAATTCAGCTCCTTTGTCAAAGCAAACACGTTGTACTTTTAAACAAACATCAAAAAGGAATTCTTAAGAAATTTTTGAGGCTACAGTTTGGGAATTAACTGACAACACTCAACTCTTCCAGGGTCTCTCAGGCTCCAGTCCAGCAGAGAGCATTTAAGGCAGATACTCAGCCTTCAGCTACAGTGGTCAAATTATTCTTGGGTACCAGTGCATCACTACACCACAGTGCCTGTTTTTGAAGTGAGATTACGCATCTTTCTTGTAGCCCAGGTTGCTTCAGACAAGTTAGCAGTAGAAATACTACAATGTCAAGTGACACAGTCTGTACGAAAACAGGAACAACTATAAAAGAATGAGTAGTAAGTATAGTACAGAGTCATTAAAGACACAACAAAAGAGGCACTTAAAGACTCTGCTTAGAAGACCTAACTCTTTTTACTTGAGTTTAAAAGCCTGCTTACTTTTTCCTCGCTCTTCTAAATTACAGACAAGACAACTTACAATGGCTGTCTACACGAGCGGTCACAGAAAGCAAAATTTAAAATCTGTCTGGGTGTCTCCTTTCTTTAAGAAGCATTCAGGCTCCACTAGTATGCAGAACAGTGAGTTCAGCTAGTCTCAAAGAGGAAAAGAAATGCAATAGCCACACCAAAACTACTTAAACAAACATAACATTTTGTTTTCTTTATAGAAATTATCACTTGGTTTTGGCCACATCCTCCTGCCTCTACAACCAATGTCTGGGGGAGAAGGGGCTCTAGGATACACTGTGCAAGTGAGGAAAGCACCAGACATAGGAGACCCAATTCCCATCCCCAACAACAGAGTTGAGGGGAGAGAAGGGAGAATATTCTTTAACTGCTTGATGCAAAGAATTGGGCCCATTACTCAGTGCATTAGCCTCTAAACTTCCACTAGGCAGCAGGAGCACAGATGCATTCACACCTCAGTCCCAACAAAATGCTCACTCAAAACTCTGTGCAGGGGCAGCTGACAAGCTGACACCCCCGAAGTGCAACCTTCATCCCAACAGAAGGTTGATTAATCATGGCATAACCATAGATAAGCATCGCTCCTATTAGATCAGAAACTCAAATTTTGTTGAACTGCACACTGCATTCCTTCCAGCTTTTTAACGCTAAGTTTGATGTTGTGGTGGGTGTGACAGTTGTCCACATAGCGCATCTCCTATGCGCTCAGATCTGGAATATCAGCTGTAGTGAGCGTGGGTGAGCAGCATGGTCAGGGGCATCTGGCCATCACTTTGGTATGTTAGAAGTACCAGCTGTCATCTTTATGTGACACTATGAATGCAAGAACAGGCAGAGTCTGGTTTCACATGGCCTTGTCTCTCAACATTGACTAGCTTTTTCATGGCAGGAGATGCTGTTAGAGCCTACAGGCTCTTCTCACTACAAACGTGCTGTCTAATACGGGTTGAACTCGAGCAAGCTATCTTTCAGCAAGGGCAATTCAAAAGGCTGTCACACCCTCATCAGCTATTTTTGCCTAAAGTAGATGAGAACTCAATACCTGGAAGACCTTTAACCTCTCCTCCCACAGGAATGGACCTGGGCACAGGGGGCAGAGCAAAACTGCAAAAAGCCTGGCTTGCTAAGCAGCAAAATTTGAACAATGAAGCCCTGCTCCAGACTACCTGCAATTTTAACAGGAACAATGGAGACATAGTGTCCAGCGGAGTCTAGAAGAATAAAAAAAGGAAGTTTCATAAGGACTAAGAACCTGATGTTAAAATCTGGAGTATCGGTGGGATCTATATTAAGACATAAGAGAAACATTCGTTTTTATGACAGCAAAGGATTCTAGGAAGCAAAATACAATTAGAGAAACTAAATGCTGTAGCAGAGAAGAGCAGGTTAGGAAAAGGTTATAGTACAGATTAAAAGGATTCAGTAGAAACTGAAAGCTTCAAAGTAAAGTTTTAAACAGCTTTTGTTATACTTGTTTCTTTCTCCTTTTCTGATTAAAGTATTGTGCTGAAGCATTCTCCCTTTAGCTGCCCATTTCAGCTTAAAAAGAAAGAATCCCATCTCCTTTTTATCCTAGGAAGAAAGCTGACATCAGAACGATTGGTAGCACACTGCTCGATGTCAAGCCGCCCCAGGTCAATACTCAGACCCCTTTTGAGTCAGCCTTTCAGCAAAAGACCTGAAGAAAAGGCACGGTTTGTATTTTAACATTTCACTCACTCAACTGCAATATCTGCCCATAAAATGCTATCAAATGTTTCTGCTTCAGCATACAATACAAATGGCTGCTTTTAGAAAGAAACTAATGCTCACTTAGTTTCCTTTCATTGATTCAGGGAGTGATAGCCAACAGTCAAAAGGAAAAGAATAGGAGTTAAAAACTGGTACAATCTCAACAACAACACTAACAGTGTCAAGTCCATTTCATATTCCTAGAACATTTTCATATTCAGTACCCACTTTGACAGTACCAATTCAAAAATATCCATAGCTGAGTATTTTACACCCACCATCTGTCCCAGAAAGCAAGTAGGTGCTTGCACTATAATTTGCACTTGACAAGAGCTCAACGTGGTTTGTATTTATCCCAGGCTAGTGAGATTGTAGGATTAGGTACCTCTGTCTCCTCTTTACCCAGATCCTTGACTGAGAGAGGAGTTGCCCAGATGAAGATAGGTGACTTTTGGAAAGAGAATGTTTCGGTTTTTACTAAAACATGGAACTAGAACTGAGTGTATGATCAAGACACTAACTGGCAATGCTGAGCTGATCATCTTGCTAGATAATAGCTGGATTTGTTGGCCAAAATAAATCTTACAGACCAATAATGAAAGTTTTTTTTCTCTAATTATCTGCTCAAATCAGAGACAATCTCTCATTATGCAGAAAAGTGATGCACAACTGACTTCTACACCAGCAGTTTTCTAGGTAGCGTTAGGCAGGTTTTTAATTATCTTTAGCCGAGATAGTGATATATTAGTACCTTTAAACAAGGAACTATAAGACCTTACTTGGAACCCTGAGCACTTTGCCAACAAAGAGTTGATCCTAAGCTGGGAAAGACAGAGAACTACTACAAGAAGTAGGGGTGTATTCTTGCAAGGGAAGGTTGTGAAGAAACCTGTTACTTTCTCGTTTTTAGCCTAGGGAGGAAAAAAAAAAAAAAAAGCAGCAAATCTCTGAAATATACTTGAGGTAAATATCAGGAAAAGAGAAGACCTAAGTGCCAATAGTGCTCTTTGCAAGATGAAACAAATTTGCAATGCTCACAAAGAAGTGAAGAAACACCCTTCTGATACCCAGTCCATGAACTAGAGAAACATGGAGTAGGCATCCTGTTGTCCCTTCTTGCCAAGACATCTGTTATATGGTCATCAGTTATTGCAGGTGTCTGGAGTATGACTTAGCTGGGGCTGTTCCAGACCTGTGCTTGTCTTCCCCACACATCCATCCTCATGCTCTACAGAGGTTTGTGTTGGGATTCAGCTGCAAGAAGGCTCTTCACATCTCAAAAAAAAAAAAGTCATGGACAAAGGCAAGTACAAACCCAGGCACCACTGGATGATACAGTAACTATGTGCCTCCCAAGGGTAGCATTGCTAATCTCACAAGTATTTGGGTAGTGTTGTATCAGGCCTCCCTGGCATAAGAAGATTAGTGGTTTTGACATACAGAAGGAGGCTCAGAATTAGTCGTTTGAGTAGAGATACAAGATTCATGGACACACAACTCATTACCATAGAAGTGAGGGTGAGAACAACACCCTAAGTAACTGTCAGGTGTGCCTGGGCCACTTTACCAGGGCGAAGGGAAGGAGGGAGTTTCACCTTAATGGATCAGGAAGTCTTCTGCAAGCACACAGCTCCTTCCCACAAGGTATACAGCTTTCTCCCTGCTCCCAAAGCTGACGCAGGGGATGCAAGTAGCAAGCCTTTCGCATAGCACTCTAACATGCAACTTGCCACTAAGCAGCTTCCCTAGTGTTTACATTTATCTTAACCAAACTAAAACTGAGGAGAAAAGTGTTGGAAGAGACCTCAGGAAGTCCTTTAGTCCAGGCCTCTGTCCCCATTCAGCACACACACTGGGTGTCAGCCTATTACAACAGGTTAGCACCACTTGTTCTTACACTTCCAGTGACACACCTCATGTCTTCTGCAGCACTGCACTGTCTGTTTGAGGGTTTCTATCATGTCTGATTTAACTATCCATCAATTCAATTTATACCTGTTATTCCTTATATTCAGTTTTCAGAGCAGGTAAGGCAAATAATTCCCTCTGGAAATTCCCTCTCCTATAAGAGCCCTTACTTAACCATATGGCCACTTAGCTTAAAAACAGAATACTGAAAGGTGATCCAGTTAGTATATTTTCTGCTTCTCAGTCCTTTCTCTTCACATATGACTATTTGCTTCTCACCTGGATTGGTGACCCAGACTTTCTCTCCTAAATGGCAAGCCAGTCTCATTGCAAGTCTTATACAATCTGCTTAAATACCTGGGGAAGATGTTTGCCTTTTCACAACAACATGACACTGAGTCACATTTGTCTGGTGTTCAGCTTCAACCTCCAGTTCCTTTTCCACCTAAACAGTTCTTCCCCTTCCCCTCCATTTTCCACCACTGCTGTTAGTCACTGCTGCCTTCACACTAAGCATTTCTCTCTTGCACCATGCCCTTTTTCTCCCCCTGGGCTATTTCAGGCTGTCAAGAACCTTGCAAATTCTCAGCCTGTCCTCCAGTGTACATGGAGTCACTCTCAACTTCATGTTATCTAAAAGTTTAATAAACAAATTCAGCAAGTCCACCTCCATTCAGGAAGGTGGTTTCAAATTCTCATTAAATAAAAAAAAAACAACCAAAACCATTATTCCATCAGAACATTAAGCTTTTGTAGATCTTTATGCAACATATTTTTGAAGATACTGGGCCAGACCTTATCGAATTCAAATGGAGACAGAAACAGACATTCGCAGTAATGACGATTTGAGTGAGAATACCTGACAGGGACTAGATGGTATTTATTCAGCCAGATGTTTCTACATCTGCCTGCTTCTCCCCCCTATATATATTTTAATCTCTGCAAGGTTTATCGCAACAGATATAGAGTAATGCAAAACACCATGTGAAACTCAGAGCTAGTAATGCAGAGATCGTTCCTCCCTCAAGAATTTGCCACCGATTCAGTGTAGAAAACAAGGAGATAAGTCTGACGGGGAACGCAGTGATCATGGCGGGCCTCTGCAAGGCTCAGATAGCTCCTAACTATGCACAACCACTCCAGGCGCCAAAGCCACCACAAGCTGGTACCTTGTTTCGTATATGAGAAATAAACATCAAAGGTTATTTGAACCAAAAGGAACCTGCAGGGCACATACGAAATAGAAAGGTAACGAGAAGACAGCGCTGTCTCACAGTCGCTCTGTGGCAGCAGCCATGCTCCCCATGGCTGAGGGGAGGGCTGGCTACCAAAAGCCAGAGTTGTAGGGACAGGGTAAGGAGAGCCCTGAGCCATTGGGAAGTGGGCTGGAAAGGCGGCCCAAACGAGCACTGCCAAATTCTTTCTCAACCTTTTTTTGTGGAAAAGACATTAGAGAAAGTCACAGCTTTTGCCAAAGAGCTTGTTTCAAAGAGCTGCTGCCACTGCCCAGGGGGCACCACCATGCCTGACTGTCCCTGCCCAGCCCCCTTGGCCCAGGACCCTATGCCAGCCCCCAGGGCCGTCAGCCCTTGCCCCACCAGGGTCAGCCACCAGCTCCCCACAGCCCGGCCCAGCCATGGGCCCAGCCATCCTGACCCAGCCTCTGCCTGTCCCCAGGGAGGTGCCCGATGGCCGGGGCTGCCTCGGTGCCCTCGGCTGCAATTGCCCTGGCTGGGGTGGTAGGGCAGGCCCTGGCTGCCAAGCCTTGCTCTGACGGACCCCCGTGGGGAGCCCCCAGACCCACAGAGCACAATGACAGGGCTGCTGTAGGGGTTTGACAAGCTGTGTTAGACCATCTCTGATATCAGTTTAAGTGTGAGTCATTACCCAGTAGTACAGAGGCAGATGAAGAAAGGACTTTTTTGAGAGGGTCATTCCTTATTTATCAAGTACAACCCTGTCAAGTGGAAAAAGCAGAACATCGTTTACTCCAAAACCCATCACTCTTTTCCCAATGGGGTAGATGCGTGATATGCTTAAAGCTGCCTCCCTTCCTTACCCTTAAGAG
Source organism: Anarhynchus alexandrinus (assembly GCA_008711295.1). Lineage (NCBI taxonomy): Eukaryota > Metazoa > Chordata > Aves > Charadriiformes > Charadriidae > Anarhynchus > Anarhynchus alexandrinus. The sequence continues at coordinate 2,807,961 of VUYV01000068.1, forward strand.
AAAGGTCTGAGACTATTTCCAGCAATGTTAGCACCATGAAAATAGCTACAGATCACTCAAAGGCACTCCAAGTCTTAATGCTTAATTTCTTTTAATCTCAGAGACAATTACAAGAGGGAATTAATGCAGATCTTACAAGTATAAACCTTCAGATACTGTATTTTACTACATAATAAGACAAGTTTAGAACTAAGGAATAACTACAAAGCCCAAGAAACAGGGGAAACTCTTCAGTTTAAGGGGGTCTTCTCATTTAGTGATCCAGTTCAGGAATACAGTACAGCAAACCAGAACCCCTTTGAAAGACTGAATAAGTATTTCTATCCACCTATGTATTTATATCCATAATGCAACATATCCAGCATGACAGATGTTAAGAGCATCTTACATTTTTCAAGGTCATCTTGGGAATTTCTTGCTGCAAACCAAAGGTAGTTCATTTTCACCAGGCCGCTGCAGCAAGCGAAGGTTTATGAACCACCACCCTGCCCTCTGGGGAAGGCTGGCTACCTCCTGCCATGCAGTCCAGTTGAACCATTTTCCCTGTACCAGGGCAGAGTAAGTAATCCTAGATCCCCATCTCAAATGCCGTATGCATAAGTGCATACATTCATGAGTTTCAATACATATAACCTCTTCAAAGTAGTTTTTCAGGGCACAAACTGACAAGAATACCGTTGCTCAAGCCCTGTATCAGCAGGGTGCATCCAGCAGCAGACAGCACCATGACACCAATGGGAACAGCCACACGCCCACAGCCACACGCTGACCCCAGACTGCACACCTACAGGTGCTACCCACCGGGAAGTTAGCCAGCATCTACCTTTCAAAAAAAAAAAAGCAGAGATGACTATACGCACTGGATAGTCAGACTTTCCACAGCAGTGAATTTCGTAACTAACTCAAAAAAAGAAAGATATTCTCATTTTTTGCTCCAATTTAATCTTTCATACACGCCCACCTCTCTGCCATATGTAATCAGAAATGAATCACAGTTATAACAGCAGCTACTTTAAGTCTGTTTTCTGCTTCTTCTTCACTAGAAATAACCCTTCCATTTGTGCCCACTGATGGGCTCACTGTATGTTTTATCTCAGTCCACTCATCTTGTCCAACGCACAGCTAATTCCCCCCATCCATACAGACATACACAACATTCTTTGCTTCAGCATCTCCTGTGTACCCAAATCTGATGTGATTTTTTGCGTCCTTACAGTGAGCCTGATCAACTACACTTCAGTCAGCCCCGTTTTCAACAACTACAGCTTTGTATTGCTTACTGAATAGAAGTTACTTGGTTTTGTTCTTTGTCCTTCTTAATAGCAAACATAGTTTGTCAATACAGGTCATGTGAATCCCTCATGTGGTCCAAGAAAGAAGAATTTAAAGCATGTTTTCTATCACGTGCCATTAATACCAGTTGTCTTCACAGAAAATCAGGAGATAATCCAGGAGTAATTTATACACAGCCAAAATAAGCTAAGGAGCCTTCCAGGCCTATTTCCATGCAGCCTCTCAATCAAGGAGCTCTGGCTTTGTTTTTAAAAGACCCACTCAGTTACGTGGCCGTTCATTTTCAGATAGAGCCAATGACTGATTAACATCCTGTTCTTTAAGGAGTAGGAAGTGGGAGCTTGGATAAGCTCCGAGAAAGGATGCCTTGCCACAAGGAAGCGAGATGTCAAATGCTAGTATTCTCATACACTTGTCTTAGCCATGCATTCCTTTTGAGCCCATCTGTTCTGCTTTCTAGTAACATGACCAATCTTTGGCACTATTCAGAAGGTTGAGGTGTTTTAGGGGTTACATTCCACTGACCTCTAGATAAGATATGTAGCTGTATCCATGATTACCTTCCCTTTGGGAAGCACCTTGTATTTCCAAACTGCTAAATCTATCTGCTCCAAAATTTTGGAAGCTTCAGCATGGCAGGGAAAAAAAACACCTACATGAACAAGCACACCCAAGAGAAGTTTCCAGCTTCTTTTAAGTCTATGGCATCCAGGACAGCTTCCTGTGACCTAGCAGTCTATACAGAACTAGCAAGTCAATTCCACTATTAGCATCCTCATTAGACTCAGCAGAGAAGCTAATTTCGTCTCCAGGTTGACTTGGAGGTATGCAGACAAGGAAATTGTTTGCTGTACTGTTTCTGTGACGTGGACAAAGGACATGAGTAACTGTAGGAACTAAACTTCCCCTTTTAAATAACCCCATCAATAGCTGCAAGGGCAAAAGACCCACTTGATGCAGTGACAGATCTAGAAGTAAATATGCTTTTTCTCTGTAAAAGGCTAGATGGTGTCTATGGAGAAGACGTTGATCTGCAGTGTTTATATACTTTCATCTCTCAAGTACTGACCAGAACTGGTTCTCTGTATAAATGCAGAACAACAACAGTTTTTTCCATGAGGTTTATCAACACTGGGTTATTCCCCAAATGCATGTTCAATACCAGAGGTATGGGCAAAAGAAGAAAGGGAACCCAGATATAGCTAAGTTGCACTAAATTTCAGAATCAATAAGGCTGTCATGTCGTGTAGTTGCATTATTTCAGTGATGATGGAAGAAGGAAAATGTGCTTTAAATCCAGTAAAGCCACCTGAAGAGCACATTTAAATTTTGTAAGACATATGAAATACTAAGCCTTTGCATAATTCACTTACTTAGTAAAACTTCAAACCTTTAAGTCATCCTATAAAGGATCTGGAAAGTAGTAGCGTGCACCTTTATGAGGTATTTATCATGACAGCACCACAACACTTCTAGAAAGATGTAAGTAATTTCTACTTAGAATGCAAGGACAGATTATACAGATACACAGTTTTTTTCCCCAGTATCTCCCATGGTTATGCAATTCAAAAGCAGCTAATTTCTCTGATGACACAAGTAAGCAAGAACAAGTCACATCAGCAGCACTTTATCCACTTACAGTCAGAGAATGTGGCCTAGATATTTCTGAAGCAGAATCTGCCATAAGCGACTAAGGAGCTTTCATAGCTTTTCTTCCACCTCTGGAATCTCTAGGTATTGACCTCAATCTAATAAGACTAAAGCCTTCAGATTCAATTCAGGACTTGAACCAAGATCACCACCACTGTGAGATGGTGGTATGTATACGGCCTTCTTTTACGGCCCAGCCTGACCCAACAGCTCTTCTCCCAGGCTCCCTGCTGCTGGAATGCTGCCTTCCCATCTGTATTTCCATCTTGGGAAGAGTATGTGCATTGGATCGCCTCCTACCTCCTGCAAAGACTTTCCACAACTCTCTGCCCAGTTACGATTATAGCCATTCAAATAACAGCTAAAAGCCTTTCTCCCCTTACCTGTATCATTTTCCTCTTCTTTGATTATTTAACAGAATTGTTTAGCTCTGCTAAAACTGTTTAGAACACAGGTCAAATGAACAACTCCACGCTATATCAATATATATTGCATCATATGATTGACTGGAGACTAACTTGAAGGAACTAAATTAATTTTCCTTATTCATAAAATCACAAGGCTACTGAAAAAAATCCAATCAAGAGTGAAGTCTTATCAGCTGACATGCAAACAGACACTTGTGATTAAACATAAGAAAAATCTTTTTACTGTGAGGGTGGTCACAACCTGTAATTTAAAGCTGTGCCTTGCTTTCTTGGCTTTATCTGGAACATGCAGGCTTATTTCATCCCTCAGATAACATACCCTCCCTCGTGAAGAAGATCATCTCTCATGTGGCAGCCACAATGGAATAAATGACTGTTTCCCATACCCTGGTCTTTCTGGAAAAAGAAACTCTCATTTAAAAAAAAAAAAATTAAAACTACTTTAAATACTCATTTAAACCTCTTCAAGGTGACAAGGTGAGTGTGATTGCTAGGCATGGTCTATGCAACTTCTCCCTGAGACCATGCTGTTCTACTGGAGCATGTTCTTCAAAGATGGTATCTTACAACACACTTAGTGTCTCAGAGAAATACTCTGGAAGTCCATAAAAAGCTAGTTACACTCTCTAAATGCAACTTGAAGAGGAGCTGCTATGCTCTTTCAGCAAGGAACATTTCTAACATTTTTTCCTCAGGTCTAGGCTTAAGAACAGGGTTTGGAGTGCATGAAAAATAAAGAAAACAGTCACATTGATTGGCTGTAACTTTGAGGACTTCAGCATTAACTTTTGCTCAGACTTCTCTGCTATTGCTGCCCCCTAAAACATTATCCCTAACAACAGGAAGTGCTCTTACATCTGAGGTCCTGTTTTCTGGTCGCTGAACTATATGGATATAGGAAGCATTGGACCCTAGGAAGAGAACACCAGCTACCCCAATTCAGGAACATCAAGCTGCAGCAATACCAGGGTATTTGCACCTTCTAAGACCCTACACAACGAAAGGCCAGAACCAACAGTGCCTCTGTGTGTTACAGAACATTTCCTGGCCAGATAACTGAGCTAACAAGGGAAAGCACCACCCAGAACCACCCCACTCTTGAAGAAAGGAAGAGCACACCAATGAGGTCTGAGGCAGGAGCGACCAGAAATCAAGGGTTTGTGTTGAGTTACTGGCATTTACTAGCTTGTCACTAAAGTAATAATAGTTGCTCGCTTGTTGTGTCCATTTCAATTGTGCTTTCCCTATCCTAGCAGCACTTTGTTCTCTTATTCTTTCTGCACCTCCACAAGTAGCTCTGTCCTGCCCTCAGAGGAAGGGAAGCCAGAGGAGCCCCAGCTATCCCTCCTTCCAGAATTAAAGTACTGTTTGGGCCAAGGTCAGACCTCCTTTCCTAGAACCCTATCTATTTGTGGGTTCACTTCCCAACAAATCAATTCTGCTTCCCCTTCACAGCGAAGTTTGGAGACAATGAGAAGGGAGAAGCCAAAACGTGCCTGGATACAACATTTGATGCTGGACATCATTGTACTTTTATACACACTTGTTGACCTACCCATGGACCTGCTATAGCCAAGCATTCGGGGAATACATTTCAGCAACTGCCTCCAAGAGTGGAACCAGTGCTGTTTAACATCTTTGTCAGTGATACGGAGAGTGGGATTGAGTGCACCCTCAGCAAGTTTGCCAACAACACCAAGCTGTGTGGAGCGGTTGACACACTGGAGGGAAGGGATGCCATCCAGAGGGACCTGGACAGGATCAAGAAGTGGGCCTGTGCAAACCTCATGAAGTTCAACAAGGCCACATGCAAGGTCCTACCTGTGGGTCAGGGCAATCCCATGCACAAATACAGGCTGGGCGGGGAATGTATTGAGAGCAGCCCTGAGGAGAAGGACTTGGGGGTGTTGGTGGATGAGAAGCTCAACATGACCCAGCAATGTGCGCTCACAGCCCAGATAGCCAACCGTATCCTGGGCTGCATCAAAAGAAGCGTGGCCAGCAGGGCGAGGGAGGTGAATCTGTCCCTCTACTCCACTCTGGTGAGACCCCATCTGGAGTACTGCATCCAGCTCCGGGGCCCCCAACATAACAAGGACATGGATCTGTTAGACCGAGTCCAGAGGAAGGCCACAGAGGTGATCAGAGGGCTGGAGCAGCTCTCCTATGAAGACAGGCTGAGAGAGTTGGGGTTGTTCACCCTGGAGAAGAGAAGGTTCCCTGGGGACCTTATAGCGGTGTTGCCATACTTAAAGGCTGCCTACAGGAAAGCTGAGGAGGAACTCTTTATCAGGGAGTGTAGTGATAGGATGAGGGGGAATGGCTTCAAACTGGAAGAGGGTAGATTTAGATTAGATATTAGAAAGAAATTCTTTACTGCGAGGGTGGTCAGACACTGGAACAGGTTACCCAGAGCGGTTGTTGAGGCCCCATCCCTGGAAATGTTCAAGGCCAGGTTGGATGGGGCCTTGAGATACCTGGTCTAGTGGGAAATGTCCCTGACCATGGCAGGGGAGTTGGAACTAGACGATCTTTAAGGTCCCTTCCAAACTAAAGCATTCTATGACCTCCTAGCCACTACTCATATCCCAGTACTTCAGAATTCACGTTATCAAAGCAGATAATTGTCACAGACACTTGAGCTCCCTCNCTCACGTTACTGCTTTGATAATTGTCACAGACACTTGAGCTCCCTCATTTCCTCAACCTATTTTAATCAGAACTACACAGTGACACTAGATACCAGTTTAAAAATCAGGTCATCACAATATGGTTGGGATTTTTCTCAGTAACTAAAGAGAATGATTTCACAGAGTAGCTTCACTGGAAATAACATGAAGTGCCAGCAAGCCATCTGTTCTAACCTCTGTGTTAAAGTTAACAGCTATTTTGGATTTCCACAAAGGAAGTCAGCTAAAGCTATTCATGATTTGTTTTTTTTCCCCCCTCCAGGGAGTCTAAGCACCCTCTATTTTTATTAAATGGAACAGAAACAACAGTAACTGGAAATCCCTGAAAAAGGGGCAGGAAAAAAGTCAGGAACACAAGCAGCAGTGTTGCATAGCTATGCCATCCAGTCACTTCTCTCCTGACACAGAAGTCAATCCAGACTTTTCCCAGTTTGTCAGAACACATGGGCAAGGCAGGCGTCACCATGAACACACTCAGTGACTGACTGAAAATTGAGGCCATACTGCACCATCTAACACTGCCAGCAGCCCCCAGCACATCTGGGCTTCTAGTATATTTTTGAGATGAAGTATCAGTTAGCCTGTCTGTGCTCTGGACTAATTCTACAGATGGATACAATACGTTTTTAAGACATCAGTTTAATATTGAGGGTGGGAAGGGAAAGGTAGTATTCAGTAATTTGCTAAACAACCAACTAAAAAAAAAAAAAACCAAAAAATGATGGCATCGTCTATTTCCAGTTAAAAAGGTCCACACGAGTTTAAGTGGCTTTTCATTTTTTTCTTGGGAGCTTTAACTCATTCTTGTTAACTAATTTAAACCCTTTTCTCTTCTGCACCTTCCCTTTCATGAAGGGGCAGTCTCCCAAACCTAATAGCTTGACACTAGATTTGACCCTAGTCTGATTCAAGGATTTATTTCCAGCGTTGACGTAGCTGAAGTCTCTTGAGACTTCAGTCCACAAGGACATTTGTCTTCTGGCATCAGATGATGTCAGGTACTGCCACTAGGATTCTTCTCTTGAGATTTTGACCCAAAGGCTGCACTGGAAGTTTTGATGCTACCCAAAGAGAAGTTTTATCTCAGTCTCATGAACGCCTCTTTCCTTTTAAGCTCAGAGCCTAGAAAGAAAGGATTCTTACATCCACCACATCTGAACTGAGAATACAGCTTTGTTAGTGCTCCATGTCTGACCCTGCATTTCTTGCTTGTGTGACTTGTCCCATTAGTGACTGAAAGATGTGCTGTCACTGCAAGGGACACCTGTCTTCACCTCAGGGGAGACCTTTTCCTCAGTGGGCATGGATCAAACTCTTGGGTCAGAACAGTGTCCAATGAATTGACAATCCTGCCAGCAGAAGTATGCTTAGTGCAACTCCAATTGTGATATATGCACAGCCTAAACCCAGTCCATCTACAAACTAGGATTATAGGAGTTTAGTTATATACAATGCTTGGAATTTGAGTAGTCAAAGAAAAACATACAACAGAGGGTACATGTTTCACACATGTCAAAGCACAACACTAACTGAACTTCAGCTAAACCAAATCACCATGCTACGAAGAGCATGCAGCATCTATCACCATGATCAACAGAAAGAAAAGGCAGCAGCAACCTCTTCTCCATCTACTAGGAGGAAATATTCACAGCGATACCCATACACCTTCATCAAGAGACATCTGCATCTATTTCTGACAACCATAAATGAGACTCATTTATTTCAAAGGAAATATGAATTCCTGAATTAATAGGTCATCAGCTTAATTCTTTTCCAAACCAGCATTAAAACACTAATCCCAGTTCCATCTATGTTAAAATGGATATTACTATAAAATAATGATATGAAGGAATAAGCCAGCAAAGGCAGAGAAATTAAGTGAGAATTAATGCTGAAATAGCGTCACACCGTGAAGCCTATAGTCCAGAACCTGATCTTAGAAACGCTTAGGAATAAAAGAAATAAAACTTGCAGAGTTCTTTAAAGAGGCACATCAGCTTGATATTTAAATATTTTCACAGCGTCTAGCTATTTCTAGAGGTAGATGCAACTTCTATTCACACATCTGTCAGAAGCATGACAGAACTTTCTCTGGGCTCTGGTGCTACCTTACACCCCATCCCAAGCTCCTTCCTCAAATAGGTTTCGGCCTGTTCCACTGTATAAATTTCAGCGCACTACACCAAGTCTAGCAGCACTCTCCTGCATTTACCTTTTCATAGCAAAACAAAGGAATTAAACACTATGCACAAAAAAAAAAAAGTGAAGATAAGCAACCTTAAGACAGGCAAGCCATCACCTCAGTTGAGAATGACAGCAACCACCACATCCTGTTCTGAGATACAAATGGTTGGGTTTTTTTTTTTCCACGTCCCAGCTCTTCATAACCATTAATCTTTTCTAGCAAAGCCTTGCTGCTTGCTACACAGTCAGCTTGGTTGTTGAGGTCTGTGGACAGATACGTTATAATGGCTCCGTAGGAAGACTGGTGGTACAACTTGCTATACAAGCCAGTCCCCAGAGATCTCCACGCTGTGCGCTGCTGCTGCGTGTCACGTCACATCAGTTCACCACTCTCTTGGTTTTTCACTCTGGCCAAAAGCCGTGCAAGAAGGGTTAAGGTCAGGGACGGCCGAGCAGAAAGCCTTGCGGCCAGTGGGAACCCCAGTCCCGTTCCAGTGTGACACACACCCCCCCCCCCCCGGCACAGCCAGGTCACCTGCAGCGCCCAGACCCGCGGCTTCCCCCGTCTGCCACAGCAGAGCGCAGCCAAACCCGGGGCCTGCGCTGCACGCCCCGCTGCGGGCCGAGCCTGCCCGCTCCCCGCGGGCATCCCCGGAGCTGCGGCCGCTCGGGGCCACCGCTACAGCGCCGGGGAGGGGATGCCTGTGACTAAGCACACGCGGCCTCCCCTCACCTCGCCCGCCCGCTCACTGCCTCGGCCAGGCTCTCCCCGCACCCGCCGGGCCGTTCCCGAGAAGGCACCGGGCAGGGGGCACCTGCCTTCCCCCCGTCCCCGAAGCCAGGGGCTGGGTACCAGCCCAAGGCCGACGGCCGGGCCCGCAGGGGCTCTCCCCGCTTCCCGGCGCCGCCGTCCCCGGCTCCGCCGCGACCCAGGCCTCGGCGCCGCGCTCCGGGCAACCCCCGCGGGGCAGCCCCGCTCCCGAGGGCCGCCCGGAGCCGCCCGGCCCCGCCGCCCCCTACCCCGGCAGCCCGCCCTCCGCCGTACCGCTGCCATCCTTGAAGTGAGGGGGTGGGACGTCTCGCAGCGACCGGGTCCAGCCCCCCTTCTCCGCTTCCTCCTCCTCCTCCTCCATAGGGCCGGGGCCGCCCGGGACGGCGCCGCCGCCGCCGAACTGCCGCTGCCGCCGCCGCTCCGACGGGGTGGCCGCCGCCCTGGGGGCGCGGCGCCGGGCCGCCCTGCCCCGCGGGCCCGACCCCTCCGGGCGCCCCTCGTCCTCCTCGTCGTCCTCCTCGTCCTGGGAAGAGGCGGCGGAGCGGGAGTCGGCCGAGGTGCTGTAGAAGGGGTTCCCGCTGCTGTCCTGGCCCGACTCCCCGAAGACGTCGTCGGAGATCTGCAGGCTCTCATAGCGGGAGCGGGCCGCCTCCAGCAGCGACAGCGCCTTCCTCCGCCCCGGCCCGCCGCCGCCCTCCGCCATCATCTCGGCCGCCGCCAGCAGCCGCCCGCGCTCCCCTTGGCCCGGCTCGGCCGGGTCCTGCGGCCGCAGGCAGCAGCCCAGCAGCAGGAGCGGCTCGGGCACGGCGGCGGGCAGGCAGGGAGTGGGGGGAGCCCCGCCACTACCACCGCCGGCGCCGGGGCTGAGCCCTGCCTCCCGCTCCCGCCCGCACCACCCGCCCCTGTGTGTGTGCAGGGACATGGGGGGAAGGAGCCAGCTCAACATCTCCAAGTACCACATCCAGCCAATTACCGCGGCAGTCCGCGCCCGGGAGGTGGGGTTATATGGGCGCCGCGGGCCAGCGCGGGCCGCCCACCGCCC
>VUYV01000068.1:2818176-2834697 GCA_008711295.1 Anarhynchus alexandrinus
GGCCCCGGCCCCGGCCCCGGCCGGAGCTGTCCGCCGAGCCCGCGGTGCTGGAGCCGGGCAGGGCAGAGGTGGGAGCGCTGGCCCGGGTGCTTACAGGCCCGTCGGTAGCGCCCGGTGTGGCGGAAGGGGGGTGAAGGGCTCCCGCGGGCAGAGGGCCGGCGGCGGGGGCTGGCTGCCGGGCACCCCCACACACAGCCGAGGCCTCCCCAGGGAGGAGAGAGGCGCTGAGGTAGGGCCCGGGCGGGTCGGGGCCTCGACGGCATGGCCGGAGCCACCCCAAGTCGTCGTGGCTTCGTGGCAGGCAGGGGTGCGTGAGCAGGGACGTGGCAGTCGGAGCCCTGATGTCGCCGTCCCAAAACAGGGCACAGAGGTGCAGTGCTGGGGCGGCCCTTGAAGCAAAGCAGGGAAGGTGCTGGAGCACAGGGCCATGGGGCAGCTGGCAGCTGGGCCCCACCGGCCAGGTGCTCGCTGCTGCCAGGACTGCCATGGGGCTCCGGGAAGGGTTTGCGTGGGCCTGGGGTAGCACGCGTGTGTGCCGGCCCATTGCTGGATGCAGCACGGAGCACGCTGCGGGGTGTGGGGCTGAGCGTTTGCGGCATGGGGTTTGGTTTCTTGGGCGAGTACGGCGTGAAGTAGCCATTTTTCCAAAATTGCCGCTGATTTAAAAGCAATATGGTGGCACAAGAAGAATGAGGGAAGTGAAAATACCCGTGCCCGGACTGGGTTAGTTAAATGTGATTCAGAAGTATCCCTGGAGTAATCTAAGGATTTCGTACAGCAGCTGAAGCCCCTGGTTGTGCAGCAGTCGGAGCAGTCTGTCTGATGTTACAGGAACGTTTGAAATCTCTGATCAAGGTTTATTATTATTACTATTGGTATCCCACTGTGCCGGTTACTGTACAAACACTCATTAAGAAGACAGTCGCTGCCTCCCTTCTCGCCGACAGCGATAGCAGCTATCGAGCCTACCCTCTCACGGCAGAGCGCTTGCAAAATAAACAGCAATCGGATTCTGTGGATTGATTGATTACAGCTAGGGGAGGCATATTATTTGCATTTTTTGATGCAAACTTTCAGCATAGGTTGGTTTGAAGATCTGTTCGTGCTACAGATTTCACAAATTTTATAATACTGAATGTTTCTGTCTTTAAAAAACAAAGATTAATGCCCTTCTGATGGTTCTCAAGGACTCTAGCACAACCTGGAATATGATAAAAGCTGGTCTGTGTAAGTATTTAAAAGACTAATCTTATGTTCTATTCGGATAGTTTTAAATTGCAATGACTTCATTAAAACCTTAAAGTTCTATGTAGTGCATACAGCCAAGTCCAGAGAAAAGAATCCATCTCCTGTGCATCCTTAAGCACACAGAAAAGCCCAGTGTAATTTGAGAGGTGAGATTTAAGCCATATTTCTACTTTGAAAACTCTCATAAGTGTCTTATTGATTATATTAAAAAATTACTAAGTTTATATACAAATGGATTTTTAATTTTTTTTTTTTTTTTTACTGCAAGCTCTTCCAACTTAGCCTGTAACTTGGGCATCACGCTGGCTTCATTTCATCTCCCTGCTCACCAGAAATCGTAGCTCTGTAGGCTAAATTATCCTTTTAGTTGCATCCATGCCACCCTGTGTCTTCAGAATACCCTGATGGGAAGGCATAACTGGACTTTGCAGAATTTTTCTTGCTGCTAATGAAGAGTGACCAGCTTGAACCACATGAATCCAGTTTGCTGGGTTGGCATGTAGAAGACCACAGATTACTCTTCACAAACGTTGTCTGTTTTATATGTAGTACCCATGGAACAAAAAATAGTGGTACCCTGTGTCAACCTTCTTATACAATGTTTTTTAAGACTGAAAAAAATACTTTAAAGATGTTGAAAGTTTCTTTGTACTAGAGCCATTGAAATAAACTTTTGATTTGTGGATGGATGGATGGATATCTCCATCCAGATGATATAGAATTCAGCTCAGCATCCAGGTTCTGTGAGAGTGTCCATGGACACTGAAATGTCTTTAAACTTGCTATTTTTGGGTAAAACACAAGAGTGGGGAAAAGAAGGTTTATCAGAATGGGCCCCCAGTAAAAATATTCACAGAAACAGTCCAGAGACTGAAGAAACCCACCCAGACTTCTCTAGCTGCTGGTTGCAGCAAAGACAATTTCTCCCAACTCTTGCACACTTCACTCCAAAAGCTGGTTCCCATTGCAGCTGGCTGAGGCGCACTGCCAGGACCTTCCTACTCAGTGGCATGCCAGATGTCGGAACTTCAGCTTCCCTTCTTTTGAAGGGAATGCTGGACACAAGAGCTCTGGGAGGAGACCACTACATCATCAACGGAGAGAGGCAGGACTGAGCCTTGCCACTAGTGCTGACACTGCTCAGTGGGCTCTGCTGTGCATTGATGTGATCTAACGTGCATCTTCCTCAAAATATTTTATCACTTGGTTGAAAGATAATTTAAGAAATCAGCCACTGACAGTTGGCCACTGGGGCTGCAAGGGAAGCGTTAAAGACTTCAGTGACTTCTTGCGCAAGATGAGAAGCTCAGGCCTATCATAGCCTTAACGTTGAAGGTTGGCAGGGTCACAAGGAGCTGACAGAAGGCACCATAGCTATTGCAATAAAACTTCAAGGAAAAAAAACCCAAACATTTTCTCTGCAGGCAAATTAAAAGTGGATCCACAGGTTGCCATGGATACAAAAGTCCGTTTACTCTAGTAGTGTTTTCTAGCAGCTAAATACAAGTATAAGTGATCAGGGAGAAAGCCCAGCTATGTTTATAATGTTCCATTAGGTTTGTATAATTAGTTCTTTCAACTGCAAACCACCACTGGTGCCCTTTTTCTTGACTGTTCATGAAAACCCAGTGGGCTGATGAGACCATTTTTAGAGCCACCTGTCCTATCTCTGCCTCTCCACAATCATTTTGGATCAAATGATTACTAGCATGTCACACACGGCAATTTTCACAATCCAGAACCCTCATTTTGGGTTACGGTAGCCCAATGAGCAGTTTGTATGGCTGGTCTGAGAGGAACATGTACACAGCTATGTCTTAAACCGTGAGGCAAGCCAGAACTGTAGGCACACAGCCTTGTGTGGGAGCCTCTATAGTCCTGTCTCAGAACAGTGACCTTACGCTCCTATGGGTGCATGAGAGACTAAAGTGGTCTCTCTGCTTGTGGACAGGCAGAAGAGCTACTTGTCTTCATATAGACTAGGCTGAAAGAGGGGAAAGTTCTGCCAACAAAAGGCTCACAAGTGTGTGTGGCATCTTTAAAACATGATGGTCCTTTGTATTCACCTTGCACAGTTCCAAACCTCATCCTGCTTCTGCTGCAGCCAAAGGTCCCATAATCCCATTGCCTTGATCAGTGTGGTCTCTGCTGGGAGTGGGATCGGGCCCTTATTTAGTTTCTGGGTTGGGTCGCTGAAGAAGACCACTTCAGTTTCACATTTGCCTGCTTTGGCGGTTCTGTAGCTCCCGTAAACCGACTGTGGGCTGTCTGAAGAGCTCTTGCTGAGAAACTGAACCACTGAAAGATGGCAAATCATAGGAACTCTCCTCCTCTAACCACTTCCCTTTAAAGATAGCTATAAATGTATCAGGGTTTTCCTTGTACTCCTATTCTGTGTGTTTCAGGACGTGGTAGTCTCTCGCTGAAGACATACGTTCTACAAGAAAAGGATCGTGGGCTAGTTTGAGCAGGTCCATTAAACCAACGTGCAATGTGATGGGTTTTAAAACTTAATAGGATAAGGGAAGTGAGGCCTTGTGCCCGTAATGGGAAGTCCTGAATTTCTTACTTCTCAGTAACTTACTCTTCATGTTTAGACATCATGCTCTTTGAGGAAGGGTCTTGTGCTGTCTTTGCACAGTACTTTACACTGTCAAACCTTGGCCCAGGTCCAACAGAATATTGACATTCTATCTCCTACCTAAGCTTCCTCAGTTCCTATTGATTTCACAGAGTTTGTAGACCTAAGCCCTGGTGCGTGCCTGGTCCTTTCACAGCAGAAATGCATCAAGATGGAATAATATTTAATCAGGTTACAAAATTATTCTTTTCTAATCCCCTGTTCTGCAAGCGTAGCCCAGAATCTGAATTTCAAACTGTCTTCCATGTCAATGGCCTCCTAAAAGGAGTCTGTAGAGTCAGAGTCCATTTGTTCATCCATCGCGATGTCAATAGGTTGTAGCTCCCTCTTCCATTATTTTACTGTCTCAGGTGAACAGAAAAACTTGGGAAAAAGGCTTCAGCAAGACTGAAAACAGCGATGACTTAGAGCCAATGTACGGATTCTTCCCAAGCCCCTGAGAAGAGGCAGGGAGAAGCTGTCACGCCCTTGGGAGAGATCGCAGATCGGGATGTTTCTCGGCACTTCACCATGTGATGTCCCTACTTCACAGGGAAGAAATCTGTACAATCACAACTAGTCATGTCACATCGTCTCCATGCTCTGCAATAAAGGCTTCTCTTCTGTGCCTGGCTGCATGGCACAGGGAAAAGCAGCTCTGCAGGGCTTGATTTGCCACTGCGCTGCCCTGTGTAACATACTAACTCCACATAGGGAGCTGTGGAGCTCTTTCTTCTCCTCCCTACAATTCTCCTGTTCGATGTAACATTGATAATAGGTGTTTGGGTTTTTTTCTTGTAAACTTATCAGGTATTTACAGCATATGAGATGTTGACAACAATAACAATGGTGGTCCAGATATTTCCATTTTGCTTTCTGATTTTCAACTTCTTAGTAGTGTTTGAACTCCCTGTTTCTTGGATTGATATTTTACATTGCCCAAATATGATGTTAACTCAAAGCTCAAGAGAAAAAGTAAGTTGCTGTTTTCAAGTGAGAGAAAGGGAACAAATATTTTTTTTCTCATAATATAAATGGGAGAGGTGATTTTTGACACTTCTAACACTGAAACAGGTGCGGGCTGAAATTTAAAATTTAGCAGAGAAATTTGAGTGTTTCAGTGATGAACACTTTTGATCTGTTTGGCTTAAGAGCCTTTGCAAACCATGTTCTGTGCATGCACGGTACATTTTTAGCCAAAGCTGTATTACGAACAACTCTCACCTAAGCTCCAAAGAAAAAGATAAGGTGTGTTGTTCATGCATGCATGGAAGATTAGCTGTTCATCAATAATTTATGGAGGGTCCATAAAGTCTACTGCAACGGTCTGCAAAAGCCTTGTCTAGCTTTCTGGTGCGTTGATGGAGCAGAAGCTATATCCAACAGGCCAGAAGCACAGAACCGTGCTGTCTCTTAAAAATCAGAGTGCTCTAATGCTTCACTTATTTTTCCATTGAAAACCACGCAGTTTTGAAATGCACTTTTTGAAGGGCTGACCCCATGCTCACACTTCACAGTAAGACCTGATCCAGTAAGGCAGAGCTTCATGGGAGCGCTGTTAAAGGCTGCAGTCATTAAGCCGATGCTCCACAACAGCCTGTGTCCCCTACAGTGCAAATGATGTTCAGCTTTTGATTAACATGGTAGTGGAATCTAGAAAGTCCCTGGGATTGGGAGTGGGGTAGCATCTGGAGGCTCTTTGCTTAGCTAGTTAATTCTGTTAAAACACACTACAGGATCATTAAGTTTTCAGGGCATGACACCAACAGCTAGTGACAGAAACTTTGCTCCTCTGGATCCACAACTCACAGTCAGGTCTGTGATAACATGTTCACTGCTTACTATGCAAATAACGCATTAAAACATACCTGCATTTCTACCATCTACAGCCCTGTTTGCTGTAAACGGTAATTTCAGGTCTTATCCTATTTGTTCATTAGCTCAGTAAAAACATAAAAGCTTGTTCAAAGAAAGCCATGCTGTGGCAGCACATGAAGGAGGTGACTAGAGAACAGGATCCTGTCCAGGTTGTCTCCTCTTTTGCTGTCTTGCATAGCATTTAGTTTGCCATGTCTGTCCTCGCTTTATAACCATTGCTCTGCAGATTTCCAAGCTCACCTTCTTGAGACCTTCCTAGAAGGATGCTTCAGCTGCCAAGTCAGGTGCCTGCCTGGCTGAGTGGATGGGTACAGCCATACTCTGTCTCTTTGCTCTACAGGCTACACCAGCATCTATGGTTCCTGTTGTGGCTCAAACTGGAGGGTTATTCAGCTGCAGAATTTGCTCATTCTTTTTGTTTGTCAGCTTGTAAATTTACCTTTTCAACACAGAAGTAGAGTGGTAATATAATTAATTATTACAGACACTAATCATTGATAATAAATATTTGATAATTAATGATTAGTTAATAACTACCTTATCAATATTATTAATAAACCATTAAACTTTAGAATAATAATATCATAAAATAAGTGTAAGGTGCTAGTGAAAAATGTCCCCAAAGATACACTAACATTATGAATACCTCTTCTTGGAGACAACAAACGTAGCCCAGAAGTAGGTAGAAGAGCCACAGTACCCCAACCCAGTTCCTCGAGTTGTTTAGCCTTGCCATCTTCCACCACTTTCCTTTTCTATGCTTACGTGCATTCTGGTTTTTAGCACCTTTTTCTAAAATGCTCTTTGAATCCACCAGTATCCCATCTGGCAGTTGCCAAGATGCATTGATTAGTGCTATTTAAATAGGCTCCAATCCATCAACAACCTATGCTAAACTGTCTCATAAGAGATTACCTAGGTCTTTTTTTTTTTTTGTGCTAGTAACTTGTCAGACAATTATAATCCTATCGAAATGGATAGTCCTTGCAAAGCAGTACAGGTTAGCAAAGTAAGCTTAGACTGACACTCTGTTGCATTTCATCAGATGCCAAACGTTCATTTATGTTTTGGTCAAAAGCAGCCCCCTTGGATTGCATTTTTTAGGGGATTCAACTTCTCTCCAGAGGAAAAAAAAAGGCTGAAAAGGCAAAATATCTTCTGTATAGGGTGATTTGAATTGCTTAAGGATCTGAAATAGAATCACATCTTCCCACAAAAACGGAGTAACGTTAGTCATAGAGTATGGCAGATGGCTGTTAGTCACCATTAAATTCAGAGAGTTTGCCCATTCTGTTCAATCAATATAGCTACGAGAGAGACCAGTTCCCAATTAGCTCCTGCAAAAGAAGTCTTTCAGAAGTCAAAATCTGATCATAAAAGGGAGCAATATTGAAAATGTGTGAGGGGACAGGGAAGAAGAAAGCGAGAGAGACTATTTTCATTAGCAAAAATAATTGTTAATCTCAAAAATACCTTCTGCTTGACATCTGTTACCCTGTAGGAGATAATTTCTTTTTCCAAGCAAAGGCTGAAAGTTCAACCATCACAAAATAAGTGGGCTTTGCACTTGAGGGTAATTGAACATCTGCGGCAGTGAATGAAACGTACAAACACTTCCCAGCTCTCAGGATTTGGCCCATCAAATGGTCCTTTCCGGGCACATCAATGACTGCTGGCTCGGCACACTCTGACTTTCTATTCTGAGATGCACCACTGGAAGCTACCAATTCCAGAAGCTGTAGTCTCTAAATAGCTTGTAATTTTGTTAGAAATAGGATATTTAAAAGATATCTGGAAAAAAGGTTTGTGATCCTCTGTCAGAAATGGTTTATTTGCATGCCAGTTTTTCTCCAAATATGCTGTGAGGATTCGAAAGAGGAACGTTTCCAAAGAGTACTGACAAGATGAAAATCAGACTTATTGGTACTGTGAGATGGAGAAAACTATTAACTGAAATGCATTTTTAAAAGTTCCCTCTGTGTGATGCTGAAAATAATTTTACAAAAATTAAAAAATAATACAAATAAGCTTTTATGTCAGATTTATGTTCTCCCTTTGTGTTTTGGTTTTGTTGTTTTTTTTTTTGCTTTTGTGTAGCTTAGATAATTTGGTTAATGCCTGTTACTTTCATTCAGATAGGCATGCTCTAACTTGCTTTTTCACAGTTTGGCAACCTTGTGTGTGTTCTCTTCTTTCAAGAGAAGCTTAAAATTTTCTTTAAAAAGCCTGTTCCCACTATCTTAAGAAAACATGTGAAAACATTGTTACGTGATGGAATCCTACTCCAATCCTTTTTTTTTCAGGGAGATGATGTGGTCTGAGAGGCATTAAAGCAATGCTGGTGACCAGCTGCAGCTAACTCACAAGCCAGAACATTCCTCCTTCATGTATGGCATATTATTGTTACACAGTGGATCGCTGAATGAATCACCGTTGCGGAGAGCTGCTGGCAACGCCCCAGATATTGCATTGTCTTCTTCCAGACACTACCAATCTGTGGATTAAGTCCCACATATGAGTTATAAAGCCACAGTTTCTTGTTGTACCTCAGTTTATCACAGCATGTTGTCCCATGGTATGGAGCTACTTGCTGCTCATTGGGACTTCATGGCTGAACAGTCTGGTCCTCAGACCTTGGAACATTTCATAGAATCATAGAATGGTTTAGGTTGGAAGGGACCTTAAAGATCATCTAGTTCCAACCCCCCTGCCATGGGCAGGGACACCTCCACTAGACCAGGTTGCTCAAAGCCCCATCCAGCCTGGCCTTGAACACTTCCAGGGATGAGGCCTCCACAACTTCCCTGGGCAACCTGTTCCAGTGCCTCACCACCCTCAGAGTGAAAAATTTCTTCCTAATATCTGTTCTAAATCTCCCCTCTTCCAGTCTGAATCCATTACCCTTCGTCCTATGACTACATGCCTTTGTAAAAACTCCCTCTCCAGCTTTCTTGTCGGCCCCCTTCAGATACTGGAGAGCTGCTATAAGGTCTCCCCGGAGCCTTCTCTTCTCCAGGCTGAACAACCCCAACTCTCTCAGCCTGTCTTCATAGGAAAGGTGCTCCAGGCCTCTGATCACTTTTGTGGCCCTCCTCTGGACTTACTTCAACAGGTCCGTGTCCTTCTTATGTTGAGGGCTCCAGAGCTGGAGGCAATATTCCAGGTGGGGTCTCATCAGAGTGGAGTAGAGGGACAGAATCTCCTCCCTCGCCCTGCTGGCCACACTTCTTTTGATGCAGCCCAGGATGTGGTTGGCTTTCTGGGCTGTGAGCGCACATTGCTGGGTCATGTTGAGCTTCTCATCAACCAACACCCTCAAGTCCTTCTCCTCAGGGCTGCTCTCAATACATTCCCCGCCCAGCCTGTATTTGTGCATGGGACTGCCCTGACCCACAGGCAGGACCTTGCACGTGGCCTTGTTGAACTTCATGAGGTTTGCACAGGCGCACCTCTCCAGCCTGTCCAGGTCCCTCTGGATGGCATCCCTTCCCTCCAGCATGTCAACCATGCCATTTCCTAGTGGCTTTGCTTGGGGATTACTCTTCTTAAATTGGCAGACACTGCTTATAGAGATCACTTCAGTCTTTGTAATCATTCTGTCATTGGTCAGACACTTGAGTTGCAGTTTCCCAGGAGTATCACCACTGTGTTTCAGTCAGAACATCGACCAGCTATCACATCTATACAAAGATCAAGCACCGGCACTTTGGTCTGGATTTGAATAGACACATTCTCTGACAACAGGGTATGAGCCTTCTCTGTTGTCTGCTTTCTCATAAAAGGGACAAAGAAAACACATCTTTTTTCATGTTCTTTTTTTAAAAAAAATCCTGCTAGGTGAGCACTGCTTTGCTGAGATTTTTTTTTTGGCAACGCTATGTATGCTGAAAGCATGAAAATTCAACTACCACTGTAAATCTGACAGTGCTTCATGTGTCATATCCAAGCCTGCTTATTTTCATGAAGTAAATGAGAAACCACAGTGGGTAAAGGCACTGGGTCTTCACTAAATTCTGGACTGACATTGATATTTGTCAGCTACTTAACTATTAGTCCTTCAAAGTTTCTCTGTAACATAAAGAGTCTAGAAAAAAAGAGAAAGAAGAGAAACCATTCTGAATGCCAGATTAGTTATTGAAGCTTAAAACAGATATTATGCAAGATATTCTAGCATCACGCTATCAAACCACTCGTTTGTTCACTTGCAGTGCCCACTTACTTTTCCTCACGTGGGTCACCTGCCTTTTCAAAGCTCTTTATGTGTAAGATTAGTTTCTGGAAGAGATTACACAAATAACATATATAAGTATGGCATTGCTCTCCTGATTTAAACATCATCTGCATCTTTCTTCATCTTCCCCGCTGTATACAACCATTGCTTGTTCCTCTGGGAAGCCTGCTGTCACAGATGAGAGCCTCCTTCGCAGTCTGTAGGCTGAGGATGTACTGGTTCCCTGCATTTCCCTTACACACAGCACTGAATTGCTCTCCCTGATCTCATTTGGCCACCCATCTCATCAGGACCAGTAGGAGTTTTTGCCACTGATTTAACTGAGCGTAGGTTCGTGACTTAATCTTCCTTGTAAGGTTCCCCTGGTTGAATTTTTTATTTTAGAAGTCTTTCCCACAGTGGCTCACTGTTTTTTCTAAATTCTCTTCCCCTCCACGCCCAAAATATAGCAAAGAAATACGAATTAATATCACCACCTGGTATCTATTTGGGGAGCAATGAGGAGATAGTACATTACATTTAACTGACTTAACTGACATAAAAATATCTTGTGGGTTTTCCTGATTTATAGTCATTACTCTTAAAAAAGGGTTGCATAGCTTGATTTTCACCCTGGTCATCCTTATTAATGTGTTGCTACAATTACAGAGGGAACATTCTCATCTGACTGTATTTCCTTACCCATTAAAGAGGGGAAATCATGCTGCTCTATAGACACAGCCTTCCTTCACAAGCTGTACTGTTCAATAGCTTACCCTTCCCACGCGTAAGGACTGCACAGCCACCAGGCCACCAAGAAATGTCATGAGCATTCTGTTAACCTAGTGGTGTGGCTATAGTCCCTGTAGCTTCCCTCCTTTCTCCATCCCAGGCTAAATTTGCACCTGCCCTTCCTGGGGCTCTGTTTTCCTACGTTTTCCTACATAACCTATGTCATTGCCTTCCAGAGAGAAGGCAAAATCTAGTTCATGATTTATTCCCACCCTCAGTTACCGCTGCTAGGTGTCTTCTCTGAATTCTGTCTTCTGCAGGAAAACTTCTCAACCGCTTTTGCGTCCTGGATGTCTTCAACAGCATCAACACTTACTAGCAAGGTGGTACTTCAGGAACATACTGCCCCCTCCCAAAGACAATTAGTCTTAGCAACACTTAAAGATTGGTATGTAAATTACATTTCTCTGGAGCCTCGGACTTAGTAAAATAGGCATTTGCTGCAGGCAGCTGCGGTACAAGTCAAACCAATTTATTTAGTGAAGATTAATAATTTGATACAATTATTTCGCAAGGACACTTACTAGGGTTATTTTTGAATGTTCAGTCATTTCACAGCCTTAAATGTACTGTGTGATGAAAGGAGCTGGATTTATACTTTTAAGTCAGCTTTGTTTCATTTCAGTTCCTTTTTCCAAGCAGACACTCTACAAAGATGAGCAGAGGTCAAATCATCAGCTGTTGGCTGTAACGCTGTCCCCTTTCTGCTAGTTCAGTGAGCATAAATCTCCTTGATCTTGAAATACACAAAAGCAGACTGAAAGCTAGAAGAAAAACCTGAGCATTTAGCTGTCTTGGAAATGTCTTTCCAAATATATATTCTGAAAGATTTATCTTGCAAAGCTTGTTAAACAGATCTGTTCAGTACTGGGCACCTTTTGTCTGGTGGTTTAAGTAAAGAGACATTGATTCCACTGAGAGAAAATAATAAGTAAAGGCTACTGACAAAATAGCTGACTGTATATCTGCACTTCTCCAGGAATAAGGGCACGTACCTAAATTTATACAATTGTGGAAAAAGCATTCATGTTTTAAGGAAAATCTGGCTACTCTTTCATCACATAAACGTCCTATATTTAACATTTGCCATGTCAATGTTGTTGATGAGGATATGAGTTTGCAGCAGATACCAAGTAAGATCAATCAATAGGTTAGGCCAGATAATCTGGGGCTGTAACTGTCTGTTTCAATAATATTCAGCCGTATGAGCCTTATCTGGCCATAAGATGTATGCTGATCATGTTGAGGAAGTTCCTCATTTTTCAGTGCTTATGTTTGCAGTTTTTCCCCTCCTCTGCCTTATGCACAGCGTGGGGAGCAGCACAGAAACGCAGGCTCACGGGGCTCACAGCCCAGATCCCGTGAGCCACTGACAATATCCACCTTATTTGTGTCATTTCTTCCTTCGCAAAGGCTCTGCCATGTTCTTTCAGAAAGGCTCTTCAGACACAGCAGAGAGCCAGCTGTTGACTGGACCAGTTGTTCCAGCAGTGACAGCCAGCTCCAAGTGACTGGATGTATGCCCGTCACGTTAATTAAGAGATCAGTGCTGTCACTGAGTGATGAGTATGTGTCAGGTTGCTTGATGGAGACAGCCAGATGCCATGCCCAGATGCCACATGAATGTTCTGTCACAAGATAGGAGATGGGCCACGTTTGTGGGCCCTCCATCGGAAGCATCCCTCTCTGACATGAGCATGGAGCCTCCTTTCCATGAAGGCTCTGCTGGGCAGGATTTCAGATGTTTCCAGCACTGTCTTATCTTTTTCTGCATTAACTCAGAAGCAAAACTTGATATAAAACTCCTATTTCTGTTTTCCTATTGATCTCTGCAGATGTGGGCATATTATGAAGCTGGAAGATACAGTGACATTTCTTCATCCCTGAAGGCATTCTCAGCAATCTGCAAATGTTAAAAAAGGATGACACCTTCCAAGATCAGTTGATGTTTCAGTTTAGGTTATGACACACACACTAAAGGCATGAGGTTAATCGTGATGTGTTTTCCAGATGACTCAATGTCCAGGAATTCCTGTGAAAGAGGTGGAGGATATGGGAGGTTTACATTAGGAAAAGTGGCCTGCTGGAGGGGAAGACCAAAAGACAAAGGGCCACAGTAAGAGGGCAGGAAAGATTGAAGGTCTCTCTTTTCTACATACTTTCTCTGTCAAGAGCTGGTAGCAGAAGCTTAGAGGAAAAGCCTAATGGGACAGTGCCATCGTGGTACCACTGTTATCCCCCAGCCTTGAGCTCCCATCTGCTTAGGAACTTTCAGAGATTGATGCAACCACATCTCTCCATCTAATGGCCTTGGTAGGCTTTATTTCCAATCATTTTTCTAATTGCTTTTTGGGCAAGCTTGTACTTTTGGCTTTCTCAACACCCTTCACAGCATGCTATGGCTATGAATTCCACAATTTAAAACAGCTTGTAAAGTATTTCCTTTGTTTTTAACCTTCCACCTGATAATTTCATTTGTTGTCCCTCAGTTCTTGCATTGTGAGAAACAGTCAATAATTATTCCCCATTCATTTTCTCTGTGGTGTTCATGATTTTTTTATATATATATAATTTGTATTTTCTTTTTATATAATTTTATATTCTTTTGTACCTTCTTCTAGTTTTACCATACCCTTTTAAATACTGATTAATCAAAATTGCACTAAGTTTTATAGGTGTGAGAGCATTACAGGCTTCGACAATGACCTATTGATGTTTTCTATTCTATTCTCTACTCCTTTCTTTCTAGTTTTTAGCCTTCCTTTTTCATGGATGCTGAATATTGAGCTGATATTTTCAGGAATTATCCAGAAAAAAAATCCAGTTTCTCTTTCATGAATAATAGTTGCTGATTGGAACACAATGAGATGCAGAACTTCAGAACTGAGGTGCTTTAATCTAATGTAAAACTAGAGACAAAAATGTGGAAAAGGAAACAAGGATGTGTAAATTCATATGAAGATAAATGACACAGACTTTTTTTTCCTCAGCTCGTCTTCAGAGAGAACAGGTAGCTGGATGAGAGGAAGCTACAGAGAAGCAAGTTGCAGCGTGAGAGGTAAGAGGTGACCAAGATATGGACCATACAACCTTGCTTTTCACGTTTGGATGAAGAAGACATTATCAATGAGGAATAACAGCATTTAGTGTACTTCCCGATGAGGACAGAAAATAATCAAAGATGCTGCAATTGTGAAAATTATGACATTTCAGTGGAGACAGGGGGAGATGGAAAGATGAGAGAAGAAATGACGTAGCTATTCAGCATGCAACTGCACCAGGGACCACTGGTGCAGTCTAGGAAGACAGGGGAAGCAAGGGGTGAATGTCAGCAGCTGGTAGGATAAACAGCCTCATTTCGACTATTGCACGGCTGCCCGTACTGAGCACACAGTACCACTAACAATAAATGCAAAACTGGAAGACTAGTCCCAAGTTCCCTTTCTGTTATTTCTTAAATTGTGAAAACATGAAATGAATGAATGAAAAGAATTATTTTGATTAAAATTTTCCACACGTTTAGTGACAACAAGGTTCTTTACATGTAATATACTGGCTCCGTTAATGAATTACATGTGAATTTACAGTCATTATTGCCTTAAGAGGCTCTGTTAATGAATTACATATGAATTTACAGCCATTATTGCCTTAAGAGGCTTCCAGCACTTCTGTCTTAGACTATTTCATGTGAAAATTCATGTGCTCCAAGCATTATTGCTCTTTATTGCACCTAGGGGATTATGGTGCACATACGTTGGCTTTATACTATCTGAACAGTTTAATCATTTCGGTCGGTTTCAAGGAGATGACCATCAGTCAAAGTGATTTTTATACTTCTCTGTTGACCTCATGAATGTCTAGATGGCTAAATTAACCTGTTTTTCTCCTGATTACTGTAATAAAAAATGTTACTAGACTAGGAACAGGACGGACACTGGACAGTTTCTCCCTATTTAATTATAAATCTAATTTTTCCTCATTTATTATTTTTAACTAATTGATTTGACTTCAGTTAGTTACTCTTGGTTACTTTGAAGTCTAAGGAAAAAAAATCTGGAAAGTCTGAAGAAAAATGTACAGTCTTACAGAACTAAATGTCTTTTTTTTTCCAGCTATTTTGCTTTAAAAGAATTGTTTAGTGTAATGTGGCAATTTCCAGAACTGTCAAGTATACCCAAAAAATATTTGGGAATTGTAATGAATGTACTCATTAGCAGACTTAAAAAGCATATTAAAAGCAGATTTGAACGGGGGAAAGAAGCCAGCGCTGAAGAAGTCTAGGTAGTAACAGCATTTTTGGAAACTGGTTTATTCTGTCCCTTTATATAAACAGGTCAGAGTGGAAAGAGGCAGCTTCTTCCAAGCACAAGCAAACAACATGCTGTTATCCAGAAACGATGCAGAATTACAGCAGGTTTCCCCAGGGTTTGAAGAGTGTCTGACTTGTCCCACTACTTCACTAGAGGTCTTGCACAGAGATAATGAATGGCCCTTTTAGTCCTCTGGTGGTGTCCCCCATGCACCAGAGATGGAAAATCTTAGAAGAGGAAAACCTGTTGTGCCTTACTGGCAATTTTCCTTCTTTCCCTCTGGTGAGAACAACATAGACAACATGGTGCACCTTGCTGTCCCTAAGCATTGTAAAACACTAGCACTGCACCACTGTAGCAGTCCCTGCGGCTGGCCAAGGCTGGCCGTGGTTGGGAGCTTCTCCTCAGACTTCAGCAGAGCTCCGCTCAGGACGGGTGGACTGGGCTGGTGCGTGCTCAGCTCTGCCACTGCTGAGGCCCCCCAGTCCACCCAAAAGAGATGCTGGGTACGGGCTAAAGCATCCAGCAAGCCTGGGTATTTCTGCTTCCCATTCGGAGTGCCCTGTCACCCTGGCACAGGGAGCATCTTCAGGCCAATATAAATATGTCTGTGCTGGATGAGTCTGATCTGGAAACCGGGCTAGCCTCCATGTTTAACTGATGTCATAGACAAAGGTTTTGATACCTTGGAGCACCAGTCACACGCACGCTATTAAGAATGGCAGTGAAACAGCAGAGAAAATCTGCCTCCATATCCTCCAGTGCCTGGGGTCAGACTCTCTGTCCAGAACAAGAAGCTGTTGCCACTTACAAAAGCTCCACTACGCGAGCAGAGACCCTGGAGAAATTATGAAGTCTCTCGCGCCTTCATGAATTGGAGTGCATAAAATAAAATGCTAGGGAAAGTCTGAAGTTCAAGGCTTTCTTTTCCTCAAGACAGCTCTCTTTCCACTTCGCTTGTTATTCGAATCATGCCTTGACTACTTTTAAAGTGACCTCTTGCACAGCAACCTCTCTTCATATTCTGATTTCAGTCATCCTCTACGGTAAGTAAAAGCTAGTGGCTGCTGGTTCGGGAACTCACAACCCTAATTGCTGTCCCTGATAGAGAGGAATTTGCCTTTTTTTTTTCCACATGGATGCACTTGGAAATCACAGCACACTTACATAAAACAGTTATTATCTCCAAAAGAGTAGATCTCTCAAGAAGTCATGTTGAAGACTTAATCAGTGTAAGAAATCACATCATCCTGAATTGCTCTTCAGTGTGGCAAAAGTCCCTTCTTGTCGTGGTTTAGGCCAAATTGGCTACTGGGGACCTAGGGGACCCCAGATAGGACCGACAGATGCTCCCCTCTACCCCTCTTCAGAGAGAGAGGCAGAGGAGGAAAAAGAGACTTATGAGTTTAGAAAGAACTAAACTACTTTAATGAAATATTAATAATAAAATAAAAAGAAATAAT
>VUYV01000068.1:2834739-2914838 GCA_008711295.1 Anarhynchus alexandrinus
TTTTTTTTTTCCACATGGATGCACTTGGAAATCACAGCACACTTACATAAAACAGTTATTATCTCCAAAAGAGTAGATCTCTCAAGAAGTCATGTTGAAGACTTAATCAGTGTAAGAAATCACATCATCCCGAATTGCTCTTCAGTGTGGCAAAAGTCCCTTCTAGGCCAACCCAGGAAAAAATGTCAAATCAGACAAGAGTTGTATTAATTTTATTTGGCACACTGACAGCTCTGACTTCATGTATGGAATTTAATAGCTATTTACTTCACAGATCCAAAAGGTATCAGCCAAATGATCACCGATATTAGTCTACTGAAGTAAATGGAATTAAACCAGGATGAATCATCTGTGACAGTCTAACAGAATTCATTAATTTAAAATATTTTTCTCATCCATTTTGTTGCAATGATCAATACACTGTGGACAGCCTTTTTGGATTTTAGGGGATGGGATGATGTCTGGAGAAACTTTGAGCAGCGATTCCAGGTGATGGTGTAGAAATGAACACAAACGTTTCTGGCCTCTGAACCAGGAGCCTTATTAGGCTTATTTGGCTGAACAAAAGGATCAAAAGAGCATCAAAGAGAATGATAATCTGGGCAATGTAGGGCAGAGTTAGGGAACCAGTCTGCCCTGGGTTTATAATTGCTAAGTGATAGGTCCCTGGGATTACCGACATTACCTAAGGTTTCTTATCTGGTGTGAGTCCTGGAGAACGGGTGTTGAAGGCTCCCAGGCAGCCTCCGTATTCTGCACCAGCCCAGTGGTGCTGGCAGCCTGCTGCCCAACAGTAAAGCCAAAAGGGGCAAGGTTTGCAACTCAAAGGAAGAGCTACAGACTCTTTGTCCTGGTGTCCGTGTGCTCAGAGGGACAGGACCAAGTGCAGAGAGCTGTGTAATGCAGAACTTGTCATACCTTAGTCTCCTGGCCATACCCAAAAAAAGAAGAGGTGATCCACTCTAGAAACAGACAGCCCCTTCTAAACCTGCTAAGTCTTACCTGAAAAAGGGCAAGAACTGTGTTAGAGCAGGAGAGATTCAAACAGGCGGCTGAGCTGGGACAGCCTGCATTTACTACACTGTGTTCAGTCCAAAACAGAACCACTCCCAGAGATTTTACACATTCTGTCCTGAGAAAAAAGCATATTGTCCTTGCTCTTTGTAAAGAATTGTAAGAATTTAAAGCTCTACACTTGACTTAGATCACTATCTACCCTTTGTTTCCCCTCCTAACTCTCAGAAATACCTGTATATAAGTTTAGAATACCACGAGGAGACTCCTGCAGGAGCTGGGTTAGATCATGAATGCTCAGAAACATCCACCCTCGTTTCTTTGTATGACTTCCTTCCTCTGTCCCCACTCCTTCTTGTCCCTCTCACTGCCACCCCATGCTCTTCCTCCTGAGTTGTAGGTAGAAGTGCAGGGCAGGCAGGCAGGAGCTGCCTGAGGAGCGAGGGAAGGGAGGCAAAGCTTGGTTCCTCAGGCTTGCTAGCTGTGCTGACAGGCTGAGCTATTTTTCGGATACAGAGACACACGGGCAAGAAGAAGTGGTGGCTCAGGAGAGCGATTGTGCTTGACAACTCTTTCTAATGCCCTAGACCATTGCTAGGGCTTGGGAAAGGGACTCTGCTCCATTCCTGTAAGACGTCGGTAATCAGCCTTGGCTCGTAAAGGAAGAGGAAGGGGACTGAGGGAAGGGGACATGACGTTCCAGCCCCTGCTTGCTCCCTCCCAGCCAGGGTTGCATACACTCCTCAATTGTACACTTTGGTCTACATGTCCGTAGGGTTTCACTGCTCCCCGGAAAGCAGCCCCACCGAACTGTGCTCCCCACCCTCAGCCAAGCACATGGCTTCGGGGTACAGCAGTGCCCTGGAGACCCCCAGCTCACCCGGACGAGCCATGTCCCTTCTGCTCATCTGAAAAAGAGATGCTGAGAGCCAACTGGCCAGTAACTAGCACTCGGCTAAAATGCCTCTGTACTGAGCAGCCACCCTGCTCCCCGTGGGCACAGCGATGCCGGCAGTGCCACATACGGCCACGTGATCAGGCGCTCCTTTCACCCCCCACCATTCATTTCTGCTTCTCCCCTGCTTGCTGGTCCGGTCACAGGTACTCTTGTCCTGCCTTGCTGTGCCACTTGAGGTGAAGCTACAGCCAGCCATGCAGCCATATTTTGGCTACCGTGGAATAATAGCAGCAACTTGGCAAGTTACTTTAGAGTTAGGCTGCAGACCCAGCTGCTACCAGGTGGGATCCAGAGGTCCACTTAGCCAGTCTTAGGTACGTGATGTTCACCAACACCATCCAGTTTTATGCAGCTCCACCCTGGCTCAGCCAAGACCATGGTCCTGCAGCAGCATGTAACGCACCACTGGGCACAGCAAGGATCGCTCCCTTCCAGGCAAGTATTACAGTGAAAAGCGCTGGTGCCGATCCCCTGTGGAGCACACTGCTCATGGCTCTGAGCTCCCCATGCACACACATGCCCTCCTCATTGGGGGTCCGCCTATCCAGAGATGGTGCCCAGGATGAGAGGCAGGTACAAGAGATAATTACGGAGTGACTGGCCTGCTGAGAATATTCTCCCAACCACTATTAGTCTGCTTCCCCAAGCATAAATATTGATGTCCTAGATACTCATTTGCATAGTCATATATAAAAGACTGCCTAATCAAAGTTCTCCATCTGTGTTTGTGGTGCGTTTGGTGCCACTCAGACCACCTTGGTCCGGGAGCTGTAGCGCATCCAGCCTTCTCAAGAGCTGCAAAGTGCACATGGTGTGTTAATTTTTTTTCCTTTTTCACACACATCTCAATGGTAATTTGGTTTGAGACTTTTAAAATGGGCAGGATGCACCATTGTTTCTCTGCAGAACATAAGAAGGAGGGAGACCTCTGCTCTATGTTCATTTTATTGGAAGGAGTAGGAAGGTTGTCATAGATCAAAACCTTCCAGCTGCTCTTCTGGAAAGGCACCACTGCTTCTGCTGGGTCTAGGGAGTTGCAAGTGCACCAGGCATACAAGAATAAATAATATATAATAATTACAATTACTTTCAGTATTCATTTGTTTGCATGGCATAAGCTAAATTCTCAACTGTCATCAGACAGTGAGCAGAGTGTTATTCAAAAATGCCTGCTGGAAACACAGCTAGTTGAAAAAAACATCTATATACCCATTTCCCCTAAAAATGCTATTTCCCCCCTAAAAATTTCAGAGCAATATGCCAATTTCTTTCACATGTGCAATAGGGAAGAGTCATAAATAGCTTGGTTTTGTCTTTTCTTGATAACTTCATTCAGACTGCATTGTCTTCATTCCCCTAATTTTGACCCATATTAAAATATGAATGCTATGCTACATAGCATGTTATATTTATCAGGACATGTACTAAATATATTTATATTTCATAATGCTTCAACATTATTGAAGTGTTTCAGTAGAATCAGAATAAAGTATTTAACATTTTAATTCATCTAAATTCTGAATATAATTTTTTATTAATTTAATTAAATTTCATTTTGATAGAAAATACAACCTCTTTTTACCACTTTGTACTTTTTACAACTTTTTACAACTGTGTACTTTGTACCTGCCAAAAGAAATTGAAGTTCTGGACAATTTTTATCATGCATCCTTTCCGTGGATGTTGGGAACTTTCTGAAAAACTGCTTCCTCTGAATGTAAGCCTTTATGTTTGGGAACTTCATCTGCTGGGGAGCCTTTGCCTGTGGCAGAGAGGCCCCTTTTAGGCTGAAGCAACTTATAATAACAAAAGCTATTAGTGTTCTTTTTTAATTTTTTGATTACTGATCTCTTTGACTTGCACGTCTGTCATTGTGGAGTATGGGCTCACACATCTAATAATAAAGAGAAGTATAATCTCATACACCTCCAACTGTCTCTCTCCCTCTTCAACATCGGTGATGTTTTCCACATTCCAAAAGCTATCATACGCCACACAAGAAAATATCAGATTTCCAGCCCCTGGACCCCCTAAATCTTCTCAGTTACTCCAGTTATTTTTAAAAGGACTTCCACTTCTATTCAATTTCAGATTTGACTACAACTAGAGCCTTTCTTTCCTCTTCTTTTCTGTGCCTATAATCAAAAATCAGAAGTCCTCACTTCTTTGCCCAACTCCAAGACGGCATGAATGCTGAAGCCCAAAAGAATGGAAACTGAACTGCAAAAAAATTTCTGTATATGGTCACCTTATTTCACAGGAATTCAGCTTTTTAATAATCCATTGTGTGATTAGAGAATTAAAGAGCAAGGAAAATCTGAAAAAGCAAACAAGAATGATAGAGACCAATTACCAAAATGAAATAGACTAATGCACCCTAAGATGAATGATGCTTACTTAAAAATGATATTTTATTGAATCGGGCATAACTTGACCTATATTGGAAACAGAAGGAATTACAGTGGTTATGCTGGGATAATGCCAGAAAGCAACTTGGCTGCTTTATTAAGCTCGAATGAATCAGCTTCCACTGTAAAATGCATCGCTAAACAGACAAGGACAGTAACAAATTATAGACAGGAAAGTGAGGGAGTCAAGAGGCCATTTTGTCACTGTGTTGTCAGTGTGCAAGCATTGATCATCTGTCTTGCAGAGGACAGCCCAGGGAGGTGGGGAAATACCTGTTCTCTCAGGAAACCAAATCAAGCCCTGGCACAAGGCCACCGTGGAAGGACGATATCCGATTGTATTGAAACCCAGGTAGCGGCTCGCGGATCAATATGTTTAACAGAATAGTGGGACTGAAGGGAGGTCCTTCGGGAAGAGACAGGTCCTCTTCACCTGCAGGGATGGTCTCGGGTTGTGTCTGTTTGCCATCTTGTTGTTTCTAACAAGGCAAACAGCTGAATGTTAAAGATGCTTGTTAAAGATGCTGAGAATACAAATATACCAATATAACAAAACTACTACAAAATACAAAATACTACTACAAAATGTAGTAGCTTAAGGTGCCAGGGTGAGAAGGGAAATTAAAAATGGAGATGAATTCAGTCTTGGTTATGCCTTTCGTATCTATGTAATGCTACTGGAGTTGCCCAGTTGTGACTAAAATTAGCTTCTAAGCCAAGCAGAAATGAATACTGCCTTGTGGGTCATAGCAGGAACATGTATGTGACTGTCATATATGGCTGTCATATACGTGCCTGTGTTTCAAAGCTAGTGTTCTCAGGACCAAGAGACGCTACATCAATAAACAACCGTGTAAGAGCACACTCCAGGCCACCTTTTGCTTCTAGAAGACAGATGCGTATAGACAGATACATCCAAACTGTGACAAGTAGTTCTTGGGGGGTTAATGTGCCGATGTGCATGAGGGGGTGGAATTGACCTGATGCTACCTTGGAACAAAAAATGGTTGAATGACACAAACTGATTCTCTAAATGAAAAGATAAGGATGTGCATCAATGTAACAGATAACTTTTTATTAATGGGTTATGTTTAGTCAGTGAGAAGTCTTTTGGAGGTACTATACAGTATGACCACAGATACTAATATTTAATAGTGTAACTTGAGACTGGTCTTGAAGCTTTCAATTGCAGAAATTTCCATGGTGCTAATTTTTGCTGGAGGGTTGAGAACAGCCTATAGAATTCACACTGGAATTTTTAGACCTTTATTGTGTTTTCATAAGCTACAGGCCTATTCCCTTCTGATAGAGAGTCTCTCATGGATTTGATTCACCATCTGTAATTTCCTTATGGTGCTGAACTTTAAGATGTTGGTTTCCTTCACAACTTAATCAGGCTCTTTTGGGAAACAAAAAAGGTACAAATGGATATATTAGTCAGTGTTTCAAAACTGTTATTTCTGGCTAGTATATGTACTAGATATAGATAGATTCTCATAGACTTTTCTTAGGAGAAGCAAGGCATACAAACAATTCCATTTTTCTATAGACCAAGAAGTCAAATCCTGGCATTTGTCTGTGTGTGTAAATAAAGAAAGAAACTTAATTTGTGTCATTTTTTTTTGTTTCAAAACCTTTGAAATACTTCTACCTAATTTTGACAATTATCTTACTCAAACCACAGATTTTGTTTCAACATAGGGAAACCCTCTAAACAAAATGGAAATATGCTGAAATTAGAAAATAAGTTATGTTGAAATTTTTTTTTAATTAGTTTTGAAAATTTTTGATGGTGAAATATTGCCAGAACTGACACCTTTCTGCAAATGGTTTCAGCTTGAATAAATCAGCATTATTCCATAGCAAATCTGCTTGCTGAAAATCACCTTGGTGGTTCAAAGCTTCATGTGCAGTGCCAAATGCATCACAAGCATCATCCATTGTAACTCTTTGGTGCAAAAGATTTGTACCATCTTTCACCAAGAGCAAATTTGGCCTGAGAATTCTTTAGGAGAGTTTACTACCATGCAGTCCCTTTCTTAAATGCATAAATTTTGACTGTTAAAAAACTCTTTAAAGAGTCTCTGTCATATGTTAGAAATATATTTTTCTCATTTAATTCAGGCATCCCAGTTTTGATCAACTAATTTTGAGGGGATGTGAAATATGATTTCTCAGTCTCAGCCCAATTTGACTTTTTGTTTTTCAGCTTCAACAGAATTTCTTTGGCCATCTGAGTTCTTCAGCTATATGTAATTTAAGAGAAATCAATTTAGAAATTAGTTGCATGAATTACTCGGCAATGGATAGAAAAGAACTTGCTTTCTTGTACTTGGTTGAGCCCAAATATCTCTTTTAAGAGCTAAGGCACTAAATCTACTTGGAGGAGAATTAGATCAACTTTTAAAAAAAATACCAGTAGTTTTCAGTGGAAACATTCCTATTTGCGAAGAGCTATGTTTTTAGGTGGATCCAAATTTGGACTGATCATGCATGCTGCTCTCTGAAATGATGGACATGAAGGTGATTCCCTCTTTTGATGCAAAACGCCCCTAGGCTCACAGCAGCATGGAGGAAGAGGAAAGGTAAGGAACTTGGCCTCTGGAGGGGAGGGAGCCAGTCAGGAATCACAACCAGAGCTGGTCCTTCCACTGACCCTGGCACATCCAGCATCCCCTATCCTTGTGCTGAGGCTATTTTATGAACATTTATTAAACATTTAGAGTTCACCCAGTGGAGGAACGGCTATAGCTCAATGTTTTACAAAAACCTCCAGATTAAGGCTGCTGCAAGGTAACAGTCTCTTCACCAAGGACAGTATTTAAAGAAAAACAATTCATTAATATTTTTTATTTCAAAATCAAGAAGGAAGTTACTTTTATTTAGCACTTCAGAGGGATTTACAGGTAGCATTTTTGTCAAATCATGTATCTAAAAGTGGAACATTTGAAACTCACTAACGAGAACTTTTCCTGTCTTGACTTTTTTGTTGATCCCCTGAGAGGTAGACACTTTGCATACTGTAAGGTATTAAGTCAAAGCTGCAATGGAAGTGATAGTCTGTGACATTCTCTAGTGCATTGCTCAAGAATGTGTGGGAAACAGTGTTAGCTATATCCTGTAGGCAAACTGAGCATTGTTGTCTTTGGGTTACAATGAAATTAATTTTATCAGCTGCAGATGTGGCCCACTGTTTTGAATCACATGCTTGCAAAGAAAGTGAGCTCTGCATTTCTGATTTCTCACCCTTGATGTTCCTTATGGTTTGCTGTCCTGTCTGTAGCCAAAATATGTGTTAAAGTTGTTCAGTATAGAGTAAGCAAAAAAGATGTCTTTCAGTTATCTTAAGATTAGAGATCTCTTCCTCCCTTCAAGATGCAATACAGCAGCAAAGCTGGTTTCACCTCGATTTGATGTTAGGCATGTCTGACATCTCTGTCAAAAGCACCTGTCGTATTGCATTACATTTGATTAAACTGTGGTCCTTCAGCTTCTCCCTTAACTCTGCATGTTTCAGGAGAACATGGAGGAAAAACTCAGTTTACTCGGTTTTTAAAATTCTTTGCTTCTGAGCTATTTTGAGGACTGTAAGTTGGGGAAGGAAACTGATCATGCTGAGCTATAGATCTGTTTTTTTTCATTTGGAGAACCAAGAAAAGATGTTCACACCAGAAGCCTCTTTGAAAAAATCACCCCTGCAACAACTGTTTGGCATCTGTCTGAAAAGATACCGATATGGTGAATGGATGAAAGGCATTACAGCACGAGGTGCACACCAGGTGCCTTTGTATCGCATAACTTGAAGCTATTTGTCAATAATTTCCTGCATGACAGAGATAGCGCTGGAAAATGTTAGCAGCAGTGTCATGTTTGTCTCCTGCACACACAGGCAGCTTAGATATTTCTGCTGCAAGCAAGGATTCGGAGATCGCTGTTGCTCTCCATCAGTCTGCTGACCTAGTATGACGTATGCTTGGGACCAGCCCAAGCACAGCAAAGAGCCAGCGCCCTCCTGCAATGGCCGTGCACGGGCAAAACAGCACACAATCTAACCCACGGCCCCTCTCGGGGGAACGGTAGTCTGGGGAACGGTTGACAATATGTGTGTGTGTTGGCAGACCTGTGAGTCTCCATGTCAGCGGTGACCCCAAAGTCTCCCCTGGCAAGCTTGCTAGTGAAAATTGGGCAAGGCCCTTTAGAAAGAAACACGGATGATTTGTGTTCCTGGGTGCACAGAGAAGGCTGTATGCGGCAGCAAGTGCTGTGCTGGTGGCAGAATGAGCTCCTAAAGAGTAAAAGGCCCTCTCAAAAGGCCCCCTGCCAGACTCAGTGACAGGCATGGACCTACTCAGGGTGCTGTTTTAGCTCTCAGCCTTTTCCTCCCCCTCTGGTCCATGTGAATGTGTCCCAGACCATCCAACAGCAGCAGCGTTTTCCTCCCCGGAGTCAGATGATGCCAGTTTCCACTCTTCAGTGGCCTCCGTGGGGGTAGGAACATACCTACATTTTCAACAGATAGAAGAAAAATGCATGAGGAATGTTCCATGGGAAGAGTTCAGAATTCACTTATTTGCATATAGAGACTGAAATTACGAACGAGTGATAATTACCAAAATCTAGATGCTTTTTTATCTTTGTTACACAGATAACATTTGCTCTTAGTTCCATGTACTTTTAGGAGGTGTTGCTGTGGAAATATTAACATCAAAGTTAAATACTATGGTAAAAATGTCGGACGATGTTCCTGAGTGCAGCAACTAAGGTGGGGGGACAAAGTGGATTTTTCCAACCTTCTTCCACTGTTTTCCCCAGTTACTGAAGCGGCCATGGGTGAGCTCAGTCCGCCACATAATTCTGAGCAGCTCATGGGCTGCCCTACCTTTCCCTTTCTTTGGAGCATCCCAGCTCTCCCATGGGCACCACTCCTTCGCCGACCAACCCCGGCAGAGGCATCCCTGGCCTACAGGAACCCCCTGGCCATCACAAGGGGAACGGCACGGCTTCCTCCAGCCCGCTCTCACCGCTGCAAGGCCCCGGTTGGGCTGCGGTGGCTGCAGCCCCCGGGATGCCATTATTGGCCTGTCTGTCATTTTGCTATTAGTGTGACTGAGAGGAACGACTCTAGCCAGTAAAAGGCATTAGCAGAGGTCATTAACGAAAGGTTCTGGGTATTCTTAGAAAATCGCAGCATTAGTGGGATGACTTGAAATATTTATTAATGTGGGGAATTATGTCAGTTTGCAGATTTCTCTCATTACTCCGCATTTATTTTCTTTTTTAGCTTGTCGCAAGGCTACCAAGTGGGCCTGTGAGGAATCCAGCAGTGGCCTCTTCAATCACGGAAAGTGCTTTTAGAAAACATTATGGTAATGCTCAGCGCTAAATGCTGTCTGTCCCCGAAAAGAAGGAAAAATCACTGTGACGAAAACAAGAAAGTAGCACAGAGAAAAGAGTGTTCGCTGCAGGAAAAGTGCTTCTTCGCTCCATCTGTAAATGTTTTTCGAACGCAAAATCAAGATGGCTTCAAGCAACAAAATTCAGATGGTGAACAGTCCCCAGGCTTGAATGCAGGTAATGTGCTAGTCAAATGAGAAGGCAAAATCATTGTTTTCATCAGATTTCCTTTTGCTCACCAGGGATGTTTCAAAAGAAAGCATGCAAGCATGCTTAAGGAACAGATATTTGGGGCAAATTTTGAGCTAGCTTTTAAAATGAATATCTAATATTCATTTACAAGTCCTTTGTAAGTGCTGATGAATGGATGCCGCAAAATCTGAACCCTCTCTTTAGAGATAGTTTACCGACTTTCAAATGTCCTTCCTAACTACTTTCTTTTGCCTTATTGGAGTCATGACATCCTTCGCAGATGCTACTGATGCCTGCCTACAACTGTATGCTGGAAAAGTAAAGAAAATGTGTAAAATCAAGTTAAAGGAGGGGCTTTCAATCTATGTTGTTGTGGCCCATGTAGAATCTGGCTCAGGTAGGAAAACTGCTACCAGAAAAATCCTGTTTGAGACTTATATCCACTCACATCTCCACATGAGCACAAGCACCCACTCAAAGTGAGTCTGAGCAGTGACTGGCGAGTGAGTGCACTTGTTTAAATTATCGTTGCAGCAATGGAGAGGTTGTTAGATTTACCCGATGAAAGGAAAAATGATGATAGCCTTCAAATTGGCGAGAAGAATTTAGGTGATTGGCATAAATAGGCAGAAGAGCATTTGTCATTTGTGTATGATGGCAGGCAGAAATTGCTGTGTGGGTGTGTAGCTTTGCATATGTTTGTTGCGGTTGACTTAGCTTAAGTCAATAATTCTGCTGAGATAAGCACTGAAATGCCAGAGGCAAATCAATGAAGGAAAAGGCAGGTATCTAAACTTCTCCAGAA
This sequence comes from Anarhynchus alexandrinus, assembly GCA_008711295.1. Taxonomy (NCBI): domain Eukaryota; kingdom Metazoa; phylum Chordata; class Aves; order Charadriiformes; family Charadriidae; genus Anarhynchus; species Anarhynchus alexandrinus. The sequence continues at coordinate 2,845,511 of VUYV01000068.1, forward strand.
CAGAAAAAAAAACCCCAACCCTGTGTAATACCTGCACAGTTACAATCTAAAAAGAAATTGACATTTAGTTTTGAGCAGAATTTGATTTACACTGGAAAACTATCAAAATACAAGGATTTACTACATGATAAAGATAATCAAAGGATTTTGATGTTATTGTTGTTTTCAGCAATCAGCATAATGATTAATCATTTACCTTCCCTGAATCTAAAAAAAGGCAAGGGTAATAAGGAGTGAACAGAGATATAAATCATTGTATAACGATGGACTTTAGAAATTTTCTGTTAAACTTGCCACTTCCATTATTCTTGTGAATGGACGAACATATTGAAGAAGGAAGCACAGTATGTATTATTATTATTAGTAGTAGTAGTAGTAGTAAATGAAGGAACACAGAACTTGTAACATATATTCACCGTTTGATTCATTAAGGGACTTCTGAAGGGCTCAAAGTCAGAGGGGAAATACAGACTCAAGATTATACCGTGCAAATTTGATACTACATGTTAGTTTCCCACTAATGCAAGGGAAAGCATTTCATTATTGATAAGCAGAATGTTAGTAGCTGGAGTCAACACAATGGTTAAATTAACAGGCAAGTTTACCATGCATGCCCCAAAGTTGGATCAAAACCAACAGAAGGTGACTCTAAAATCTTCATTCCAGACATTGTTTACAAATCTGGATATGTGACTTATAAATGTCTTGGTCAGCCATCCCTTTCGGTTAGAGAAAGGACAAAGACAGCATTGATAAAATTTTTTCCCAGTGATGCTTAATTATATATGGAGATGCAGAAGTTCCACACTATTCTCTCATTCAAGTAGGATTCCCTGTGTGACTAAGTGCTCATTGGCAGGAATAAAGATTAATAAAGCCTGCATCTGAAAGATCTTCATGCTATTGTCAGATGGATTTTATTCTTGCACAGTTTATTAAAAATATAAGATGTCTGAAATTGGAGGATTGTTGCCTAGATTTAATTAGATATACATGTAACATGGCAAGTGCATGTCCCTGGACTGGAAGAATATCACTTTTGGAAGCAAATTTCTAGATAAATTATTCCTTTGTATAAATGCAAAACGTATTTCTTCATTTTTGCCATTATTATTATTATTACCCCGACTCTTATTATTGCTGTTAATGAAAACGCTCTCCAGAAAGTCTCTTGCTGGAGTATGCAGGCACAAGGAAACTGCTACACTTTTATCCAATTTTTATTTTTTTTTGAATGAAACTTTCTGTGCTGTTGTCCCGCCACAAATTTTGATGTTTTACAGCGTATGAGGAATTAAGGAGTTTTTTGATGCTAAACAAATCAGTCATAGGGTACCTTGCGTTCAGATTAAAAGGAGGGCTGAGGGACAGCACTGTGGCACACGCAGAGTAAAAGTAAAGCTCACCACTTCTTCCAGGGAGCTCTGGAAATGGCTGTTATGTTTTGTGCAGCTGGAAATGTGAACAGTTTCTCCTTTCTTTGGTTAAAACTTTCTTCTTATTCCTTATGCCAAAAAATTATTTCAGAACTGCTGCTCCTGTTGTCCTTCTGCACAACATCCTGTGGCCTTAGGAAGACCTCTCCTCTGAGTGACCTCTAGGAACAAGAGAGTACTCAAGTGTCTAAATGGAGTTCAATTGAAATTAATCTTAGAAGGCACATAACTTTCACTGAAAAAATGATGCCTTCCCCAGAATTTTAAACTGCTGCAGAAAGCACATCAACTCCTCTGAAAAATAGTACATTTCCACCTTAAAGGGCTAGATAGCAAGAACAAACAATCCCCCAAATGAATAATTTCTGAAGCCCCAGATTGCAGTAATGACATTTGTGAACCTGTCAGCAGCTGCAAAGACAAAGCTGGACCCTGACCAGTTTGGTTTTTACGCTGAGGAACCTGCGCGGGTGCTGAAGAAGCTCTGTCTAAAGACAGCCACCATCCATCCTGCTTTTGATGGCCCCCGCAGCTTTCCATGCACATCCAGTGAGATGCCGGTGGCACGGCAGGTCATGGTTCCTGGAGCTCCAATAAGAGAGAAGAGACTTACAGCTGTGCTCATGAAATGAAACTGCAGCTGAGATGAGGGGAAAAGTGCAGTGAAAAATGAGGACAAATTGTAAGGCCTCAGAAACTAATTGGCACCACAGCCAACTTTGTTCACTAACGCATGGGCATAAAACCAAATTGCTTTCTCATCATGAAAACACAGGTTTTTTCAGTACCATTCTTCTAGGCTTTCATCCCTTTTATTATTTTTCCCCTACAGTTTTATTCTTTCCTTCTGTCTGAACACTGATTTTTCTTTCCCCCTTTTATCCCTTAGTTCTAACATTTTTGCTTTTCTCTGTCCTTTTTTTCAAACACTTAAACTCGTGTTTATTTTTTTCCTTTTAATAGTCCCTTGGTTACCCACTGTTTCAAACATCTTTTTTTCCTCTGTCAGTTTGTCTTGCTCACCTTCCACCTACTCCACTAACTCACACCCACCCACATCCACCCAAATACAAAGCTCTTCTTTTTCTCTTTTTGCCTGGAAAGTGTGAGTGAATGGACAATGGGTGGGAGCAAAAGGGTATTTCCAGAATGGGTGTCTGCAATTTTAGCCATCTTGGAGTCGAGTTCCCAATGAAAACTGATCAGCAAACATGTTGGGGTAAAGGCAGAGAAGATGACAAGGAGGTTTTTGAAGGTCTTTTTACTAGGCTCGAAAGTTTGGGACATAGATGTTCTAGACAATTTTTGCCTGCAAATACAACACCTTCAGCTGAAAGCATGTCTTGTTATTGAAAATTTTTTCATTGGAAACGCAGCCTGACTCCACATGGGAAGCAGGTATTTGAGACCAGAGGACAACTTGTTCCCTGAACTTTGAGGATGATTTATTTGAACTCCAGTCAGTAAGCACAGTAGTGCCCTGTGACACAGTGAGGCTTCCATGGGCCGCTCCTCCTGTCCACGCCACCAAGTCTTAGTTAAACAGAGTTAATCTATCTTTGGAAGATGTCTGGCTTTGCCCATTCTGCAGTACTCCTGACTGTGGACTGGGGTACCCAGCAGCTGTCTGCATGAGCATCTAATTTGGGGTGATTGGAGCAGATTAGATGAGGCTCCTCTGTCTACATTACACCTGAGTCTTGAACTACCTTTACTCAATGGACCCTTAGACTTGATGAGTCTATCATGTCTGGTTCAAAGCTGTACCAAGGACCAATAACTGTTCCAGACCTTTATGTTTCCCAGTAAGGACGGGAGGGCACTTGGTGCACAGCTGGACCAGAGCTTCCCGTTTAGTTTTCTCTGAAGCAAAGCCAGTTCCTGTGCACAGATGCCACTTGGTGAATCAAACCAGCAGGTGATAAGTGGAGACAATCACAAAATTCTCTTAAAAACCTCGCTACTTGTCCGAATTGAAATATTAATTTAGACCCAGGCAATGGAGACAACTGCTGAGATTCATAGCTGTATGTATTTAACTTTTCAAGCTAATAACCCTCTGGGAGTTCACAATAGTCTGAAGAGAAAAGACACACACTGTACTATCACTGACATGGAAATGTTTTGGGTTTTTTTCCTTTGTAACCTGAAATTTAAATTGAAGTCATGCAGACTGAAAGAGGTTTTGGCTGTGTGCATGGCAATAACAAAAGTCACCTCTGGCACAGCACACCAACATATCATAATGAACTCTGTCTTTTCATGCAACAAAACGATTCCTTCAGTGATGAACCACGTGCATTTCTGTGATGAAATATGATAAGACTCTACAAAGAAACGCTAGCTCTTTTCCCTGGAGTTCTGTTAGTCACATAACAACACACATGGAAGGAATTTTCTGATACATGTTTAGAGCCCTATCTCAATCAACTAAAACATTTTTTTTTTTTACAAACTCAAGTTCCATGTCAGCCATCACTTTGCTTCAAATAGATCATGTAGTATTTTTGTTTCCTTGCCTTTTTAAAACATATATTAACACTGCAGAAGGAGCAGTCTGAGTGAATGAAAGTCTGGGGAATAACAATACATTCCATTAAATACCACAATTTTATTACTGAGAAGGACAATCTGCTGGCAGTAGGCTCCTTGTACCCTTAGAAAGATGGATTGGGCATGCAGCACATCCAAAAAGCCAAGGCTGGGTAATGAAGACGCAAGTCCAAATATTTTCAAAAACCTATTTTCAACCTCTCTCTCAAAATGATGCAACATAAATCAGCTGGGTCAGAGGTAAGCAGTGGCATAAAGAGAAAACAGAGTAGGCTGAGTGAAAGATCTCACCAACCAAAAATTGTGTGTCTTCAGTCATCAGTACAAGCCCATCGGAAATGGATTTGCTGGTGGGCTGGGAATGAGGTTTTTCCTCCTACCCAGTCAGTCTTTGGGTTCTCTGCTGGCACCCTTCATCTCTAACAGACTGATGAGAAAACCAGCTTTGGGCTCCGACTCCTCAATATTTATTGTGGGACAAACTAATATACTCACCTCCACTATCTCTCTGAAGAGCTATTCCCCCTTTGAATTAATGGCCACCCAAAAAGGAACAGTTTCTAATACAGCATTTTAGGACAAAGTGCCATCCATGCACACTAACAGGCTTGGTCATGAGAACTGGCCCAAGGATGGAGCAGACATCCAGAAGAAATTCTGTGTTGTCCCCATTTGAATGACTAGTGCTTGCAAATAGAGATTCATACTGTATTTAGATGGGCCACAAGATGCTAATAGTTGAGCAACGCAGCCCTGATCTGGATTTAAACTGACAGTCAAATAGGAATGAGACATACAGCCTCTCCCTCAAGTGATCTAATCCTTTATCTGTGACATGATTTTAATATAATTCTTTGCATTCACAGAGCATGGCTTAATCTGAATTAACTTTCTGAACAAGTTCTGATATGGGCTGATCATTTAGCCTCTCCAACCTGTTTTCTCTCAACCAGACCTAATTTTAGGTCTCCTTAATATTTTCTCCAGCTGTTTTGTCATGACCTTCAGCATCTCTAGCTCCCTCCAGCTGACCCAGATGCTTTGCTGCTGAAACCTGAATCCCTGGCTCTCAGAGGTCACCCCTGCTCCACGGCTCCTTTCTAAGCTTTCAGTAAGCTCTCTCACAGAAAGCTCTTAAAGGAATACAGTTATCATGACATGGGAAAGAAGGAGCTCTTGTCATTAAAAACTGCTTATGTCATAGGGGAAAGAGGACATGAACAAACTGACACTTTTAATAATGAAGGGAAATTACCACCAAGAATCCCAAAGGTTATGTGATGGGACTTGTGAAATAGTTACAGATGACAGGAAAAGGAGGTGCATGTGTAGGTGACAAACTTTTTGTGATGATAAAAATGATTTAGTAAAATGAGTTCTAAAGCTGACTGCAAAAAGTGGCTGAGGGCTTTCACAATGCTGAATAGCAAGATAAAATGGCAGATGAAACATAAGGTTAAGATCATTGTATCACATACAGGAAAAACACTTCTAAGTATACATAAAAGTGAATGGGCTCTGATTTAGCTATTGACATTGGGAAAAAAAAAGAATGGGAATCAAAAATAGAAACAATCATTAATTAGATAAATACACTGTGTGCACACATTTTTTTTTCCAGAGAAAAAAATTTCTTTTTTTTTTTCAGGAAAGATATGAACAAAGGAAGTAAGTGTTCAAAGCTATGGAAATAGCTTAGAGTCTTTTAACTTGGAAAAGATGACTGACGGAAAATATGATGAAGGTTTATGAAATGATAATGGTTTGGAAAAGGACAACAAATCTTCACCATTTCTCATAATGAAAGAATGAAAGAGCACCAAAGCAAAATAGCTGGCAGCAAATATAAATAAGACAAAAAGAAGTGCTTTTTCATACAGCAGGTAGTTAAACCATGGAACTCTTTGCCACAGTGTTGAGGAGACTAAAGCATGAACGTGTTAAAAAGACTGCTAGATGTATTCATTAAGGCAGAATTCCACCAAAGGTTATTTGACGTATGGTCCAGTTAAGTCTTGGAGGTGAAGAAAACCTCCTGGTCCAAAAACCTCCAGCTGTTGATGACTCAACAGCTGAGGTATCAAGAAATAGAAGAAAGATTGTTTTATATTTGCTCTTTTTCTCACTGTCTTCTTCCAACTATCTGCTCTTGGCCAGTATTGGAGACACGATGCCAAGTTAAAGGAGTCTTTGTTCTGACTCAGTACGGGCATCCTACTGCAATTGAGGACAAAAGGCTATACAGAAACTGTTGACCAAAAGCACCTTTCTACATTGAATGAAAAGAAGTAAACACAATGTCCAGCTCAGGTACTTCCAATATGCAATCAATAGACTCTCCAAAGGGATTACACAGACAGCAATGATATTGGGAAGTGTAGAAAGCGCATTTCCAGTGCCGAACCATCCAAGGAAAATTCTAGGCAAGGAAGAGTCTTGTTCAGATCTTGCGTTGCCCAGATATTTTGACGCAGGATTAACATAAATGCCTGTGTGAGCCATCCTGCTCAGGGCAATTTTGTGAAGCAGCTTACATGATCAAATACTCTGCTGCATGAGGGAGGAGCTGATGATGATTTCAAATGAGCTGTAAATAAACTGAAGGGCATTAAATAAACAAGTCACATGATGGATGTGATTGAGATTAGCTATTATGAGGAACAACAACAACAATTTCTCGTGGAGGAAAAATAGAGCTTGCACAATGATGATTTTGCTAGTAGGCCAGGCTTTGTGTCAGGCGTAGAAAGCAGATGGCAACAGAAGGAAATATGAGCTACGTGTATTTATTGCCACGGGCATGCTCTGAACGCAACAAGCCAAAACCACCATAAGAGACAGGCCAAAAGCTATTTACATAACTATGGGGGGAAGAAAAAGGAAGCAAGAAATGATCCAAACAGGATGCTGCATTTCAGGACATAAGGTGGGAAGTGTTAGTCACAGCATCAGGCACGCACGTCTTTAATCCAACGAGAGGAACTGTCTGTGTAAAGGCATTGGCTCTACTTTCCAAAGCTATTTGGTACAGTCTGTTTTGAAAGGGTGCAGTGAAAGATCATGAAATGAGACTTTGAATGGTGGGGCATGTCATGTCAGATGGAAAAGTTAATCTTCCACTTTGCTACTGAATCACAATGAGCAATCTCTCTAAAGTACTGCAAAGTCTGGATATTTCATCAACTACCTTCTTATGAAAACGACATTCATTCCACTTCCATTCACCCAAAGAGTTAAGAAGGCACAACTTCTTCTGGAAGGAATGCTACCAGGAGCTTGGAAATTGATGAGGTTTCTAAGTGCCCAGTAATAAAAAAGAAAATGCAAAAGTAGGTGACATGTAAATTCAGATAATCAAAGTAACAGATGAATGTTTTTAAGCCATCTATTTCAAAGTTTTTATGTCCAAAAGTTCAGTATCAAATAAAGACTTGAAGGCAGACGCTGCAAAATTATTAAAAATCTGGCAACTCTTACCACTCCTATCAGTAACAGAAATTTCAGCTCAGCGTATATTTATTGACCAGCATTCTGAATTCGGCTATGACTGACTGATTTTTCAGCTTTACTTAGCTGATTTGGTAGAACTGGAAACAGTATGCATACAAGCAGTTTCACCACTGTATGTCATATTAAAAATATGACTTTGACCAGGATATCAGAACGCAAAAAGGAAATGTTTTCTACATCATACAAGGACAAACCTGGTGGTTTTGACTCCCAATTGTTGCAGAAGAATCCCTTGAGAATGCAAAAAGAAATCTCAGCATCTCTTTAGCTTCAGAAGTCATGCTTAGAAAAAAATAGTGCTTTTGTAAGTTTATCTGTGTCATGATTAATTTCCTCAGGTTTTAATAAAATTGAGGTGTGAGCATCTCTTCCAAATTCAGCGTGTCCTTTATACACTTACGTAACCCATAAACACTTCAGAGAAGTGAGGACCAGTCCCTAAGGCGTCCGTGGCTTATCTCTGGGTTGTGTGCCTCAGGACGGTCCATCGGGCACTCTCCATTCACTGGAAATGAGGTCCAGGTCTGTCATACGTTGCAGAGCTGAAGCTGCCCTGCCGAGGCAGGTCACCGATCAGATCCCTGGGGCAAATATTCTTGTTATTTGCTTTCCGCAGAGGGAGCCAAAGCTAAGGGATGTGGGCAGCGTTTACAGCAACAGGAAGGATCCGTCCTTCACAATGAACCAAGAGTGGATATGGGTGAACCGAATGATGAACACGAACCTTAATGAATGTGCGTATATGTGGGGGTGATGGCTGAGGAAAGGGATGGAGAGGCTTAGGGTAGAGTGATAGCCTTTACACGGTTCATCCTCCTACATAGGAGAGATGGGATCTGAGCCATTGACAGGTGAAGTCAGAAAGCACTTTTTGAGCACCGGTCTTGAAGCACAAGGGAACAGTCACCTTGTAAAGCTAACATGCAAAGACTGGCTGCCTCTTCAACCAAAGATATGCTACTGCACTTGCAGTTCCCGACATTGACTACAGCTGTCTCTTGCAAGGGTGAACATACATATAGAAGTTTTGTCTCTCCTCTTCATTAATGGCAAAGCTGCTCACCTTTGCGTTTCTCAGTTTCATAAAAATAGATCCGATGTACTGCACTGCCTTGCGAAACTGAGAAGTTGTTGCATCCCATCACAGAAACGGTGGTCTCTTAAAATGGGTAGGTCCCTGAATGAGGCTGGGGTTTCCAAGGCCAGGGCATTGCTACTTAGGGTAAAGAAGCAGGCAGCTTTTCTATTTGTTTATGCTAATAGCCATATATACCATAATCCATTAAGGAGGCTTTTCTGGACAGTCCTGGTTCATAGGATGCCATTCTGGAATTTACTCTTCCAGATGGTGAATATCAGGGAAAGTTTCCCCAGGGTTTCTCTTCTGTCACTGGGTATTTAGTTGGCATAATAATAATAATAATAATAATAATAATAAATCTATCTGCAGCAGACACCCAGCAAGTTTCATCCTGAACAACTAAAGAGTTATATAATTACAGTCAACAGAAAGCAGTCTTATCTGGGAAGCGTCAGGCAGCCTTACTTGCAGGCAATGATAGGAACTCAGTCCCTGCCACAATATGCTCTTTCATGTTTCTTCTCCTTTTTATTGTTTCCTCTGAGTAACTTTGTGCCCTGATTTTACATGGGTTGTATTAGTTCGGTATTAGTCTTCTGTAAAATCAATGGGGACACCGAGTTAAAAAATATAAATTAAAAAGAAAACGAAAGGCCTTGCCAACATAATATTAATGACTTGTCAAGAAAGCTAAGCCTGGCATGCAAAGGCAGCTTTCTTTGGCTATCCAAAATAATTTCTACAGTAATTGGCTTCTTTCTCACATTTTTGAAGGATGTATCCCTAGTACAGTACTATAAAACTGACGATTTATGCTCCTCATCAGAGTAAGGAAACTCCACAAAAAATAGTGCCTAAGCCACACTGGGAAAAAAATGTCTATAACATAGCTACTAGAACTTTCTTAAGCCACTTTATTAAAAATTAAGAGGTGAGGATACTGTAACGAATCACTCAAATCAGTAAAGCCCAGGCTTTTCACAAACTGCAAAGTCATTGCAGTAGTCAATGAACAGAGAAGTTATTTCCCTAGGTCATTGTAAAATCACTTCTACAAAATAATCTGTAGCTGTTGTGGAGGAGGTGTTTTTAGCAGCTGTATTGTCCTAAAGGGACACCGAGGAGCTGCAGCTCTGGATTTTGGCACGCCACCCTTTGGATTTGGCTCTACATGTGCATTGACCTGGAAGGTGATGCCCTCTGGCTTTGAGAAGGAGTGGGAAACGGTGACAACCAGAACGGGTGTTCAGGTATTTCTTAAGCTCTTTTTTCTGGAGGCTTTGTGAGGGACTAATCGACTAGGCAGGGCAGAGCGTGGCTGGTGCAAGTGCCTGAGCAAGCGGGCTCTGACCAGCCAGTTGCTGGTGTCATCTGCAACCTCTGCACACCTTCACCTCTGAGTCCTGGGTATGGAGCATCCGTTCAAGTCAGAACCGCCTGCACACACAAAAGCAATGCTCCTGCCCACCTCCCATGCAAGGAGAGGAGTCTTGCAGGTACTAGGAAACAAAGGAACTATAAGGCAAACAATCATACACCTTTCCCTCTCTGTGAAACAGAAAGAAGTTCAGACTATTTTCTAGTCTGGTGGTCAAGGATATCGCCTGTAAGGACGCATAGCTAACACACAGAATCTATATCATAGATAGGGAGACATGGGTTTTCCATTAGCGACACAGTTCATCACATAAAAGAGAACAAAAAATGGAAGAAATAGTACTTGTACTAACAAAATTATGCTAATGCAAGAAAAGATACAGGTGTAAGAAAGTGCTGCATTAGCAATGAATGGATGAACAATCCCCACAGCTGTGCTTTCAAAACACTCCCTGTCCAGTTATTTTACAGAAGCCTTTATAAAAACATAGAAACCTGTACTGGGTGATCCTAGGGTAATATGACAGCTTACAACAGCCACAGGACTAAAACCACCAAAACAACAGGGCAGTCACACTTCCATTGTCTGTCATACTCTTCTTGTGCCAACTCTGCTGTGGGCCAGCTCTGCTGAACATCTGTCTGCATTCATGCCCCACTACTCTGCTCAGAGCTGCAAGTCCTTCAGTCTTAGCTTAAAGAGAGGAGAGAGGGAAAGGCCAGAGGTGGGCCATGGCCTTTATCATCCACAGTTGGACAGCGGTCTCCATGGAACTGCTTCATGTTGGGAATCAATGAGAGGTCTGTGTTTTTGAGGGATGTGGTGAAAGAAGAGATTGAGAAAGAAGTGAGCATCCCAATCAACATTTTCACAGCAAACAACGCTTGCCTCATGACCCCTCACATATGGTGGGACCTCCATTCCCTTTCACTCCTGCAGAAGTCGTCATGACTTGTGTGGCCACCGTAGAGTGAAATCCTCCAATGCTCTGCTGCTGGCAGACTTCTTCAGAGTGACTTTGAGTTCCTCCTAGCTGGTTGACTGGCTTCCCCATTGTGCTCTATGCAGCTTAATCACATGCTGTCAGACACTAATGGGGACACTAATGAACTAATTAACATTTATTGGTAGCTGAGCTTCCTGGGAATGCAAGGGGAGCTGCTCTTCACATATGTCACTAGGACAGCCTCTGCTCCCAGCTTAATCAGAGATTTCCACCTGTTGTTATTTTTCTCTTTGGCAAACCTTGATGGACTAGAAGGATCATGTGAACCAAAGTTGGTAAAAGATCTACTGCACAGTCCTTCTCACATCACAGATCCCAAGAATGTGCATCCATCAGTTGGACAGGCGGTGGTGGGGAAGAGAAACAGAGGATCAGCCACCCGAGTACAGCCAGGCATATCCCATAAATCATCCTATGAGGTTGGGCTTGATCCCTGTGGTAGCAAGTTTTAGAGAAATTATATGTTTGTCTTGCCTATTGGCCGCAGCAAGCACAAGGAATTAAACACCTAATACATGAGATACACTAATTAATTGAGTGTAAAAGGACGTCTTCAAAAATTGCTTCCAGGTTTTAGGCAAGACATAGCTTGTCCAAGAAAGCCAAAAATGCAATGGATATTATCTTCAAGGAAATACTGATACTGCTGTAATAAGAGACGTTTATGAGAGTCTGGGTGTTAAAAGTAAAAGACCTCTGGCTAATTCAGAAATGGGGAAACATGCACAAGGCCTTCTAATGGACTGTATCTCTGCAAAGTTAAAAAACAACATATGGGACAGAGCTGCCAAATTCCAATGTGTGATCTGTGCTTTGGAAGAAGACAACAGATATGCCAAACTCCAGTTCTTGTTATGCTATTTTTGTCTATAGCTGAAATGGAGAGATTTCCCTTGGTTAAAATGGATTCTAGATCTGGCCCAGTATTCACAGGATCCATTGGGATATCTGCGATATTCTTCTAGGAATGTTAAAGTGAAGAATTGGAATAGAAGAGTGGAGAGAAAAGGGAGTGAAAACTGTTGGAAAACAGATAAGAGGGTGAAAAAAGAGACAATTAGGGAATCTCAGAATATGTATGTAGGCAAGAGACACACTACACAAAAAAAAAGTGGGAAAAGGCAACATAATGAAAGAAGAGAACATTTCTATTCACCTCTCTCTCTGCTTTCTGGTAATGTCAGAGGGAGAAGGCATTAGCCCTAGTAAAACTGTAGAATGGAAGTATGTTGGTGCATTTCAGGGAATAGCCAAAGAATGACTATATATGTTTTGCATGGTTTGAACAACTGATGGTTTGAAAAGAAATACTGGAGACACCCATCCAGCTATGCATTAGCTTTCAGGGCAGAGGAGACAAATAAAAGTGATGAATTCTGGTGTAGTTGCCACTTCTCTGGTGTAGTTGCCACTTCTTTTGAGTGTCCTGCAGTTCTGATCCTAAGACAGGACTGCAATTTGTTAAAAATGTGCTCCTGTCTCCTATGTGGCAGTGTCCTATCAATCATCGTGGCAGTATTAGGATTTCTGTGTGCAGGTACAACACTGCCTTGTCACAGGGTTGCCATATGACTTTGAGGAAAGGACAGTCCCAAAGCAGGAATGTTTTTAAGGAGATTATATATAAACGTCAGGAATCATTACCTTAAAATCAGCCCTAGTTATCTGCAAAGAAGGGGGCTGAATAAAATGAAAATAGTAATTAGTATTTTAAATAGTAGATTTCAATATTACTAAATAAAATCATAATTTTTTACCTGTGATTGGATTTTTTTCCTGAATTATCTTATTACTGGGATAAAACAGGAAGGCAGGGAACTGGTAAAGCTGCACGATACTAGGGATCAGTCCTTCACTCTACCACTTATTCTATGCACTGCCATACACAGATAACATTATAGTTTCTGTGCCTTGGCTTCCCTATGAGTTAAGGAATAGGTATTCCTATTAATAACATCATGGTTACTTTACAGGAGTGAGATGAGGCTTAAATAACATTAGGAGTTTTCAGATCCACTGATAGTAAATGCTAAAAAAAAATCAAGTGTTGTTATTACAGTAACCGGGTTTCCACAGAAGACAATAAACAAGCTGAGAGAAAACAGTAAATGATAACACTCTTGAATGATTGACCTGACTTCCCCAGATACCATCCCTTCCAAATAAGTTGGGACTGTTGGTTTTTTTTTTGTTTCTCTTGAGTTAGTATCGATTCTCATCTTCGCTGCTGCACATTATATCCAGACTCTGTTAGCTGCATAGCCAAAAGGGTGAGGGGAGTGGGGGGAGCTGCACTGCTTCATCCCATGTCACACAAGCCAACGACATGCCAGCTGACGCTATCTGGGCAGCTGATATCCCTTCATCTGCAATGGTAAATCTGTGTTTTCTCGCTCTGCATTAAAGCTGTGGAGAGGCAGAAATAACTGGGGCAAAGTTCTTAAGGGCAGGATCGTGTAGCTTTTATTCCCTTGTTGCATAACATATTATGTGAGTGCCTCAAACACCAAGTTAAGACTTATCTTGAAATTAATGATGCAATTGCCCTATTCCATAGCAAACTGCAGGAATCACTAATTACATCTCTTAGAGGCCAAGCTATTCAGCCTACATCAAAAGAGAGGCTGGAAAAAATAATTACTGTTAACAAGTGAACTGAAACTATTATGCAGACTTCCCCAGTGTGCAGAAGCTGCAAGCCATAATCTGAACGAGACAGAGGATAATAAACAGCAAATGTTGTTAGAGCACGTGGAATTTCTTGTGCCCTCTCTTAAAAATAAAAATTAAAAAAAAATATAAATCTGAGAGGTCAATGCAAATATACCAGCACAGATTTCTGCCCTAGGGTCATAAGGACAAATCGGGATGCTGGTGAGACACTGCTTTCTGCAGAGCCTCTGAGCTGAAGGAACAAATTAAATTATTGCCATCAACCAGGCCAGTGAAGACCAGTTCAAAGTACCCCTTCCCTTTTCTACTCTGCCTGCTTCCAGCTGGTCCTGTCAGTTCAGATGTTGTGAAGAAAACTCTCCTCCTTCTCTGGTGAGGAGTGAATGTGTGCTGTAAAGACTGGCTTGAAATAAAACTGGGCCACCTGCCAAACTTGGATTCAGGGCTCTAAGTTGTTCTAAAATAAGCACATTTACCGTCCCACACATGGTGAGAGCCCACCCGATGGCTGCCTTCATCCTTTCCACCTCTCCCACGTTCTCTCTGCTCACCTCCAGTGCCTCACCCCATCCCCTACACTGCTTCCCAAGCCTCACCAGTGCTCTCACAGGGCAGCGCGGGTCCTAACACCGGCTCAGTCTTTGCACAGAGCACAGCAGAAGAGATCTGGGAGCTGCACACCCACCACCTCCCACAAGAACACATCTGTTGCTCCAGCATCACAACTACCTTGTGCCACAGTGCACATGAAGCTGTCTTTCCTCCACAGGGAAAGAGGCCTTCAGTCACCCTGAATTAAAGCCCGCACATCAGCAGTTGCTGCAGAGGGGTGGCTTGATAGGATGCAGGACTGGGCAAGGTGGCACATGGCAAGGTCCTTATAAGCACACGGTCATGGTGGTCATTGGAGTATTTACACCTGAAGCTGGTTCTAACTGCAAGCCTAAGTCTTAGTCTTTTGTTTCATTAATGGGGACATTCCATCACTGTTTGGGATAAGAAGAGATTTTTTTGACATCTCAGGTTGTTAATTTACTTTGAGGCATCTGAGCCCTTTTGAGAATTAGCTAGGGAGAGATTTCAGTAGAGCATCTTTCAGGGATTCAATAAGTATCCTTTGTTGTTTTTAGACACCACCAAAGACAGAATGTGGGGCCAGCTGAGCTGTCAATCAGACTTTCTGTAGGAACAGCTATCATCTTAAAAAAAAAAAAAAAAAAAAGAACCCAAAAGCTGAGCTGGAAACATTTTTAATTTGCAGAGGGTACTACAGAAAACATTTAAGAAGAGGGATGTTGCAGAAGGGGAGAGAGCTGGAACAGTAAAGCAGAACTGAACCCTTGCCTGCCATACTTTATGAGACAATGAGAGAAAATAGCAATGAGTTATATTCGTAGCAAGGTGACCCAAAGTGCTTTCATGGTTGAACTCACAACTTGCACAAAATAGTCATGGTTTAGGGCCTGAGAGCCAGAAATAAATTTAAACCTTGTATTTTTTACACTGCCAGCAATACTCCTTTCTCTCTTCTGTATTCTCCTGTCCTTGCCGAGTGTGACACTTAGAGCCTGTGATCTGCGGGACTGTTAGAGAAGAGAAGCAGGTGTGATGATAGCTTTAGTCTATTTATATCTACTTGAAATGTACCTCAACCTTGAAAATTCTCCCAGGCTCTTTTCTCTCTTTTTCAAACAATGTTGTTGTTGTGGACGGCAACATACCCAGCTGGGAATCACTTACCATAGCCATGTGAAACACAGCTTATGAAACTTCAAACGGATACAAAACCAATCAGGCAACGGGGATAGATCTAGAGGTACCTGGTCAAGTGGAATCAAGCTGTGAACAGCAAGGGAAATTGTGATCATAGAGCACCAGATGACTCAGCACTGCCAAGGATTTCTAAGGCTACAACTTAGAGGTGGGCTTCCGTAAGGCTTGAGTATTACAGCCTCATTGTTTTCCTCGTGAGCCTCTCCCATCATTCAGACAGAAGCTACCCCTTCCCTTGAGTCCAATCCACTCTTTTCAGCATTCCCAGATGTCCTGTAAACTCTTCCAGGTTCATTTCCTGCGGTTTCTTTGCTTCAAATACTTCACACAGCACTCTTAGGCATCTTAGCAGCACCTTTATATAGGTTTACTAGCTAAGTTCAGACCACTCTGGATCCTTCATCTTTCTTCCTCTCTTTTTGCTCTCTTGTGCTCCTTAGCGGAGATGCAAATATGCTAAAATGCAAAGTATTTGGGCTTCCTCGGTGCTACAACCTTTTAAAGAGAGCAACCCAAAGAGCACTCCCCAAAACACCTGTCAGTCCAACTGCGGGCTGCACCCCATATCTGGGAGGTGTGAAGCTCTGATCTCAGGCTGGGAAGTGCTCCTGACTTCTCTGTCTGTTAAATGCCTGTTGCCTTGTCCCCTGTACATGCCCCCAAGGATTCATCCAACTACTGAAAAACAGCTGTCGTCCACTCTGCCATTTGGCGATGGCAAAGAAAAGTGAAATAGCAACTCAAGGAAACAATTGTGAGACTTATACTAAAAATTACCAGCAAGCAGCACGTGTGGGAGCCCTGCGAGCAGCTGACATAAATGCCTCCCTCGCACCAGCAGCTCCCCCGCAGCGGGGTGACTCAGGGGTAGCTGCCTCTCTGAGTTTAGCAGATAGGGCCACTGGTAATGTGTGTGCAGCCTGGCACCCAGCCTTCCACCTTTACATTTAACGGGGGGCTGCGGGAAACCTAGGGAACCCCAGCAGAGTACACCATTTATCCAACACCACTTGTGCAAGACTTACAGAATAGGACAACACATATTTGTTCAGAGAGTGGAGAATAGCCAATAATGCTGATCAGTAAGGGAGGAATGGGAGAAGTTCTTCACGGCAAATGATACCTAGAACTCCTCTTTCTAATCAGTCCCCATAGCACATCTTTTCCATATCTCACAGGAACCATATATTCAAAGACAGCAGAAAAGATGAAACCACGGTTTTTGCTTTTCAGAAACTGGGTCAGGCTGGGCATTGTCTTCTTGGCACAATGATTCTTTTTTTTTTTTTTTTCCATAATAAACACTGACCACTTCATCAAAGCAAGTCCTTTTAATCTGTACAAAGAAGTCATATCTTGCCTTCTGTCTTCTCCATAAGAAATTCAAGCTTATTTGAGCTATTTGTATTCTTTATTGCACAGCAATTATCCTGCTGTGAAGGGACGGACTTAATGACCAAACAGGTAATTTCTATTGCTAATTTCTTTGCCTATATCTCAGGAGGGTGCATGCTAACAATTCTTTTTAATAAAAAGAGACTTCTTAACCTAGTGCACATAATTACACCACTGGTAAAGCACAGATACATTCTACTTTTTTAATAAATGACTCATGATTTTGCCTGCATTGCTCTTCAGATGCTGAATGCAATTCATCTTGTAGGGATCTGATTCTTAAGAAGCCTCAAGCACGGCTTTTGAATATGTCATCCCTTCGAAGTGTTATAAAGTATCTGAACTAAAAGCACCATAAAACTAGTTGATTGAAAATTTCATCTGCAATTACAATATCTTTCTATACTGTAGCTGAGGTCAGGGGGAACTTTTTCCAACAAAGGCACTTGGCAGCGCAAGTGTCCTGACAAGAGCCATTCATTAAGTTTAGGCGGCAGGGGACAAGCAGAAAATGGTGGAATCAACAGAAAATATGGGCTCATGTCCGATCATTTATTGCCATGTGTAAATTAATTGGGAGCCTAAGTGAGAATCTGACAAAGCTGGCCTAAGGACAGAATGAGGGTTGCAAATCATAACCTTGGGGTTTTTTCCCAGCTCCAACTGTACAGCATTAGACAATGACAGTGACTCACAACCTTATGTGTAGTTCAGGCTACCATATGTCTCAGATATAGTCTCTTTCCACTCAAAAATTTTGCCTGGGCAGAATGAGAGGATCTTTCATATTTGCCTATGATTTCTGGGCAGCTGGCATTATTTCTCACTAGCTCCAACCAGGCTATTGTATGTCTGGAAAGCTGGGATTTTCCCTCAGAGCATCAATAGATCAGACGTACAGTGCTTGGCCTGCAGGACCAACACATGCAGATGGTTTAGCACATGTGCTCCTAAACCCTACCCTTCTCAGGAGCATCAGGTGATTAGCACATGTGTACACACTCAGTAGAGTGTGACATATCCTAGAAGCATTAAATATTCTATATGGCTCATTGCAATTAGCTGAATCTCACAATTTACGGAGCATCACATGAGTTAATTTAACAAATCCAATACGCAGGCAGTAAAATTTTCTGAGCAGATTAAAAAGGTTGGTTCCTGGTGACTAATCATGCCAACGCTCATCTACCGGCGCGTTAACTGGAAACCGTAGCATGACAAATATGAAAAAAGAATGACACGTACAGTATTTCCATGAGGAGTTCTTGAAACTGTCAAGATGTGCAAATTTTTTCACAAATATTTGAATAAAGAGTAGAGAGATCTTTTCCCTGGCGGTGAGTCAAATTCAAGTCCTTTATCTACAAGTGTATTTTTGGTGATTTCAGGGCAAAGATAACATTTCCTTATATAGCTGCATCAGAAAGATGCGTTAAATCACTTCTGAAGACTGTGAATTTCTATCTTCTGAGAGTGCATATGAATCTGTGACCTGCGAAGCACTCGAATTAAGGGCCGCCTGAACCTGGTTGAGACCTTGTGGATATTACCAACAGAGAGTGCTGATCAGGCACCACATAAAATGATGGAAAAAACAGACCATTCTCTTTCAAAATCACCTTGTCGCAGCGCAGGAGAGGGAGCGTTGCGTGGAGAGATGCCATACCAAGTTAATGACAAGCGTCTGCTCAGACACCTGCTGTCCTAAACAACTTGACATGCTGTGATCATTGAGCGGTCCCGGGGTGGAGCCAGGCAGGAGAAGGCTGATGGCTGGCCGGGCAGGCAAATGGCACCCATGGGGCAGCCACGGGGCAGGGGACGGGTCCTGCCAGGGGAAGCCAGGTAGTGATCGAGTGCCTCACTGGCCCTCTTCCCTGTGAGCTCTGCCAGCGGCAGACAGCTTTAAATCTCCTCTCAACTGGTACGTAGCCTTCCCCTTCTGATCCCATTTACTTTCTGGGCTGGCTCCCAGCACCTAGCATCCATGAGAGGTTGCCAACGTTTCGTGATGCTGCTCCCACTCCCCCAGGAGGAGCTGGGAGCTGGAGGAAGGTGGGGTGAGGAGCAGAGCTCGGCCTCTTTGGCGTACAGCAATAAAAACTGTGGGGTTGGCAGGGACAGGAAGGATCTTGCCAGAAGGGGAGTATTCAAGATTTTTCATTTCTCATTTCCACTTTGTTTCTGATCACTTGCTCTGTTACAGGCTGAAGTGCCAGTGCGTACTTCAGCACAGAAAATGGGAGGCTGAGACGGAGCCTGATCTCACTCGTTGCTAAGAGAGTAACCTAATTTGCAGCAGATGGTGTTTATTGTTACTTCCCATCTGCATGAGGATTAAGAATTCTTCTCAGAAGAAAACGATGCAGCTTGACAGCGTCCTGGTAGGAAGGGGCAAAATTAATTCCAATCAAATACAGCTTTTCTCATAAAAGACATTTTTTTCTGAACCTTTGGGTAAGCTTAACTTAAATAGAGTTTAGGATTTTTTTTTAAAAATAATATCACTTGAAGTTTCCAGCCGTGCAATCATTTTTTAAAATGTGGAGGAATGGAGTCAAGTAAAGGTTAAGCACGTTGCCTCTGATCAAAAAGGAACATAATGTCAGAGCCAAGATTAAAGTTTCAGCTCTCCAAGGTCTTAGACCAGGATGCAGACCCACAAAGGAACTGATAGCACATCTTGTAAGCATCTGTCCTTGGCCCAAGCACTGATAAGAGCTATGGGTATGCTGTCTATGAATGATCAGCCCCTTAAAAATGCACATGTCTCTCTTACATTCGGCTGCCATTGACCGATGTTGCATGTCTTTTTGTTCATAGTAAGAAAGTACATTTGTGTTTTATTGGTATAATCCGTCTGAAGTCGTAAGAGTTATACCAACGTGACTAGTACATTGAGCCTCATTATAGTCTGTTTTATAGTAGGTTTCTTGTATCCCATACCATAAAATTCACACCTTGCATATATCACTGCCACTATCACTTTCAGTTGTGCCTGGGCTTTAATGAGCACACAAACATTAACACGTCTACAACTTAGAAACAGGGATGAAAATGGAAATGGAAGGAACTGACAGTGGACAAAGTGAAAAATAATAGTATTCAAAACAGAGACAGCAAAAGAACAAAGAATGAAATGATAATTTGATCAGATTTGTGTTCATTTATAAGGACAACTTGCTTTAACATGTGGGCCAGTCCCCAGACGGCAGTGATTATACTGTATTTATAGTGTACCTTTATTTCTGCTCTCTGTATGCTTTGTTATAGGTATATTTTTAGACAGGCATGCCCTCTTTTCCTTCCTGCAGTTTATGTCCAAGAAGAAAAAGCAGAGTCTGGTTATTTTTCTGGCATTTCTAGAAACCAGGCAGCCCCTGGCAGATGGCTGGTGGTGCACGAGCAGATTGACTGGGTATGTCAGGAAATTCATGGCATTCCAGGCAACAGGATTGCATCTGAAGCCAGCGGACCTGACCAAAACACCTGCCTGGACTGCAGTAGACAGCCGTCCCTTGCATGGTGGCTGCACAGTTGATCTGTACATTCACAGCAAATCTGACACAGCTGGAGTATGTCTGATATCTGGCATATGTGCTGCATAAATAGAAATTTCTCTCTAGGATTTCTTGAACAGAAGCCTGGAAGTCCTATATACATCTGTAGCAGGTACGCTAGTGGTTGCTAATTTAATGCAAAAATCACAGCAGCATTAAGTCATTTGGTATGTTGTCTTCTTGAGACTTGCAGTGCAAAAGACAGAGCAGTAGTGGCACCTATACGGTGATGTTGACCAGAAGATGCTTTGCCATCTTAAAGTACACTTATTAAAACCATCAGATGTGTATTTTTCCTCTTAATTGGTTTATACAATAATGGCACATCTGAGCCTTTTTCATTATTTCCTCTCTTGTGGTGTTATTAGGTGGACTCTGTGTGTGTGAGTGTACACTTATGTGCAATATCCATTATACATACACCACCACTCATGCTTACATTTTCCCACACGGCGTTTCTCTTCCAACTTGGTTATGCTCATGTCTCTTAACTGACCTATGCAAGAAACCTTTGAGAGCTTTATTCCCCAGAGTCTTATAATGGAAGATCAGATTGCTACCTAAAAAGTCACCAAGTTCAACACAACTTGGCGATCCCAACCAGATCTATGCTTACTGCACACTGGTATAATTTGCTCCCATTTCACATAGAAATGCTTCTTCTCCAAACCTTGTGCTCTTTAAGTCATTTTTTTACCGCCTGGAAAAAGCGCACAGATTTCTATGTGTCTGTGAACCATTAGTGACATCCAGTGGCTACGAATGCAAATGCTAAAGCTGCATAACCCCTAATGTCAAGGGACACCTAAACTTCTTCCATCTTTTTCTCTAACAGATAGCTATTAGAAAAGGAGAGAGGTGAAAAATTTGTGTTTCCTGGCTCTTTCACAACATGTTCTTATCATGCATTCGATTAAACCTCACTGGACTTGCAACTTATCATAGAATCATAGAATTGTCTAGGTTGGAAGGGACCTTTAAAGTCATCAAGTTCAACCATCAACCTAACACTGCCAAAACTACTGCTAAACCATGTCCCTAAGCACCACATCTACCTGTCTTTTAAATACCTCCAGGGATGGCCATTCCACCACTTCCCCAGGCAGCCTGTTCCAATGTTTGATAACCCATCTGAGGAAGAAATTTTTCTTAATAACCATCCTAAACCTCCCCTGGCATAACTTGAGGCCGTTTCCTCTTGTCCTGTCGCTTGTTACTTGGGAGAAGAGACTGACCCCCACCTCTCTACAACCTCCTTTTAGGTAGCTGTAGAGAGCAATGCGGTCTCCTCTCAGCCTCCTTTTCTCCAGGCTAAACAACCCCACTTCCCTCAGCCACTCCTCATAAGACTTGTGCTCCAGACCCCTCACCAGCTTTGTTGCCCTGCTCTGGACACACTCCAGCACCTCAATGTCTTTCTTGTAGTGAGGGGCCCAAAACTGAACACAGTATTTGAGTTGTGGCCTCACCAGTGCTGAGTACAGTGGGACAATCCCTTCCCTAGTCCTGCTGGCCACACTATTCTTGATACAGGCCATCTTTCCTTTGTGATCACTGTAAGAAACTATAGAGCTTCCTTAGGAAACCAGGTGGGTGAAACCATGCCATCTCCAAACAAAACACAGATACAGACCACAATGCAAAACAAACAAACAAACCAAAATATGAAACCACTGAGAAATATAAACCAGATACACATAAGAGTTTCACTAGGTAGTCTTCCAGGGAGGTATGCGCCTGACAGAGTAAGACAAGCTGAAAAATACAGAATGAAAGAAAATTAACAGAAAACCAACAGCAGTGATCTCCTGGACAGTCATAGTATCATAGAACCACACAAATAAAGAATGGCTTGGGCCAGAAGGGACCTTTAAAGATCACCTAGTCCAACCTCCCTGCCATAAGCAGTGACATCTTTGACTAGATCAGGTTGCTCAGAGTCCTGTCCAACCTGACCTTGAAGACTTCCAATGGTGGGGCATCCACAACTTCTCTGGGCAACCTGTTCCAGTGTCTCACCACCCTCATTGTAAAAATGTTCTTCCTTATATACATCTAAATCTACCCTCTTTCAGTTTAAAACCATTGCTCCTTGTCCTGTCACTACAGGAGTCTCTCTCCATCTTTCTTATAAGCCCCATTTACATATTGAGAGGCTGCAATAAAGTCTCCCCAGAGCCTTCTGTTCTCCAGGCTGAAAAACCCCAACTTTCTCAGCCTTTCTTCATCAGAGAGGTGTTCCAGCCCTCTGACCATTTTCATGGCCCTCCTCAGGAATACTGTAACAGGCACTTTTGGATCTCCAACCAAATACATTGTGCTGTTGTTCTAATTCTCTTGTCTTAAAGAAAATATTCTTCTGTACTTTGTTGTAATAAGAACGTTATCAAAGAAATAAACAATGCTACCACCTGTTTCCTTTCCTGATGGAAATAAGTTGATAGACCCTGAATTTTAGGCAAGAGTCTGCTGAATCAGACATAGGTAGTTATCTCAGTTTCAGTTTTGCTAATTCTGTGCTGCCTGAGATATCATTGAACTCCAACTAGCCAGCTGAGGATTCAACAATCCAGAAGAAATTTTCAGTTGAAGTCAAAATAATTAAGTCCCATTTTGAGAGCTTTCCTCGCTGTCATCATGAGCATGTCAGGAGGAGGAGAAGGTGGTAACCCACAGCCTTTTTTTAGTTATTATTTGGGGCACTGAGGTCGGATGTCATAAGTTAAGCAGCTCCTTTATGCCATGATTTATTTGGGCATGGCAACTCAAGTGTGAGAGCTGAAGCTTCCTCCTTCCCTGCCTCCCCCCCTCCCCGTCCCGCTTCCCTCCCTCCTCATGTCTCTGTACTCAACATATCTTTGATGTAAAGTATTAGTCAGTACTTAACACATCAGGGAAAAGGGATGATTCTGCAACATTTTAACATTGTATATGTTCAAAACATGTTTCAAGCTGGTCCATTTTCACACTGCAGTTCTACATTTTACATACATTCACTATAGATCTTACAGCACGTATCACAGAATCATAGAATAGCCCAGCTTGGAAGGGACCTCCAAAGATCATCTGGTCCAACCTTTCATGGGAAAGGGAGCCTAGATGAGATTACCTAGCACCCCTTCCAATCACATCTTGAAAACCTCCGGCGATGGGGACTCCACCATGTCCCTGAGGAGGTTGTTCCAGTGAATGATTGTTCCTACTGTAAAAAATTTTTTCCTATGTCAAGATGTATGTTTGTTTATATCATGCATATAAATCATATTTTAATATAATCACAAAACAATGGCATTACTGCATTTTAGAGTTGGCTTCCAAGACCCACCCCTTGAGGAATTTGCAAACAACTTCTTTACCTTGTTCATTTAGGACCAAGGCTTTTTAAAGTATGACTGTAGCTTGACTGGCTGCGGTAGGATTATTTACATCTTTGGAGTTAGGCACGTCTTGTGGTGACCGGCAGTTATCACAGAAATCAGCAGCATTCACTCATTGACTTCTGTATTCAGGACTGCAACCAGGGACATAAACTCTTCTACCTTTATTCATGTAAGCAATTCCATTCCTAAAAGAAGACAAAATAAAGTCACTCAGTAAGATGTCTATATGAGGAAAATACCCCCTCCTGCCTTGAACTTCTATTTATTAATTGGTGTTCATTGTTTTCAACATTTACTGAAAGGAGCTAACACAGAACTTTTCTTCCACAATTTTGCCAGCTAGACAACCAAGTGATACATTGATGGAGATATAATTTTAGGAAGGCAAGATACTAAAAATAATTAATCAGCACTGGCATGTTAGTCTAATACTATCTGCATTTCCTGAAGGTTCTTGGTACCTGGAGTGTCTACTAAAAATTAATACTAGTATCTTTGTCCCTGCATGCTGCACACTGTCACGCTTTTCTCCTTTATCATAAATTGTACACGATGCCTTCAGCTTTTTAAAATAACAAAACCAGAGAGAAATCTTAAGAATGTGGTGGGAGGTAAACCTAGCTGCTTTCCTTTCAATTTAACTGATATATACTGGAATGGAAGTATTTCCAAGATAGTGGATTAGTCATTGGCAGCCTTCAGGAAAATGATGATACAATTATACTAAACATCATTTGTCATATCATTACGCATCCCTTGAAATGTTCTTTATTTGAGAATGAGATGGGATGCTGGAATCTTTAAAATTCAGCACCCGCATAAGAGCTAAATGTAGCTCTTCTACTCTATGGCACCTACATCATCCCTATTCAGATAATAGCAATACTGAGACAGACTTTTAGATGCTCTCTCTTCGTTCATCTAATGGGTCCATTAATGATATATTATCCAAAACCTGCAGATTAAATAGTGATTACAGTTTTCACACGAAATTATTAAGTGTCCTGTCTTCATGGTTGGGAAAGGATGATGGGAAAAAGAGTTTAAACCTGTGTTTTCTAAGCCTGGAAATCTTGGAATGACAGTGATGAGAGTCAGGAAAGGAAAGGGATGAAGCGGCTTGTAGTAGAAATGAACTAAGTAATCCTCGCACAAAAGTAATGGAAATAAAGAGAGCTTCGTATGACTCTTTGGAACGGCTAATTCCCTCAGTGCTTTACTAGTCTCTTCTGTCTTGGAGAAACTTACTTTGTGCACGACTGCCCCAGGTGAAGATGGCTGTTCAGGGACAGAGTGTGGAAATAACCCACGAGTCCTAGTTCCGGATTTAGTATTAACTTAATGAAATTGTTATATTACAGTTTCCATTGGAAAATTATTAAATTCCACAAACTTCATATTTTATTTACAATGACATCAATAAACATGAAGAATGTAAAGAGTTCACCAATAAATGAATTCAAGTGGAAGAATACTTTTTATTTCTTCAAGGAACTTTGTAATAAGAGCTTTGTAAACAAAAACATAAATGGCAACAGTAGGTCTATTTACAGCAAGATTTGCCTTAGCTAATACAGTAGGTGTAACTCCTTTGTTAAGGACTTAACAATAAAAACTGTTTAGAATTTTAATTTGAAGCATCCAGCTCATTAAAGACATCTGAGCAGTAATGTGGCTTTGTTCCTGTACCAGAATGTGGACATTTCAATATCAGAACATAAGAAAACCTTTTTGATCTGATACATATAGTCATAGCTATCGCAAGAAAGTGCCAGTGTGGTTTTATGTGGAGGGTGTATCTTTTCAGCTCTCTAGCTGACAACACATGATGGCTATAAACCATGCCTGCCAACATTTGAGATGTCTGAGAGGGTTGGACACCATGAAATGTCAGTCTTGAAGAGCTTTTCAAAGGGATGGGGTGAAAGCAAGTAGGGGCAATTAGAAACACAAGGAGCCAGCCAGCATCTGCACATGCCCACCACGGTCATCACTGAACTGCTTCGCTCTTCATATTTCCAATAACTCAGGGAATTCCTAACAAAGTCACGTGCCAGCTGTGAATCACTGGCACGGATCACTGCTGGTTACAGGCCAGCCAGGCTCTGCGGAGGTGCTGCCAGAGTAAGGTGGGGATGTATGCTTTGGCCCTGCCAAAACCCTAGCTGCCCAGGAATTCTGATGGTCTCCAGCTCCGTGTACCACTCCAGCACCAGTGGACCGACATCCATCGCGCCTGGGGAGTCTTCTCCACCCTTGTCAGTGGAGCAACCGGCAGAGCTACAGTGGATGTGCCCTTACGACTGTTTGGTAAGGCGCTGGGCTCGCTCCTCGTTTGAGCTCACTATGACAAAATTAAATCCATAAAACGTACATGTGAGGAATGAGATCGTTTGCTGTCTTCCATCCTGAGGCGGCAAACAGAAACGCAAGTGACAGCAGGGAGCCTTTTTAGAGCTAAATTTGTCTTCACTAAGCCATAAGTGACCTTGAACAAAGGATGTTGAAGGAAGCAAGACCCTAACAGAAGAGCCTGCTGGAAAGCAGAAGGATGGAGGAGGTAAATCATGCTCTCACTCGATTGCTGTTACTCAGGACCACGTGTGGGCACAAACCGCAATAAATGTAAACATAAGGAAAAGCTTTTTCTGCTGTTCAGAGTGGTCAGACCCTGGCACAGCTTGCCTAGAGAGGCTGCGGGGCCTCCACCCCTGGTGACACCCAAACCCTGTGGCAACGTGGCGCTGGGCCACCGGCTCTGGGCGACCCTGCTCAGGGCCGGGGGGGTGGGGTGTGGCACCGTACCATCTTCTGGACACCCTTCCCACCTCCGCAGCCCTGGGTCTCCACGGCTTGTGCCACAGCCCTGACAGCTGACCCCCGCCGCTTTACGTGATCAGGTCAGTGTCAGGCGCTGGGGGTGCTGCCGTGGGGCACCAGGCACCCACATCAGCAGCACAGCCCAGCCCCCCTGACTTCACAGGGCGGCAGGAACCAGAGGACTCGCTCCGAAGAGGCTGGGTAGGCCAGCTGTACAGCCCCCTGCCCCGCACGTCGCCACAGGCACAGCACCCCCCGCCATTTTGAGATGCCCCGCCGGTGCCCGCCGGTGCCGTGCTGGCGGAGGGGGCGGTGCTGTGGCGCCGGTGGGTCCTGCCGCCGCCTTGGGCCTTAGCGGGCCGGGGGCGGGCATGGAGGCGAAGAAGATGAACCTGCCGCGGGGCCCTGAGAACCTCTGCTTTGACAAGGACGAGTTCATGAAGGTGGGTCGGGGCTGGCGAGGCAGGCGGGCTGCGGAAGGGCGCCGTGGGCCCGGGGTGCCGCGGTGGGCCTCCTGAGGCGGCGGGTGGCGGGTTCCCGGCGGGGTAAGAGGGGCCCGGGAGCCTTGGTCGGGATCTTTTAGCTCTTCCACGGCTCTTTCCCCGGGCTGAGGCCCCCGGAGGAGCGGTGAGTGTGTGACTGGGAGAGGGATCCGGGCCGTTTGCCCGCAGCAGCGAGGCGGGGAGTGGGGCTGGCCCAGGAGAGGGCCGGCAGGTGTGGAACCGCGTGATCCGAGCGACTCTGTCCCGGGCCGGGACCGGGTGCTGCAGCTTCTCACCGGCTGGGGCAGACCCCGGTCATGCTTCCTCCAAATCACACTCTGGCGTGCCTTGAAGCCAAGTTGCAGATAGAGCGGTAACCAGCAGTCAGGCCTCATTGCTTAGAGAGCTTCAAGTAGTTATTAAAACTGTATTTTCCATTTTTGTTTGGGGTTTGTTGGTTGGTTGGTTGGTCTTTTTAAGTGTCAGATGCGAGTATAGGATCTTGTATTTTAGAGAGCTAGTCTTTTGGTACTCCGACCCACAAGATTGTGTGCTTTTGGGGATTAGAGACCAAGACTTTGGAGCATTGGAAACTACTCCGTTAAGTCGCTTTTTTTGCCCCCCCTCAGTACTTCAGTTTGGTCAGCTCACTGGCATATGGAATACTTTATTTTGGGGGTGGGGTGTGTTCCTGGTTTGAACTTTTAACTTACATCTTTCTCTCTTTCCTCTTTCATTTTCAGCCGGATTTTGATGTTGATCACTTTGTATCAGACTGCAGGAAACGTGTGCAGTTGGAAGAGCTCAGAGAGGATCTGGAGCTCTATTACAAACTCCTTAAAACTGCCATGGTAGAACTCATAAATAAGGACTACGCAGATTTTGTTAATCTCTCAACAAATCTAGTAAGTCTTATTAAGTTGTACTATGTAGTTCAGACTTAACATGTTTTAATGTGATTTTTATTTTTCATGTGAGAAGTATGCGGCTTGTATTTTGGCGTTATTAGATTTAAGACGTCTTAAACTGTGACCCCTTGCACTGAGAGAAACTATTATTGGAGAATATAGCTACTGTACAGAATTGTTATTGACCCATAATAAATGTTTTAGAGGTATGCTTTTTGCCTTAAAAAAATCAGTTCATTAGGAAGTTAGACTCAAGGCAAACTTTTTTTAAAAACTGCTAGTAGTTGTAAAATTGAAGGAAATAAATCATTAAAATTGGCCATTCTGAGGGCTTCTTTTCGGAATCTTTAAATTTACTGTACAGTCGGTATATCTTAAAAAAATCCAACCCACTTGACCGAGAATTTTAATCATTTTCATATTAAAATGTCTTGTGCACTGTGTATCCTCCTCTTTTATTCTAGTTCATCCAGGTTCCCATTATATAGGTTCAAAGAGTGAGATTTAACATTTTTATTGGAAGAAAAACTTCCATAGCTCGAAGTTTTCTTTCGTTTTTGGCTTTGTGTGACAAGCAGTCTGATATCTGTATTCCTGTATTTGAGGTAATGTATTTTTGCATTGCGCTTAAAACTGGAGACTATAAAGGGAGGTATAATTTCTCAGTTCTCTTTTAGTATCTGTAAAATGGTAGGCTGTGTCAGTAATTTACATACGAACTTAATCAAAAACGTTTTAAATGTTTTTATGGTAATTTCTTTAGGTTGGCATGGACAAGGCCCTTAATCAGCTTTCAGTACCCTTGGGACAGTTAAGGGAAGAAGTTATGGTACGCTCAAAACAATCATTATACGCAGCCTGGTAAAATTCAGCTCACTTTCATATGATACATGGAATGTCTTTTATTCATGTTAATAATTATTATAATAAATTTCTCTTTGAAGATTTACTACTTAGAGCGGTAGTAGGAGAGGTATATTTTCAAGTAGTTGTAGTAGCAGTAAATTTACATTTTCTGTAGTGCCTTTTAACGAAGAGATAAAGGATTTCTTAACTATGACAAATGAATGGACTCTTGCAAGACAAGTATAAGGTGAAATATTGAACTGTTTTAATATTTGAGTAACTTAAAGATGGTAGTAAATCAGATGCAACACAGTCCCACTGAGGACTTTTTTGCTCAGTCCTGTGGTTTAACCATAAAAGATCACTCTCTTGAAGGTTGGTCTTATTCTGACTCTTCCACAGTGACTTGCTATTTAGTGACGGGCAGTTTTTGTTCATCTTGGCAGCTGGTTCGAGGGGTTGTTTGCTGCATAAATGTGCCTCCAAAATATCTTAGCCTTGATATCTAAAACAGAAAATAGGTTCACAGTTAGCATAGAGAAAAAATTATGTGAAAAATGCTACTTAAATCTGATTTATAACTTCAATTTCAAGACATAAATCATATTGATTTTATTGTTTATTTCTGGGTGAAAGGTGGTTTGTTCTCTGTAAGGTACTAAAAGAATGCTTCTGGCTGAAATAATGATGCTTGTGGTGGCAGTACTTTAGAAGGAGGTTATATTTTCAGTGATTCAGTCTTATTTCTGCTTTTTTCATTTAGAAGGTAGTTGATGTACTGTAGCTCTTGTTTGTCCTGTATTCTTATTAATCTGTCTCCTGTTCTAAGTTTAGATTTTTGAGTTAAGATTTTTTTAAACCTTAAGTGAAAAGCCAACTTTTCATACTCATTTTTTCCCTCACAGAGTCTTAAGTCATGTGTCAGTGAAGGAATTCAAGCAGTAGATGACCGAATGACTAAACAGGAGGATATTAGAAGAAAAAAGGTACAACAGAGACACTATTACCTTGGAAAGATCCTCATTAAGACAAATTTTGGTTTTGCCATTAACCTCGAGAAAATGAAATTGTGAAAGTTTTAGGCTGTCTAGATTCACACTCTGCAGGATTTTGTGCTTGTGAAAATAATGATTAAAGTTTTTGTTGACAGACTTCATTTTTACAGTGCCTAGTTGATCATAAATCTTTATTTTACTTTATTTGCCAGAAACATCTATGTTTTGGTTTGGTTGGCTTCTTTAGTTACAGTTACTCATGTTTCTGCATGTAGTAGTATATAAATTTGCTTATTATGAATATATGAATATAATTGAAATACAGCAGTTTAATTTCTATATGAGGGGGAGGAACTATAACATTTGTCTTTGTGCTTAACTTGGTAAAAATAGGATAAGGTCTACATTTGTGACAAACATAATTTGTGGGGTTTTATGGACATATGTGAGCAATGCTTCAACTGAGACATAATTCAAGTATTAAGATGGAGGGAGAGAACACCAACACAAAAAAAAAGGAAAAAACATTTCAAAATATCTTCAGGGTTGTTAGGTAGCGTAAATTGGGATAGGGGTCTGTCATGAAAAATCTTTCTTTAATTACAGATGTGTGTCCTGAGACTTATTCATGTTATTCAGTCTGTTGAGAAAATTGAGAAGATTCTACATTCCCAAGGCACTAAAGAATTGTCCTCATTAGAGGGAAACAGGTAAAAAAATATGTAAATGTTTGGTTTTGTTTGTAATTGATGAGGCTAATTTAATTTCATGGTACTGGTGTAGATGAATTTACAAGCGTTAGGATATATCTTTAGAAATGTAACTCTGCTGGGATAAGTGACTTATTTTCGTATTTTCTCAGGTTTAGTGTTCTGCAAACTGGTCATTCACAGAATATGTAACTCAGCTTCTAAAGTTCTGAATTATTTGTAGTGCTTTCAGCAAGTGTGTGCTTTTTGAAGTTTGCATGCAATAATTTTTTTTTCTTGGCAGTCACAATCCTGTCATGTCTGAAATACTCTCTACAGTACAGTTTATTTCAATATCATTTGGAAGTAAAATGGGAAATAGTTTTTCTTGTTTTCCCTGCATATGTGTAACTGAAAAGGCTGCTGCAAGAATAGCCTGAGGCAGCCAAGCCACACATGTAATACTTCTGGTAGAAAAAAATTGTGGCAAATTCCAGTCAGACTCACAAGTTTTGTTTTTTAACAACTTCATGGAAAGTGTCTTCTCCCTCTGCTTTTGCTGAGGGATGGAAGATGTCTTTCAGCCAGTTTTGAAACTGAGGTACCAGCTATGCACTTGAAACAATTGACTGGGATGCAAGTGAGAATTACGCTGGAGGAAAAAGACAATTTCATGAACCTTTTTGAATGTGTGACTGTCTCTTCAGTTTAGTGCACTGAATCACATTGTAATGAGTTGGGGGAGGTAGAAGAATAAGTTGATACCTAGAGGGACAAAGCACATGCAAGTGTTTTCAGTCAGGATGAGGCACTTTGCAGAATCATGTTTCGAAGCAAGATTGTACACTGAAAATTTGGCTAATTATATAGTCCTGAGAAGGGTAGGTCTGTCTCTGTAGAGATAGCTGTCGTTAGTTTTACCACATGACAGAAAAGGGAAATAAGAAGCAAATCTGGATGGTGAAGAACACTTACTGCAGTATGAGCTGTAAGGCTGCCTTTTCATGTGACAATAAGCAGCACTACCATATAGAAAGCAGTGCTTCATACTACTCAGGCAGCTTCTTATGTTCCTCTCAGCTTCTGTTTTACCCACTTCATATCTTAGTAGCTCCAAAACAACTCTAATCATGTAGTCTGTTCCAGATAACTATTGCATGATTGCAATAATTGTAGTAATGATTCCAAATATTTAGATTAAACCACAAAAAATGGGGGAGAGCATTATCTATCTGCTGCAGATGAAAGTGAGTTGATTTTAAAGGATTTAACTGTATTCTCATTTTGTATCGTCTTTCTTCTAGCCCACTCTTAACTGGACAGGTTTTAGAGAGAATTGCCACGGAATTTAATCAACTACAATTTCATGCAGTACAAAGCAAAGGAATGCCCCTTTTGGACAAAGTGAGACCAGTAAGTGTTGCATGATAGCCAGCTTAACACTTGTAGGGTCAAGCAAAACCAATATAACTGGAAGACAAATGCCTGTTTCCACAGAGTTTTATTGAATTAATTTATGGGGGAAAATGAGTTTCAAGAGGTCATTTTTATCAGCTGACTAGAAGTATTGCTTCTTCTGATGGTTTATGCTTTGTTTGCTAACTTCTTTAGGAAAAATTACTTAGAATAAGAGCAGGAAATATGACAGACGTTTTTGTCAGCCTAATGTATCTTGCAGTTTGTCTGCTTGCTGATATTGAAGCCTAGTTCTAGAGATTTATGTTGGTTTCGTTAGCTGCAGTGTAGAGAGCAGAATATAAATGGAATGTGTCTACAAAGCGTCTGGCTTGAATATATTCGACTTTGTCTTTTGGTGAAATTTGTTGCCTGACTGTGGCTGTTCAGGCTGGTAGGCTAATCTCCTTAATATCCTGTTTGTAATAACTGCCTACTGTAAAAGATGAAGTGAACCTTTTTTTTTGTTCTGTCTATTCATTGGAGAGCAGGAACAAATGAAGACTGGTGCCTAAAGGTAGATAGTATGAATAATGTGAATATGGAGATGGGGTAATGCTTTGAGCTGATTAGCATGGACCTGACATTTTTGGTGGCTTGTGAGGTAGTTCATAGTTCCAGTTTTTCACTATGTATGTCTATGGGCAATATAAACATGTTTCAGCTCAAGACTTCCATGGTACCGTGTTGATTCATGGGCAGTTTACTGTTCTGGCCACTGGTTATCAAACATGGGTAGCAACAGGGTAGTATTTATGGTGGGAGGACCTTTGTTACTTTGTCATGTGGTTCATTAAAGATGCTTGCCAGGGCTTCTGTACCTGTTTTTGCTAAGGGTCATCAGATCGTAGTTTTCACGTCTAGTCAGCAATTGGGTTATGGGCTTTGCATGTTCAGAACAAATTCTTGGCTATTTAAAAAATCATTTTAGGATAAATGGACACAATACAGCATGCAAAAGGCTAGAAAAAAATTGACTTGTTAAATTGGTAGTTCAGCTGTGATTAAATTAACGTCTATTCACAGAATCACAGAATGGTCAGGGTTGGAAGGGACCTCTGGAGATCATCTAGTCCAACCACCCTGCCTGAGCAGGGTCACCTACAGCAAGTTGCACAGGACGGCATCCAGGCGGGTTTTGAATGTCTCCAGAGTGGGAGACTCCACCACCTCTCTGGGCAGCCTGTTCCAGTGCTCTGCCACCCTCAAAATAAAGAAGTTCCTCCTCATGTTAAGATGGAACTTCCTATATTCAAGTTTGTGCCCGTTCCCTCTTGTCCTATCACCAGGCACCACTGAAAAAAGACTGTTCCCATCCCCCTGGCACCCTCCCTTTAAGTATTTATAAGCATTAGTAAGATTCCCCCCTCAGTCTTCTTTTCTCTAGACTAAAAAGACCCAAGTCCCTCAGCCTTTCACTGAAAGGCTGTTGCTGAAGTTGCTTCAAATATAGAGTTGTAAGGGACTGTCTTGGGCCAGAATTGTGTCTGCAGGTAATTTAGCAATGAGTTGGATCTAGTGGAAGAGATGTTGCAGGAGATAAGGAAAAATGGTGAGCAAATGGGAGAATGTATGTCGATTGAAGCAGCTGTTTGGCAGAAGCCAGGAGCAATGTAGTGGTATGTCTTCTTTTGGTTTTTTTTTCTTTTTTCTTTTTCCCCCAGTGTCACTCAATGTCTTTGGTTTGCGGTAATTTGACAAGTAGCGCTGGGAATGCACTATTGTTTTAGTTTTTGACAGTGAGGGGTAAATGCCACAGTTATCTGTGGTGACTTATTGTGAAGCTTTTGTATGTTATCACACATAGTGGTTAAGTTGAACAAGGAACAATTATTGACCTATTTCTTCAGGATAAAGGGGACCTTAGATAAGTTACCGCATAACCTAAAACATATAGAGGAAAATAACTGCCTTTTAACCTTATTATAATAAACACTGTGTTAAATAGCATCATTAACCCATTAAGCTTGTGTTAATGTTCATTTAATGCTGACAGTTATCAAAACTTGTGCACCTTTGAAATGNCCCCTAAATGAAAATAGAAAGCTGAATTAGGTATTCCTGGAAAAATTTTCTTCAACAATGATGGCAAGGACACTTTGCTTTTGATTTTTTATTACTGTATTTTGTTTCTCTTCATAGCGTATAGCTGGAATAACAGCTATGTTGCAGCAGTCTCTGGAAGGGCTGCTCTTGGAAGGCCTTCAAACTTCAAATGTTGACATAATACGTCACTGTCTTCGCACTTACGCAACAATTGACAAAACGCGAGATGCGGAGGCATTAGTTGGTCAAGTGCTTGTAAAACCTTATATAGATGAGGTAAGATAAAAATCAAGAATCCTAAGAAAATTAGTTAATTTGCAAACATGTTTATTTTTCCTGTTAACCTCCAGCTTTCTTTAGCAGCTTCAAAATGCCTTTGTGGAGAGAGCAGGAGAACTGAGCCCCAGCACAATGTCTATTTGTTTGTTGTTGCTATTTAGGAGAAATAGGTGGAGGAATTCTCTGTCCACCTGTCACCAATTTCAGGTTAAATCTGGTTGGAATACTTTTTCTCACCTACATTTTTCTTGGGGTGAGGGATCCAAAAAACAAACCTTAAACCAAGCACGACTGGAGTAAAATCCAATTTTTTCTGGACCAGGGTGCATCTGTGGAAATCGGATCAGGTCTGGGGTTTGCATTTCTTCATGTCTGGCTCAGTAGTAGTCAAATGCAGCAAAAATAGTTCTTGGTGCAATGTTCTTTTGTTCCCGTTGTATGAAGAAGCAGCTTCTGCAGTTCCTATCTGTACCAGGACATTAGCAGGAGCAGAAACAAGTGTTTGTTTGGGAAGCACTTGCTGTTTTCTGGTGGGAAAAATGTGTCAGGTGGCCAGTTTCTCAATGCATGAGAAACTGATTTTAGTAGGCCATCGGCTTACAGTAATAAGTTGGACCAATCACAAAGTACTGATTGGATTTTCTGAAATTAGTGGACTTTCTGCTAATTCTTTTGACTGTGCAACTTTTGCTGCTACCTGTTAAATGATTCCTCACATTTTTGTAGTGCTGTTTGTTCTTACCAATTCTTCTGGCCTGAACACTTGGTGACTTGTCTACACTATGTTTTTATCTTTTTGTTGTAGTTGATGATAATGTAATTGCTCCAAAAAAACCCTCAGACAGTAACCTGCCACAATAGCGTAGCAGTCAAAAAGTCAGTCAGTTGCACTCAATCTTTCTTGTATGTCAGCACACCTGCGGTTGCCACTAAAGACATTTTAAGGGCCTACAATCATATTATGGTAACTCTAGTTTCAAGCTTCAAGTAAAAATTAATTTTAAGTATTTGATAGTCTGCTGTGTTTGAAATGACAGGTTTGTTACGTTTTTAATGAATGTGCTGAATGTTGCTATAATACCAAGACTTCTTTTGACCCTTTTCATCAGTATGTTGGGAATTATGTCCAGATCAGGTAATGATTCCATATAATTTCAGAGGATATTTGTTCTCTACTGAGGTCTGAATAAGTGCCCTTTCGCAATATAATGACTAGTGCTAACTGACTGCCCTGTTGCAGGAAGTTTCCCTGGCTTTCAGTAGATTGGCAGAGTATTTAATAAATACATTAAATTCACTGTCCTGAAAGAAGTTGTTAAACTGGGCTAGTGCCAGGGCTATAAAGTTGTTGTTCTAAAACTAGCGTTGTGAGTCTTTCAGCATATTAGTTTTCCCACTCCTGTGGGGAGCAAAAACTGTAAAGTACAAGAGCTGCCTTAGCGATTGCAAATGTACACTTGCTTGAATTTGTGCATGTTAATAGAAAGTGGCATAGATCTTCCCCTCATTGTTGCCTCTGTAATAAATAGCACTTTTCAGTGGCTTTGAGTTCCAAGTTATGCTATTGATGTATCTTTCCCTTTGCTGTCAAGACTTTCTTTTACTGCCGTTACTCTTTAAATTGAGATATTTTATAACATTCTCTTTGCTCAGTAAACCATGAGAGGTATGTTATGATGTGAGATACTTTGCTCTGCTTTCAGGATATTTAAAACAGTTAGTTCTCTACTGGTATTTTACAAAAAAAAAATAATGAAACCACTTATAGTATGGAGCTAACGTTATTAAGACCTATAAAATTAATGTGAACGTTGTTTCTAAAAGTATTGAATATATTCCTGTAGGCAATAATACAGTTGCCTTTTCTTACTCTGATGTGCCTTTCTGAACATAAATGCAGAAGTGACCTTAAGGTATTTGCTTCCTTTTTCCATTTAGTGGCCATTTGCCATGGTGTTCCCAACCAAGGCAAGTGAAGAGTCAATGTGTATAACTTTTGATGAAGGAATTGTTCTTCCAAATCAATATAGGGAAAAGAAATCACTTTTTTTTTTTTTCACTCAATAACGTCTTCAGCAACCAAGAGATGTAATTGTTACTTTCCCTTCCTAGTGAAAGAATAGTATGTCTGATAACAGCTGAGCTGTATGTCATTGTCAGTAGGATGTTTTCTGCTGTTGGAAATGAAACATTTAAAATTATTCTGGTTTTACTTTGTATGCATACAGATTTACAAAGCAAAGTCAGCTCCTGAGTTTTTGGGTGGGAGAGGGAGTCGAACGGTGGTGGCCTCTCCCCTTAAGGACAGACTTCCTTTGGGTGCTTGCTAATGCTGTAGCACCTGCTATAGTGGGGTTCAGGTCATCTTTGCTTCTCAGTTTTCTCAGTATCTTTTCTTTCCCCACTTCTGCACCGTTCCACTTGTTCA
Source organism: Anarhynchus alexandrinus (assembly GCA_008711295.1). NCBI lineage: Eukaryota > Metazoa > Chordata > Aves > Charadriiformes > Charadriidae > Anarhynchus > Anarhynchus alexandrinus. Next base: position 2,882,204 of record VUYV01000068.1, read on the forward strand.
TGTAGCAAGAGGCAAAAGTGTTTAAACAGGTGGAAGAATACCAAGAAATATAAGCTATTGTTCTTTTCCTGTATTGTCCAACTACTGTCTGCCTTCTCTTTGTGGCAGAGATTATCCCTTTTTACTGGATATGAGGTACTGTCCTGACAAACTGCTTTGCTAGCTGTGTTAAAGGCTTAGCATTGTCACAAAAGATTCTTGGCTATTGGCTTAACTGCATCTGGGATTGGACCAACAAGCTTCTAAATTTAGAAGAATTTTTCTGCTTTATTCTGAGGTTTATTTAGCTTTTGCGAGTCACCCATTTAACTTCACAGACTGTTTCAGGGGATAGAGATGCGTGCAGTGAGTGGGGAGCCAGTCATTTAAAAGCAGGGAGTTCATTCCCATTCTTATGGCCAATCTTGCCAGTTAGAGTGCAACATTAAAGGAAGTAATAATTCAAGCTGGCAAGTTATACTTGGAAACTATATTATAAAAAAGTAATATAGCAACTATCCCAATATTTAGGGGTATAGTGTTAGGAGTTTTGAGTGAGTAGGCTGTGAGTCTTGCATTACAGTATTTCATATTCACTTTTCTGACATTTAACATTGAACTCTTCCTGGCAGGTGATTGTGGAACAGTACGTTCAATCTCATCCTAATGGCCTTCAGGCTATGTACAATAAACTGTTGGAATTTGTTCCTCATCATTGCCGTCTCTTGCGTGAAGTAACAGGAGGAGCTATTTCGAGGTAAATATCTTGGGTTTTCTTTTGGTTGCACTAAAGTTACAGCAAGTATCATATGCATTTGAAATGCATTGCATAATTAGCTTCCATGCGCAAACAACTTATCTGGCCTTTCCTGAAGATTCATAGTCAAATTTGATTTCTTCCTAATGTCTATTTTTCAAAACAAAACTGTGAACAAACTTTCTTGCTTCTGCGGCCCAGACCTTCAGAGGTGGGAAAGAGAACACTTCAATCCAGGAAACATGATTGTACACTTCATCCAAGGAGAAGGGCATAATAAAGCTATTTGAAAATATAAGTTCAAAAGTTGGGTTGTTAGCATACATCAGAAAAGTGGTGATGATCCCCAGAGGTTTGACTGATTTATTGCATGTACTGGAACTACAGGTTTAATTGATTTGTGTAGTGCTTCCTCTGTCTTCTCCAAAAGTGCTTAATTCCTTATGCAATTAAATTGCCTGTTTTGAAGTTTAAATAATTCAGGTCTACTGAATTGTATCCATTTATTCATCTGTTTGCAGGCTGGTTAATATAGTAGACTGCTGTAATTAGCAGAACTATGGATGTAGCCCCTAGGGACTGCAGAATTACTTTTCTAATTAGTCATCCATTGCTGAGCTTTTTATGACTCCTAAGTTTTACTAACATTTCAATTCTTTTAATCCCTCAGCAAGTTTTAATCTTTCTTCTTAATAATGGAATGTTTCTGCTTTGTACTGTGGTGTACTGAACTGGAATTAAATGCTTGTATCTCTTCTGCTCTCAATTTATAAATTTTCATAATCAAGGTAGCTTTTAATCTTTTGCTTTGAAGCACAATATCATGTATAAATACAGCTTGGAACAGTTATGAAAGTTTTGCTTCTTTCCATTGCATTAGTCACATTATTCCTACTTGGTACCTCTTTGAAGTTTAGAGTTGTTAAAACTTGAAATATGCAAGTAAGAATAGGAGTTCTCAGCTGAAATGTACTAATTTTCCAGAATATACTTGCAAAATATATAACTGATAAAATTTTAAAATACTTTGAGAGTTATAAAAAAATACCTTGTATCTGATGAGACTGTGGGATCAAATATGAAACCGTGAAGGAAGAATTGATTAAGGGAATCAGCATACCTGTGTGAAAAAAAAACTTAAATTGTGTTTTGTCTAATGCAGTGCATTTCTTTTTAGTTATCCCTACCTCCAAATAGAAGCCTGGTGGTAAAATATAACCATGGAATAATTGCAATTTTATTTCAGTGAAAAAGCAGATATTGTACCTGGATATGATTTCTTAGTGAATTCAGTGTGGCCAGAAATAGTACACGGTTTAGAAGAGAAATTGCCATCATTGTTTAACCCTGGAAACCCAGATGTGTTTCATGAGGTAATTAATTTTAATTTTTTCCATTTGTGGTTCCTTTGACACACACAAAAATTGAAATGAGTCATGTTCTCTAGCTTTTTTCCCTGCTGCTTTTGTGTAAATTCATGTTGTTGCATGGCTCAGAAGAGGAGGTTATCTCAAATCACTTGATTTAATTTTCATAGTAATTAATTTTCCCCTCAAGTTTGTCAGGAAAGCTCATACAGAAGTTATTGGAAGCCATCTAGTCATGTGAATTTGGGCTTAGTATTTGTTTTAGGAGTAGATGTTCTTTCTTAGTTGTAGAATTACAACATAAATGAAGGTGGTGGAGTGGACAACTCCAATGTTCACCCAAGACTGGGACTTCTGTATAGGAAATGCTGTCATATTAATTCAATACCGTGGTTACAACTTGCCCTATACTATGGGAATGTTAAAAAAATTTCTTTGGTTCACTTGCGTGTTTTAGCTTTTGCTCTCTTTCAGCACTGCAGATTATGTTGTGATTAGAAACACAAGTCAACTAAGACAAATAAAAATACTTGGAGGCAGTGTGATAAGGTTTAGAACATAAAAGAAGTATTTTCTCTGGTATCACAATCAATTATGAAGCAAGCTTGCATTATAAAATTAATTTAAAGTACTTGTCACTCTTGTATTTTCATCATTGGCAGTGCTGCTCTGCATCTGAAACATCATCTCTTACTAATGTTGAAACAGATTTCTTGGTCTAGTATGAAGATTGGCTCTGGCAGTACTTTGTTAGCATGTGACAAGAGCTTTCTGCTTTTCTTCATGTCCTGCCTGTCTTGTATTCAACCATGATTGCTCACATATTTGGATTTTTCTTTTCCTTGCAACTTGACTTATGATTAGTGTGAAACCTTTTATTTTCAAGATGGAGTTGGCAGGCAGTGATAAATTGTCTGAAGGAAGGCATAGTAGGCAGATCAGGACAAATGACTTGGAAATGTTGGATTGCTGATGGAGATTTACATGGCAAATGATTCTTCCTGTGTTCATGCAAAACTGCTTTTACTAAATACTTCCGTTTTTCTTGGAATTTAAGATCTCTTTCATACAGATACATTAAATAATGGAAGGCAGGCAGGCATGACAGTGAATGTTTGCAGGGCTGGCTCTGAATAAGAAGCAAATGAAATGGATGTTGAAGAAAGTTGTGGTAATGCCATGCAAATGACACTATAGGGTGTTCCCCCTTCCCTGTGAAAATACTTAGTTTCCCATAAAGTTTCAGTCTTTCTTCAAGATTTCACCTAATGCCTTGCATACTGCAAATTGTGGGCCGTGCTGGGCTTTTGTGTCTGTACTGCTTGGTTTACACAAGAAAATTTTTTTATTTTCAGAAGAGCTGGGTTTGCTGTTTTAAATGAATTATTTTTAAAAGGCTGTCATCTTATATTAAGCTGATACTGACCAGCAGTGACATTGTGTTTATTTAAAAAAAACCCCACAAACAAAACCATAAAAACCCAGCACCCCCCATGAATTTCAAGTAAATCATGTAGTAAGTCTAATGTACTTTCAAGACTGCTTTTGACTACTTAAGTGACTCTGAGTCTAAATCACTAAATATTTTATCTAAAAATCAATATGAAGTTGAAATGCCAAGTGTATAAATGCTATTATGTCTACCTGAAGACTAATAGGGGTAGTTTGGAATNGGGGGGGGGGGGGGGGGGGGAGGAACTTAAATTGTTTCTGCGCTGCTGACAATCCAAGTAATGCAACGCAGATTTTAGACAGTAATCTTCTATCTGTTTTCTGGGTTGATAGAAATGTGGAAGACTTTTTCTTCAGGTTTGTTTGCATATGTATAGGTTTCATGCTGAAAAGTTTGAATATGCAATATTATCTGTTAGGAGGTTTTTAGATGTAAAGGAGGGGAATGGAAAATATTTTTTTTAAATCCTGTAAAAACCAGACTGGCAGTGTTAAGCATGTATGTTAAAACATCTATTTACTCGTGCAGAATTTTTTTTAAAAATGGTTTCAAGTTGTCATGCCCTTATTTCTGAGTCAGATTTGTAGCTTTACAGGCATTTGAAGAGAGTACTTCTTTTATCCCTAAACACACATTTGAGACTGTTAAGTTTAGATTCCTCTGTTTGAAAATTGGTCCATTTTGTTTCCTGCTTGAGCTTCTTTTAAATAACTTTGTGCAGTCAACAATCCAATCCTAGAAGCTGAAATGGGAACCAATCTTACAGTTAGTTTCCTCTCTTGGATATAATGTTACCGATAACTAGATAAATGTCTCTTGAGTTATCTTCTATTTTGAAACTGGTAGGTCTTTTCAGAGTGTTTGGTTTATATCTCTGACTAATACTTAAGGTAGCAGAACATTAATGGCTTGTTTGTCTTTTTACAGTGCTGGGTTTATTATCTAAGAAAGGAGGCCTGAAAGAGCACTAATTTGGATTTTTGATTTAACTCTCATACCTTTTATGGTTCCATTGTGTTATAGATACAGCCACGTTGGGATAAAAGTAGTTACCTAAAAGCTTTTGTGTGCAATTTCCAGAATACTATCATGACACACTGAAGCTGCCATGTCACAAGAAAAATATGCCTTTAAAATAAAGTTATGAACTTGCTGAGATACACAACACAAAAGCATGCCCGTGTCATAGAATAGTTTGGGTTGGAAGGGGCCATTAAAAGTCATTTAGTCCAACCCCCTCTGCAATGAGCAGGGACATCTTCAATTAGATCAGGTTGCTCAGAGCTCAGTCCAACCTGGCCTTGAATGTTTCTAGGGATCATGCAGCTACCACCTCCCTGGGCAATCTGTTCCGGTGTTTCACCACCCTCATTGTAAAAAAATTTCTTCCTTAGATCTAGTCTAAATCTAATCTCTTTTAGTTTCAAACCATTACCCCTTGTCCTGTCGCTACAGGCCCTGCTATAAAGTTTGTCCCTATCTTTCCTGTAGGCCCTCTTTAAGTACTGAAAGGCTGCTATAAGGTCTCCTTGGAGCCTTCTCTTCTCCAGGCTGAACAACCCCAACTCTCTCAGCCTGTCTTCATAGGAGAGGTTTTCCATCCCTTTGATTGTTTTTGTGGCCCTCTTCTGGACCTGCTCCAACAGGTCCATGTCTTTTCTGTGCTGAGGGCTCCAGAGCTGGACGCAGTACTCCAGGTGGGGTCTCACCAGAGCGGAGTAGAGGGGCAGAATCACCTGCCTTGACCTGCTGGCCACTCTTCTTCTGATGCAGCCCAGGATACGGTTGGCCTTCTGGGCTGTGAGTGCACATTGCCGGCTCATGTCCATCTTTTCATCCACCAGTACCCCCAAGTCCTTCTCGGCAGGGCTGCTCTCAATCCCTTCATCCCCCCAGCTTGTATTGATGCTGGGGATTGTGCTGACCCAGGTGCAGGACCTTGCACATGGCCTTGTTGAACCTCATGAAGTTCACATGGGCCCACTTCTTGAGCCTGTCCAGGTCCCTCTGAATGGCATCCCGTCCCTCAGGTGTATCAGCTGCACCACTCGGCTCAGTGTCGTCTGCAAACTTGCTGAGGCTGCACTTGATCCCACTGTCTGTGTTGTCGATGAAGATGTTAAACAGTACTGGTCCCAGTATGGACCCCTGAGGGGACACCGCTTATCACCGATCTCCGTCTGGACATTGAGCCATTAACCACTACCCTCTGGATGCGACCCTCCAACCAATTCCTCATCCACTGAACAGTCCACCCATCAAATTCATAACTTTACAGTTTAGAGAGAAGGATGTTTTGGGGGACCATATCAAAGGCCTTATGGACATCTGTAGCTCTTCCCTTGTCCACTGATGTAGTCACTCCATCATAGAAGGCCACTAGGTTGGTCAGACCCTTGGTGAACCTGTGCTGGCTGTCTCGAATCACCTCCCAGCACATGTCCTATGGTCGCAGAAGAGTTTCTGAGAGCAGAACCTGTAAGCAGCAACTCGGGGACTTCTCCTGAGAATGTCTTACTGTTCAGAAGAGGTAAAAACATCACTTGTGTAGTGCCCTGGATTGTGGTAAAAGCCTTGTTGCTTCAGCCCTACTGCTGCTCTTGTTGCAATGAAGTCAGAAGCACTGAGAGATTCAATCAGCCTTGTTTCATTAATTCAGCAGTGGCTTAATGAGCATGTGTGATAGGTTTTGTGGCTGTTTTCTATTTTTTTTATAGAAGAAACTTGCACATAAGCCAAACTGGTTTTCAATGCAAAGAGGTAGATTTTAACTGAAGCTGTATTTTGATTTTAAATTGATTTTTGTAACCTTCGTGTTCTGTTAGCAATGTTTGTTTTGTGTGAAATAGCATTTTTTGCTATAGTTTTGCTACTGGTTTTCACTTAAGTGTTTGGATTTCTGCTTTGTGTATGATTTATTATTTCATTATTTTCAGTAACAGTAAGTTACTGTTGAGAGTAAGCCCACAGTGCATTTGAGGATTAATGTAATTTCTCTTTGCTTGCAACTGACTTAATATTATTTACAAACATCTTATTAGAAGTATACACTGGATAAATTTAGTTTATCTGAAACTGTTTAAAGTTCTGCAAATATTTGGTGTTTGCAAAGCATTTTTTAGGGAAACAGTTCTAGAAATTGCTATAATACAGGTCCTATATAACAAAAAAAAATCATGCTTTCATTCTCATGTGTGTTTGGTGATGTGTACTTCTGGGTTTTGTTCCTGATTATTTATATTTGTTGTGTCCCTTTATCTCCTGTGACTGAGACTGTTTTTAGTACTGTGCAGCACTGTTGTTCTACCCCAGTGATTCAGCTCAGAAATACTGATGCATCTCTGATGAATTCTGCTTGTTCAGGGTACTTGAACAATTTTATGCTTTTTGAAGTGTTCTGCCACTAGCTTTTCTTATCATAGAATAACATCTCCTAGTTAACTGGTTTTGGTTTTGTTGCAAGCTGGAATTTTAGCCTTGTATGATTAGGTAATGGAGCACAGTGTCAGCCCATTCTGAACTTCGAGGTTAACTGTAGCATGATTACAAGAGTTCTGCTGAATGGCTGGTGGTCTTCCTTGTTTGCTGGGACCTTGTGTGTGATCGGAATGTTCGTTGTCTTTCTGCAGAAGTACACTACTAGTATGGATTTTGTACGGAAATTTGAACGACAGTGTGGCTCCCAGGCCAGCGTGAAACGGTTAAGATCTCATCCCTCTTACCACAGCTTTAACAACAAATGGAATTTGCCTGTATATTTTCAAATACGGTTAGTATGAGGTTTTTTGTTCACTCTTTCAAAAGTATAGTTAAATCACAGGAACATGGTCTGGCTTAGCGTCAGATCTCCTCATTGTTCAGTTTCACTTGTCCACAAATCATAGTAGAAGTCAAACTAAGAATTTAATTACTAAGTCAAGTAACTATTTTCTATATCTTTCAACAATTTAGCAAAATCACAACCAGCTGGTCTGCAGTATGTACTGTGTTGTTGTTACACTGATACACATAGGACTTTCAGGAACAGATCTAGATAAGTCTTGAAATCTTGTTTCAAATTCTTTCTCCCGTGTCCCTGGAACTAAACTGTGTGTTGAAAGTTGCTACTCGTGCAAATCCAAAGGGATACTTACTATGAGGGAAGAAGTCTTTCTTCTTAGAAATACAGAATTAAAGGACTTGACAACTTGTAGCTTTTCCAGATCTATCCATGTTTTTGACATCCTTTTTGTCTCACGGGATGTACTCTGTAAAATGCCAGGACTTGTAGCATGGCCTTCCCAATGATTGCCCTACTATTCCATTCCCTTCCCTTCCCTAAGGAGCTACGTAATAAGTTTTAGCTTACTTTTCCAGCAGTTCTGATGTACCTGTACTATTACCTTTTACAGATCTTGCAGTTAGAAGACAGCCAAGAGACCCAAGAAAGCCCTGTTCTAATTCTAGTAATGCTAGAATTTTAATAAAAGGAACAAAATAGAATGTAAACCTGTATTTTTAGAAAGCATAGTCTACACATCTGATTGTAGGGTTGGATAGCAAGCCTCCAGGCAAGAAAGAGAACAGTCAATGAAGTCTGCTATGACCTAAGTGTGCGGTGTGTGATGTCTCTTGGTCAAAAACCTTCTGAGAGTCAAAAAAAAACCAACCTAAAACCAAATGGGGTGGTGGTCAGAATTTCCAAAAAAGAGGGGAGAGAAATATGTGTTTATTTTTAACCTGGGTCACTTTAGTGGCCTTATTCATAGCATGATTCTGTAACTGGCACTAACAGTACAACCATAGCCATGTTTATACAGTTTCTTTAATTCGGGATAAATCCATACTGCTGCTGAAAAGTTCCATCCAGGAATCTTAGGAGTGCTGGAGCTAACAGAAGTGACAGGAGCATGGGGCTGGGAGCAGGGTCTTTGGGTTTTTGCTTGCATAACTGTTCCTGCAGCTGTGTAGTGAACCAATTTGAGCATCTGTTATTCTGGAAAAAAAAAAGGCTGATTCTCAACTCCAATCAATTTCTCCAAACCACTTAACTGTACAAGTATTTGTGGTGGCCCAAGGAAAAGCACAAAGAAAGTACTCACTACAGTAGCAGTGCTGAGTGCACCAACTAAAAGTGTCCATGGAACTGTAGCCATTATAAACCTTTTAACAGATGTTAATAGGTCTGTAAGTAATTTGTTTGAAAGTGCAACTTTTCTAATAAGTGACCACTTGATCAAATTTTGATATTCTTGCTCATAAAATTGAAATGGAGCTTCAGCATATTCTTTCTGTTCCAGAATGTTCTTTTCCATTAGGTATTTTGAACTCTGACTGATTAAAAAAACTTTTTAAAAAAATCGTTTTTCTTTAATCCAAAATTACTGTAAATCTAAATAGTGCACTGTTTTGATAAATGATTGGATAACAGCAGCTGGTTCATCTTTCACCATATAATTCCCATATATTGGAATAACCTGATAACTTTTGGAAGTGCCCATAAGTTCTTAAGTGCACAACTGTGAAAATAATACAGCATATTCATTATATATGTCAGGGAAGCTTTCTCTTTGATGTAAGTTAATATCCTTAAGTCATACAGGATTTTTATTGAAGTATTGTCTCACACTACGGCATTTTGGGGGGGAGGCTGGGTTTTTTCTTTTTTCAGTTGCAGAAATTGCCCAGAACAATCAGCCCTCACTGAATCGTTTACAAACAATCCTTTGAGGAACAGATGGATGTACAGGCATTTCTTCTGTATCAGTGCTGTACAAACAGCCCCAGTAACTCTTTCCCTTGCTATTAGAACTGTAGTGAAGCCCACATTGGGGAAATGTTTTTCTTATGTAAGAAACATTCAGCAAAAATTATGTCATTGTTAAAAATCTGATTCCATTCTCTAATCCTTTTCACCATAAGACTTAAAGAAACTGCTCTGTCAGTGGAAGTGGTGCATAGGCAGGGGCAAGGGTTTGAAGCCATTTCACAAATATTTCTAAAATATGTTTAGTTGCTAAACATGCATCTAATCCATTAGGAGTTTGAACAAGAAAAGATAGGTGGGACCGTGTTCTGATCTGGAAATGACAATTAAGAGGCTTTAAGAGGAGCCTTATGGGTTCGTAATTAGTAAGTTTGATAGAAAAGCTTACAGAATTACTATGATGCACATAAAAGCAAGAAAGGGGAGAACAATTACAGCAGAACTCTCTATAGGGGAGCTTAAAATGATAGCTTTATTTCCGCATTTAGAGGGAAAACCTGGTTAAAGAAGAATTTTCTACAGTTCTTGCTTGACAATTTTTAGATGAGGGGAATGCTACGTTGTTTATCCAATATGCTTTAAATATGGAAAAGTATCAGAGGTTTTAATATTAACTTTGCTGTTACACCAAAAAAAAAAAATGGGGGGGAGGGGGATATTTTTACTTTTTTGAAGGTGAATTTTTAAAAAGGGAGTCAAGGCATCCTTTGAGGAACTGGAACAGGTTGCCCAGAGAAGTTGTGGAAGCTCCATCCCTGGAGGTGTTTAAGGGCAGGCTGGACGGGGCTTTGAGCAACCTGGTCTAGTGGGAGGTGTCCCTGCCCGTGGGGGGTTGGAACTAGATGATCTTCAAGGTCCCTTCCAACCTAAATAATTCCATGATTCTATGAACTATTGATTTTTATCAGGTACAGAATTGTTTGCAGAACCTTATGCCGCTGTTCATTGACAAACATGTAGAAAGCTGAAGCCTCCAGTGTCACATGACATATCTGAAGGTCAGCTAAAGCAAGTATGAGACAATGTGTTCACTTTTAGTTTAAAAACAGTGACAAAACAAAAAACTTCACTCCTCAAAACAGCTGAGGAGTTGACACTGTGAGCTATCATTTTGATAATGTTTACAACTGTGACTTTAATAATTTCCCCAAGGTATACGCTTCATATGTGCCTGTAAAATGTCAAAGGTTCTCTTTCAAGCATTTGAATGTTGGTCTGATTTATATCCCAATTTATGCTGGGCAAAAATAACCCTACATTTAAAATCTGTGTATGTGCATTGATAACACATTGTAATAATGTTGAAATAAACATTGAAAAAATGTTTAGACATCAATTTAAGCAATTGTTGAATTGTAATATTCAAAACTTTTCTGTCTGTTAGATTCAGAGAAATAGCAGGGGCCTTAGAAGAAGCACTTTCAGATACACTGGAGGAAGCACCAGGTAAACTTCTATTGCAAAAAATGATTTTTTTATTGTGAAGGAATCAGTGGTATAAGTAGCAGTGATTACCGTTTGTCTATTGAGTATTTAGTAACATGCATCCCACAGGTTCACATGAGCTTTCTGTTTTCTGATGGACTGATTAAACAGTAGAATACATTTTTATAGAGAAGGCAATATAAGAGTACTGTTCAGTGATCACTTTAGTTACTAAAAACAGCCCTTTTGGCAGCAGCCATTAACATATTTGTGGAACTATTCCCTCAGTGCAAGAAGGAACTAAACTGGCATTTGGCATCCTCTAAGTGCCAACCAAACGGCTATGCTGTCTTATTGGGGTATATTTTTTTAATTATTGTAGGGCTACGTAAAGGCAAAAAATGGCTATCTGTTGGCAGCAGTTAGGCTTGCTATGCTTTATAGTGTTGGTGTCTGCTCCAAAAACATGCATTGATTTAGTGGCAGATGAGGAGGTGTGTGCAGGAAGGATTAGAGTGGAAGGGAAAACCTGGTATACTCTTAAGAAGTAGATTGTAGTCAGAAAAACTTACTTCAGTTAACAGAGTAAATACTTATGAGGAAGGCAGCTAAGAGCAACATAAATATGTGTGTCTGTATATATATACACATGTGGTCTCTGAAGAGAGCAAGGAGAAAAAAATCCTAAGGGAGACAAAATGCATAAATCCTGCCACTTCAAGGTGTTTGCCTGGAACGGCACGTCCTTTAGCTCTCAAGTTGTATGCTATAAAATGTTAGTGCGTGAACTGCTTTAAAAGTATTTGGTTTCAGTATGGATATTCCTACTGTGTTCTAAATAAGTATTTCTAGCAAGTATCTCAGATATAACTGTGGCAGGAGCAGTAGTTTAGTTCTAAGGGGACATTACAGTTAAGGCTGGCAAGCATGTCTAATATAACTTCTTCGTAAGACAGCCGAAAATTATCCTGAAAGTGTTGTCTCTTGAAGTGGATTATTTTGCGAAGCTGTTCCTGCCTTTGTTGCAGGCAAATTCTCTTTTGTTGCTTTTGCATGCACAGCTACAGTAAGACTTAGTGGAATTTGAAATCTAAAGCAATGAGGAGCTAATATTTTAGGAGTTTGTTTCATACAATGCTTAATAAATCTTCTTTGCTATCTTTGTGACGGCGTCTCTTTGGAAGACTTTTTTTTGCTTTTTAAAAAAAAAAAACTGTCAGGTAATGCAATTACACTGATGTCACATCTTTTAAAAATGTGATTCAACTTGACCTTTGTTGTCTGATTGTTTCTAGCTGGCAGCTCATATTGTCTTTTGGCCACTCACATGGTCTGGATGAGTCTTCTGAAGTGCTGGTCAGATCAAATGTTTTTACCGCTATTAGCACACCGTCTGTGGAAACTTAGTCTGCAGATTTTGGCACGCTACTCTGTGTTCATTGGTGAGGTAAGAAAACAGCGTGCTTATGATCTTGGTGATTGGGTATGTCCATCACTAAGAGATGTTTTGAAACAAAGTATGTGACCTCTTTTTAAGCGCCTTTTTTCTGAACTTAACATTCTTTAACAAGAACACTTTCAACCAGTTCATGAGTTTGTTTTATAAAAAGTATCACTGCAAAATATGTTATTAACCACAATACCACTTCTGTGGTGTTACTGTCTGATGGTTGCCAAGGCTGTACTTCAATGTATGCTTAAGGCTGCCTATGTCACTGAAAGAAGTAATTGGTTTTGTTCTGTTTGTGTGTTCACTTGATACAGTGAACAAAATTGTGAAACTGAGCCTGGTGAAAAATAACCCTGTAAAAAAAAAAAAGGGGGGGGGGGGTGAGTTAATCTGGATCAGTTGTTCAATGTTGAGAATGTAGAACTGCAAGTTTCATGGGCAGCTGGCTCAACACCAATGATTCCCTGCTTCTGAGCAGGAGAGGTTGTGCTTTGCTCTTCTATTCCCTGCTCCCAGCCATACAAGTTTCCCTGTTTTTTGTATCACAGAAAGAGAGCATAATGGAATAAATGGAATTTAAAGAGACTTCTGGAGCTCATCTGGTCCAAATTCCTGCTCAGAACAGGGCCAGCTTAGATAAGGGCATGCAGAGCCTTTTCAAGTTGAATTTTGAGTATATCCAGAGCTGGCGATTTCACACCTCTCTGGGAACCTTGGTCCAATGATTGACCACTTTTTCCTCATATTTGATCAGGATTTCCTTTGCTACAGTCCATGTCCGTTGCCTCTTACTCTGTCACTGTACCTTAAGGAAAAGTTTGGTTCCATCTTCCCTGTACGTGCCCCTTAGGTAGTTGAAGACAGCGGTAAGATCTCCCTTTATCCTTCTCTTAAGACTGAATGACTCAGTTCTGTCAGCTAAATTGGTTCATGAAAAGTGCTGATAAGTACCAGGGTTAAAATAGAGTACTTGAGTGAAGCACATGCCTGATAGCAGAGGGTGTGAGGAGGTGGGAGAAAGGGCTTGTTTGACAGCAGTCTGTGGTTATGATTTTTGTATTCCAGCATATGAAAGTTAACTGGGTTTCTGCGAAGCAGGTAACGATCAAATTTTTGGTCTTGCACATTCCTCCAGTGCAGTAGTTCATCTGAACACCACACAGGTGAAAATTGCTGTAGGACTGGACGGCCCTCTACTATAGTGACAAATTTGCTCCAAATCATCCAACTCCTTATTGCACCAAAAACTGTTTTAAAGATATCTTTTTAAACATAATGTGGGAATGCTAATATGCCTTTTAAGTGTGGCATTCTACTGCTGAAAACTTACAAATCCTTTACATACTTTTTCTGTTTGTCCAACTTTAACTGCCTTCACTATTGTAGGGTTCACATCTCAATTTGATGTTTCAGGTTTCTCTAAGGCCCATTTCCTGTGAGAACACGAAGGAAAGCAAAAAATCTGTTCCAGTTGGTAGAAAGGAATCTTCTGTAAGCCTCAACCCTGGTGAGGACCAAGGGAATGGGTCTTCTCCAGAAAGTCAGCCATTACCTTCTATATCTAGTACTCAGTTGGTATATGTTGCTGCAGATCTGGACAAACTCCAGGATCAGGTTTGTGCTTGTGACTTTACTTTCAAAGCGTCTTTCTTGATCTATGTGCCAATATTGTTTGGCATCTTGTTAAGGACATTAAATTGTTTAAAATAATGTACTGTAAAGCTGTTTTTTTTTATCTTAAGTGCTAAAAGTGGAGTAGTCTGATATAGAAAATATTACCTGAAATAAATGGTCTACTCTATGCTTATTTAGAATGGCAGATTACAGAGAAACATCTTCAGGTATTTAAACTCTTTTGATCAGTAGCTGCTGGACTTAAACCCTAAAATAATATGTTTCTGCTCAGTTTTGGTGCAAAGCATCGCTGTCCCAGAGTCTTACCTTTGCTAGTAAAATCTCTGTTGCCGCTTGGAGTGTGGCGTAATATTCAGATTTAATATTATGTTCTCTTTTAAATGCTTACTGGTTTTAGTTTTTGAGGTTGAGAAAAGGTTTTATCATCATGATTATACTTTACTAATGATCCAGAATCTTGAAAAGAGATGTATGGTATTAATTTTCATTCAGTGGGGTTGACTTCTGCATATTTTGGGTCAATAAGGCTGAAATTTCTGTAATTTGTGAAGTTGCAAGTTGCATCTGGGTTGATAATATTTTGTTAATGCTAAATTATTTCCTCTGGGGACAATAGTAAGGTAGGGGATTTAGTGCATAGGCCTTAATTCCTGTGAATATTGTATTTTTCTAGTACTGGTTTCCCATAAATGCAGTAAAAAAGTAGAAAAGACTGAAGGTGTCTTTTGATGCACTGGAAACATACAGAATGTAGGAAGAGTAATTAAAATATGTTTATAACATGACTGTATCTCTTGGGTTTTTTGTTCAGATTCCTGACATCTTAGAAATGATTAAACCAAAACTTGAAATGATTGGCTTCAAGAATGTCTCTTGTATTGCAGGTAAAGCTGAAACACTGAATTCAGTTCCTTTCCCCTTTCTCCCAAATCCCCTCTGCCAACCAAATAAAATCAGCTTTTCCACACAGTTTCATTATTTACAATGAAAAATTTCAAAATACTAATGTTTTTATTACTTAATGAAGCTGCTTTAGGTGTAGATTGTTAAATAGAAACTATCTTGAACAGATACATTGAGTCTGGAAAATGTTTATTAAAATTGAGTGAGTCTGAAGTGCTTTGGGGTTTTTTTGGGTTGGGTTCTTTTTATTTTTCTCTTTTTTTTTTTCTTTGAGTAACTTGTCATTGTCCAGTAATTAGGATGCTTTTCCAGTAGGTGGGGGACCTTAGACTAGAAGATTCATATCATATCTTTAAACATCTACTTGTAAAGGAAATGGGGAAGAAGTAAAAAGACACTTTCCATTATCCAATTCAAACTAAAATATTTTTCTTAAAAGTTTTTTCTGTCTGGCCTGCTAAATCACGTAAGGAGGAGAGTTATCAAAGTTTCATAGTTGAATAACTTAATTTCAGAAGACAGAAGCAATTAAGTATTTTAACCTCTTTTTCCTGGTTGTGGTGTTTTGGGGTTTTTTTTTATCATTCTTTGTATGAAACATGGTGTCTGATTTTAATTTAGTAGTTAAAGCCAGACATGTAGCTGGGTGAGTAAACTAGTCCCTGTCTTCAAGTATAGCCAGAAGTTCTGCTGTGAATTCCGCTTAAATCTCTAAATCGGGATTATTATCCATAAAAGAGGTAGGAGTTTGTGCACATCCCCCACTCAGTAGATGGTCTGTTGTCAGCCACAACTTTGAGTTGAGCATGTCGCAGTCGCTCCATAGGGAATTGAGGTACTATGAGAAAGAATTTCACAGCTACTGTTTCCTTGATAGCTGAGAGCCTTTTGATTCAAGGCCCTTGCTACATTGGTAATATGGAAAAAACTGGGAACCTGGAGAATGTTACTTTGCCCCTTTTTTCTTTCCTTCCCGCTATCTGTTTTTCTGGCTGAGGAATGGTTGATGTTACTGGACATGTTTTCTAAATGGCTGATGTGTTTTTATTTAGTAAGCATCCTGTATTTGACACCAGCATCCGTCTTGGGTAGAGTGAGATTGGGATGATGGGGGGGGGTCACATAATTTATATTGTGATTGGGCAGGGTAGCTCAGTTTAAGCTTTAGCATTTTTACTTCAATAGGAGCCTTGGAAGACTCAAAGACTTCTTTATCAGCCTGCGTGCCTACCTTGAATAACAGGATTATCCAGGATCTCAGTGAGTCTTCCTTTGCTTACCTGAAGAGTGCGCTGGAAGTTCCAAGATTATATAGGAGAACCAATAAGGTCAGTGCTGGTTGCAGATGAAAAAATAAATCTCAGAAAGGCCTATGCTAAGAATGTTAACCAGGCAGTACATTTGAGATCTTCAGGCCTGTCCATATCTGCTTGACAGTCAAGAGCCCTTGAGATAAGCGATTTACTGTTTACTTCATTGAAAAGTTTAAAAAAAAATCAAAATTTTAGGTAGTGATGAGGGCACAGCCCTGAGATAGAAGCATTGGTAAGGAGTTGAACTGTTGATGTACAAAAGAAAAAGGATTAATGAGAAAAGATTTGTTTCCCTCATGTCATAGCGTATACCATAAGATGCAGTGCTGATGAGTGGCAGGCTTCTTCTGGGGGGATGACACTTTTGCCTGCTATGTCAAGAAGCTTCCTCTCAGTGAGCTAGCTGCTGGGATTTGATTAAAGAAGTATCTTACACAGAAGGAGCAAGATGAGAATGGCCAAAAAGAGTAATTTGTTGAGAAACTAATAAAAAGTAATGGTGAAATATGATACCAAAAATGATTGTCTGATCTTGGCTTGCTCTACTACTGTGACTTGCCTTTGCCAATCTGCACAGTTGTGTTAGTAGTTAGCTTGGTACCATTCAGGCAATTGAAAAAAAATTGAGTAATGGGGACCACAGACTACTACATCTTTGCCTAATTTGAACACAGAAGGCAGGCTGAAATGGGCAAGGCCCACTGTTTGTGGGGTGGTTTTGGTTGGTAGTGGAGTAAAGGTTGCCTTGGCTCACCAAAATCAGAAACGCTTTCCTGGGTATCATGAAGAAACTACATTGCCTCCAGCAGTGCTGTGCCTTTTCAGTGGCTAAATGGAAAAATTTAGAGCTATTAAATCTACTTCTTTCAAGGATATTAGATTTTCTTTGGGTGGTAAACATTTAGGGTAAGCTGGAAGAGAATTGTTCCTAAGGGAGTAGTTTCTTACTTCAGTTTATTATTAGGGTTTCTCACTATCTTAGGTTTAAGGACATGCTTAATCAGAACTTGTATTTAAAAAGAGGAAACAACCTCAAGGCTAATAAATTCATCAATGTAGTGACTAGATTGTTGTCTTTAACACAGAATATTTTTACTTAAAGTTCAGGAAAGAGTAGAACAAAGTAAGTCCAAGGAGGGTGAAAAATCCAACAACCCTACACTGCTTAGCTCAGTTGTCTGAAAGCAAACTCTGCATAGTGATTTAGTGGACTGCCATCATCTCTCAGTTGTCCATGGGATGTTAAAACAGATGGTGTGCTAACTGTGCCAAAACAGAGACATAAGGCCTGGCCACCTTCAGTTCAGTTGAGTTGCTAGCTTGAGGTCTATATGAGTGTCACTGCACCACTGTCTTGACCATCAGTCTAACTGGCTTTAAGTGGTGCAAAGCCTGAACTGATAAACAGGAGCGAAACAACTTGGGTAGAGAAGGTACATTACTACAGTCATGTTAAGTTTTGGCAACTTTATTTTTGCTGTGTTTTAATACTTTGATTTTTTTCAGCAGAATTCAGAATTTGGCTTGAAGATAGTCTTTGCAGGATTCAATTGTGCAAAGACTCTTTTGATTGGCCAAGTTCTAAGATTTGGAACTCTAAGAGGTTAATGAGGTACTTCAGGTGTCAGGGATTTTGTGTCCCCTGGATATGTTCTGTTGCTTTGCAATGCATGAGGTTCACCCAAGCTATGTGTGGATTGTCCCTAGAGAGATGAAGCATTCTGCAACCAAAGCTAGCTGAGAAGAAGATAGTGAGGGGATATTACTTATCCCCAAAATATTCTTCTGGAAAATATACTGAGGGATCAGGATGCTATAAGAACAGAAGGAACAATGTCTTCAGTTTAGTGAAGTATAGTACAAAATAGTAGGTATTTTAACAAAGATGTAATAGGCTGTTGTGGACACTGAGTCTCTTCAGTTTTCTCTGAAATCAGTGTGAGCAGAAAGTGCATTCAGGATCATGCCATGGTAATAGGACTGGCATCTCTCAAAAAGCTTTGGTCATTTTGAACCTTGTTCTATATTATATCACATTTATAACACTACTGAGTGATTTTGTGATGATGTCTTTCCAATGTATCTCTTCATTGATATGTTGTGAATGGAGTACGTATCTGTTTAGGTACAGGCATTTATATAGCCTGTATTTATTTTATATATGTGCTATAATTCAGTGTTGATGTTTTCACTAAGTAAATTACTGGTTCTTTTTCCCCACCTTGTTTCTCTGTTGTCTACCAGGAGGTGCCAACTAAAGCTTCACCTTATGTTGACAGTGCTCTTAAGCCCTTCTACCGACTGCAGAACGAATACAAAGATATATTGAAGCAGCCCATGATTCATCAATGGTTAGAAGGTGCCCTCTCTGAAAGTACAAAGAAGTAAGAAAGCCATAAAGAACATTCTTTGCATTAATTAAAAATTCCAGTGTCCATTGAATGGGCACAGGAAAAAAACAGAATGCTATGAATGAACACAACTGTAGAGAAAACAAGAATAAACCCCTCTTTTGGCAGGATATATTTCTTCAGATTTACCCTGGTGGTGTGTATTCAGCAGATGAAAAGCAGGGCAGGGAGTCCAGAGACTTGACTTCTGCTCAGATCTGTGCAAACCGTGTCATTGTGGATAGGGCATTTGAAAAATTGTTTAGCTCTAGTAATGCAACAGTGAACTAAAAACTTGCATTTTGTCTCAGAATTGACATAAATCTTAGCCTCATCTTATTTTCAGTGAACTATGGTTGAATTTTCAAGAAACTTGAGTTCTATTTTCCTTTGACTTTTAATGGGAGTAATGATTATCCAACTTTAGGGGTTTAAAAAAAACACCTTTGGATTCATTTAGCTCTTGAAGAGCTAACTGTTCACAATTTAATAAGGCAGTCATAAAGCAATGCTTTCTTTAATAGATCTTCCATTTCCTAGTTAGCATCTTGAGGACTTCTTGAACATGAATATCCATCTGTATTAAGTTCCTTAATGGATTCTGTTTCTCTCCATTTGTCTAGCTGTATTTTAAATTCATACTGCCATGGGATGTTGTGTTCTGTGACTTCAACCAGTTAAACTGTGTAACATGAGAAAGCAATACTTGCTTTTGTTTGGAAGTTCTGTCAAATAATTTCACTGAATACTCGCTACTTCTTGCATTATGGACAATTTATTCCATGTGTCAGCTGTGATTTTATGTATCTCTGTAATCTTGCTGCAGACTAGAGAGTCCCCCTAGCCTATTTTGATGTTTCCTCTTCCCATCTTTATAGCTGTTGCTTGCTGTTTTCCTTTGTCCTTTCTGGTCACAGGTGGTATGATCTGAAGAGTCCAAACAGCTTAAAGTGTGATGCTGGTGATTTTTGTCTGTCCTTACATGATTTTCTTAATAATTTTTAGCATGTTGTCTTGTCTGTTGACTGCTGCTGAGCATTGGATTGATGTTTTCTGAGAATTAGCCGCATCACGCTGAGGCTTTAAACTGTAGTCAGAACATGAGTTCTTTCCTTCCCTTTGCTTCCTTATCCCTCCCTGCTGCTCCACTTCTGGCACCTCTCAGGTACTTATTAATGTATCAGCAGCACTTTGCAGTCACTTTTTTTGGTTATTCAGAATAAACTTAAAACTACAAGACAGTTTGACACGCAAATATTCACTAACTGTCCTTAAAATTATTCTTAAGTATTTTGGACATGGCAAGCATAGATTGGTCTGGATTCCGCTGGTTACTTCCATTTTGCACAAAAACTGCTTATTCAAGCTTGGTGTCTCTTATTTTAACCAGTTATTAGTCCATGAAAAGAAGCTTACGCTTAACCCATAGCAGTTATGTTTTTTTAAGTAACATTGTTGAAGGACTCCAAAGATTTCTGGAATGTCAAGTTACATGCTTGTAGAGCTAAAATATCTTAGAGTGAATTCTTGTCTGTCTGTCTACCTCTCTGTGTCTACTAAGACTTGCTTTTAAAACTTCAGTAAATCTGGTGACACCACACAAAGTAAATAGCTGTTCTGTAGTTCCTTGGATCCATCCAGAGCCTTTTTTCCCCAAAAAGCAGTTTCTCTCTTTCCATGTAGGCATTACCAAACTAACTTAAGTGCTAGGTTAAACACGGTGGTAGTGGTTAAACACAGTGGTAGGTTTGGCAGGTTCATTTTTTAATTCCTTAAATCATAGAATGGTTTAGGTTGGAAGAAACCTTGAAGATCATTGAGTTCCAACCTCCCTGCGGTGGGCAGGGACACCTCCCACTAGACCAGGTTGCTCAGAGCCCTATCCAGCGTGGCCTTGAACACCTCTAGGGATGAAGCTTCCTCAGCTTCTCTGGGCAACCTGTTTCAGTGCCTTATCACCCTCAAAGTGAAAAATTTCTTCCTAATATTTAATCTAAACCTAGCCCCTTCCAGTTTAAAGCCATTCCCCCTCCTATATCACTATACGCCCTAGTAAAAAGTCCTTCCCCAGCTCTCCTGTAGGCCCCCTTTAGGTACTGAAAGGCTCCTATAAGGTCTCCTTGGAGCCTTCTCTTCAGGGCTGTTCTTAATCCATTGCCCGCCAAGCCTGTATTTGTGCTTGGGATTGCCTTGACCCTCTTTTCATGATTTGTTGTTACTGTTTTTATCAGTTTGTTTTAAAATGTCTAATCCTCCCTGAACAAGAGAAGAGACAAAGAAACTGAATTTCTTAAATGGGGTAGTCTTGTAGTTTCTTCCCTGATAATGTAGAGGCAAATAATTAATTTAATTTCCTGCTGTGACTATATCTTCCTGCATCCAAATGAGAAAAATAGAAAAGAGCATAAACTGTTGTTAAAAATCACAGAGAACTAAACTTGCTTAATGCAGATGAACTTCTAAGTACAGCAGTAGGAAGTCTTCACAAGTGAGTAGGACTGGGAAATATCAAGATGTGAAAAGAGTGCATTGTTGAATTTTATTGGTATACTTTTAATTTTTGCAGAATGGTATCTTGAAACAGTTTCCATGGCACTGGCAAGCACTTTTTCTCCAGCCATTCCTGTCTAATTATCTCTTAAGAAAGTTTGCCTGCTTTCTGTTGCCTCCCTGTTTAAAAGTAAGCATCAGGAAGATTCTTTCAGCTTTCTTAATTCTTACAGTAATAGTTTGATCACTGTCACGGAGAGGCTCTTTGGAAGTTACAGATTTTAGCAAATTAATAGAACATAGCTCAGTCTGGTCACTTCTCTTATGGATCCTTTAATTTCCTGTTGTTGCTCTATTTTCTCCTCTTAGCTATTCTTGACAACTCACAGTCCTGGGCATCTGTTAGTTAATTTTCATGGTATTATGCCCTTCCCATTTAGGCATGGGATTTCAGTCCATAAGGCTTTTTAAAATTTTCTTGATTAGTTGATTTGTTACTTTGTTTGATTCTATGCTTTCTTTAATATGGATCCCAGCATGTGGGAAGCGATGTTTTATTCCATCTATACCATTTCTAAATTGGCATTAGCGTTCTGGCTTTTCCTGCCAACTTCCCGAGAGTCCTGTTTAGATCAGTTTCTTCATTTTAGAAGTAGACTTTTGTCTGTTGTGCACTTGCATGCTCTTGTAGACACAGACACTTCTAGAACTTGTCTAAAATTATGTATTTTTTGGTCTGTCAGGCTGTTATTCTTGTACTGTTTATAAAAGGAGTTCTACTTAGCGCTCTACTGGTTCTAAATAGAGGCTAATTCAGACTGTTTGAAATTGAGCGATTGCATTCCTTGGTCTCTATTGAGTTTAAACATCTTGAACAGGTCCAAAATGTTGTGATGAGAAGGAGGCTTCTAACTGATAATGATGGAAACATAAACAGCTTCCTCACAAGAAAAACCATTCCTCCCAGCATTGCTCAGCGTTTTTCTCAGGGCCAGTGATGTACTGATATACGAAGTAGGCTTTTCTGTAAAAGTGTAATTTTTTTCTTTCTCGTTAATCTTCCTTATTTTAGGTATTATGAAACTGTATCTGATGTGCTAAGTTCCGTTAAGAAAATGGAAGAGAGCCTTAAAAGATTGAAGCAAGCCAGAAGAAATGTAGCTTCAAACCCTGTTGGTACAAATGGGGGCATGAGTGATGATAACAAAATCCGACTGCAGCTGGCCCTAGATGTTGAGTATTTTGGAGAACAAGTAAGTTATGAGAAATAAGTTTGTGTACTGGTTTTGGAGAGGAGTGATTTAGAGGAGGAAAGGGAAGTTTGGCATATTTTTTTCATCTTGAAAGCTTTGTTGGTGTGGTTTTGGTTTTTGGGGGTTTTGCATTGTTTTTTTCCCGTCTGCATAATGGAAGTGACTTGAGACCTTGGTGGCTGTAGATACCACTGGAGCAATGCAAGCTTTCCTGTCCTTTCTAATACACATGCAAAACTTTTATTTCTTACTATTCAAAATTCAAGTACTGCTTAGTGCTTAGAAGCGCAAAGCAGAAACTGTGTGGACAGGTCAGAGGGCAGGGACCTTCCTTAGCTCTGATGGAAACATCTTTATGGCCCTGCTTTTGTTTGCCCTCTTTCTGGGTAGTTCCAGCCTTGACTTACTGCATATTCATACTGCATTCATTCATATGGGTCTGTTCCCAAGAGCTTTGAAGATGTTAGCCTTATTTGTTGTGCTCTGTAAGTTCCTTTCAGTGCCAAATATGAAACCTTAAATAACAAAACAAATAAAAGAAGAAAATATTCCAGGAAATGTGTGCAGTAGCTACATGAAATTGTATAAGCATACTGTTTTGTACTCATTTATTTCTGAAAATTATACATAGAAATAAACTTCTAAGTGCAAGTCCATATCATTAGTTGCCTAGCAGTTGTCATCAGTCTGGTTTATGAGCAGATGCTGTTGCTTTATAACAGGTAGATAAAATCTGTCTGTGTGTGAGCAAATGCTTTTCTCCTATCTGAGACTTATCACAAAGGAAGATGATTTGGGTGGAAGTATGGAAATCTTGCTAACGAAAACTATTATTTGGCAGTTTTTGGCTGGGTTGGGCTTTTGTTCTTTTATTCCTATTATGTGCACTAACATCACTGCTATGTGGATTTAAGCTGAACTGGGATAGATTATTCATAATCATTTAGGAGCTGTTTTGGTACATGTGAACATTACAGAGAGTTCCAGCAGCAAACACCTTTTCAGAGTCATTTCATTATGGTTTTATTTATATCCAGATTTTTCTTTTTCAGTGCACTGTTAGTTTTCTCACAGCCATATTTTTCTAATTGTCAGAGCAATAGATTTCCTGGGTAAGAAAAGACTCGTAGCAACCTCTTTATTTGTAGAGTTGTTTTCATCTCCCAGGAAGTTCAAGACTAGGACCACAGGCTCTTGCAGCCTATTGAAGTGCTTTCATCATCATGCTGTTGGCTGCTCTTGGATGTATTCATGTTTATCTTGAAAGTTTTGCCCAGAAACCTCATTTGGGGTTTGAAAAAATTTCAATTGAAATCAATGCATTAAAAATAAACTTCCAGCCAAGTTTCTCTTTTTGACTGTTTCTTTGGAAAACTTCCAACTGGCTTTAGTTACAAGTTGCCTAGAAGATGGTCAAATATTTTCATGCAAGACACTACATTAACTGGAAAAACTTAACTGAGCAAAGCTGGATACACAGGGTTTTTTTGTAGTGTGCTGTATATGCAGTTGTGGTTTTATGCTGCACGTGGATGCAGGACAAAACATATGCTTTTGCTAAATGTTTTCAGTAGAATAATTAATGAGCTTTTGATGTTTTAAAGAAAATTAATGTTTCTTCTGTGTCTTTTTAGATACGAAAGATGGGACTGGAAACAAGCAGCATAAAAAGCTTTACAGCCCTTACAGAGCTGGTTCTAACTGCCAAGGATCAGGCTACAGCAGAGCAATCCTAGATATTTTTGAAAGCATGTGATTGAAGATAAACAATGTCCCCAAAAGAAAGAGAGAGAATTTAACTCTTCTTTATTTTACCTAATGAGTAGCAGTGAAGTGCTTCCTAATGTATCTTGAGCAACAAATCAGTGCATCTTCTGTCAAGACAGGTTTGTTTCACCAAAAGACTGAGAATTTACCATAGGTTTCCATTATATGGAAAGCAATCAAAAGTTCTAAAATTTCTACTATAGAATAAAAGTGGAAGAAAATGGTTTTTTATTTTTGTTGTACATCTTAAAATGTAGAAGAATGAACTTATATGATGAAAATAATATGTAATAAATTGTCTTCCTAACTTTTGATGTCCCGTATGTTTTTGAATCAAATGTATTCATTGATGGCTATCAAAAGCTTTCAAATCACTTTTATTCCAGCTCTTCTGGAATAAAGAAAGTGCTTGCAGGAATAGGAACCTGATATTTGTTGTTACTGCTTTGCACTTCCCTACTTTCCCTCGTCATGGGATAGGGTTAGCTCTTGTTTGGGTTTTGAATGTTTTCATTTTATTGATTTGTTTTTCATGGACCTTGTTGGTGAGAAGTGCTGCATAAAGAAAGCTCTTAAAGTCCTTCAAATTTCAAAAATAATTTCTAGTGTCAGTATCTACCTTACTGGCTGTTACATTCAGGCTACCTGTTTGCCTTCAAACTAAAACTTGATTCACTGAGCTAGAACTTATTCAGAGTTGGCATATTTCTGATTTGTATTATATTGTTTATTAGAATTCAGGGGAATAGTGTGACTAAATACATGTAGAATTCTTGTAACTTCAGACAAGGTGCATCTTTATATAGCACGAAAGTTGAAAGTGTTATTAGGGTTTTAAATGGTAGAAGGATTAACAAAGAGCCCTCTTGAACCTAGAGTGATTTGCCTATTGACACTTCTCTTTTATATGTGAGGGACAGATGACACAGTCCGGGGGCAGCAGGAGGTGAATTTGAGGCTTTCAAATGGGAGAATGTCCTGTGTGAGTGAAGGAAGGTTTTGTTTGTGCTTTTGTGGTTTGTTTGGGGTTTTTTTTACCCTGTGAAAATTTAACACTGGAATTCTAGTTCATGTTTATTAATTAAAAATACCCATTTCCCCCTAAAGTATTTAGAGAGCTTGGGTCTTAACTGGGGAGCCAAAGATGATGCAAGTCTTCCAGATTCTTAGAGATACAGAGTTCATAGCACATGGCTGTTGTGTAGCTTTGAAGTTGTAGTGAGCAAACCTTTCACAGCAGCAAGGTTTTTATTCCTCACTGTTGGAGAATTGACCATATTTTAGTTGAGAAGACACAATTATGTTCTCCCTGTGCTTTTGAAGCGATTAGCATAGGTGATTATTATGACTTTTCTAAAATTAATTTTATGAAGGGGGCAGTGGGGAAAGTACTACTGCTTAAAATTATGTTGGTTCTTCTTGGATTCAGTCTGAATAATGAAGAGCAGGATTTGGCTCTTCTAACTTGCTTAGCATCTCTCTGTTCATGGCAACATACACATTGAGAGAGCATCCAAATTTATTGCTGAAGAAAAACAGCAAAGTGAACCAACTTGCAGGGTGTCAGATTGTTGGTTTCGTTCAGTGACAGGAGATCCTCAGCCAGCTGAGGGCTTAGGGACACACTACTGAATGAACATAACTCTTGCTGCTTATGAGCAAGAAGTCTGTTGTCTATAGGAGGGTCGTGAGACACTGGAACAAATTGCCCAGAGAAGTTGTGGAGGCCCCATCCCTGGAAGTGTTCAAGGCCAGGGTGGATGGGGCTTTGAGCAACCTGGTCTAGTGGGAGGTGTCCCTGCCTATGGCAGGGGGGTTGGAACTCGATGATCTTTAAGGTCCCTTCCAACCTAAACTGTTCTATGATTCTATGTTATATTTTTCCAGGCTTCTAACTGATGAACCTAGAAAGCTTGATCTCCTTGCACCTCTTCATTTGCTTTTATTAAGAGTCAGAAGTACAGACATCTTGCTACCACTAGCTGCTGTTGTTTTCGACAATGTTTTCTTATTATAAAATGAATGTGTAAATTGTAATCTGAGACTGTGATTGTAGTATTGTAAGTGCGTTGTGCAACTTCTTATTTTGGAAGGTGTGTAGCTCTATAAATCTAAATTTCTATAATAGCTTTCATAAAAGTAGCAGATTCTGAGATCTCTCCATACTAGTGATTGAAGATGGAACAGCTTGCTTTGTATCCTCCAAAATCAGGGAGAAGGTTGCGATCTGTGTACCAAACCAAAAAGACACGAAAATCTTACTTGCCCTCTTGTTGCACGTGATTGCACCTTCCTGCAATAACAACACTTCCTACTTGTCATCAGCTTGCTGAGTATTAGGGCTGAATTCTGTTCTTTTCCATTGAAGACCAGCTTTAATTTCAGGGCAGGAAATAACATTGTATAGCAAATCAAAATTATTGAATGATCCTATGATTGCTGTAAATGTCTACATCACTGGTGTTATGTCAGTTCCCCGTCTTTTATTTTTATTCACTTGAATAACATTTAATTTTCTTTCAGTGGAATACACATTAGTTAAAAATTTCTGTGATACCCCTGTTGAAAGAAACGAGAGGTGTGAATTGGCTTTGTCTTTGGTAAAATGAATTTTAGCATTTTCAAATACTGCAGATCAGTCAAGAGGAGAGGATCTACCACGTCAGTAAGTGTGTTCTGTTAGAGATGTCTTCTGCTACTAATCCTCTTCTCTTCCTCAGATTTTTTTTAAGTGCACTTCACTTCATGACAGTAATGCAGATTTTGTGCCTTTTTCTTCTTCCCTTCTAGGACTTCTAGAAAACATGCTATGCCTTTCTAAGTTTGGAGGGAATTTAGCTGGAAGAGGGTTTTGTATAATAGCACTGAAGAGGGAAAGAGTTGGTGGCATGTTTTTCTCTAAAATGGTAATTGGATTCTCAAGTTTGTGGGTTATACCAGAAGTGGATGAGACTGTTTTAACCTCATCACCTAAAGATAACTAGCAATATGTGTATTTGGCTGAACCACTCAGTAGTGAGGAATATTTTCTCTCCTTTTTCCATCAGCAGTGGTATTTTCGGGCTTGAACTGGAGGGATGAGGAAGCAAACTGCCTAGATTTATTTTTTTTTTTTAAGCTTATCAGCATAATTGTCAGCTATGCTCAGGGATAAACTGTGTTGTTTTGATGAAGCTTAAAAAACCTGTCCTTGTCTTTGTTTTCTTCCTCCAAATCTCCCGTCTGTTAGAGCATGATTTTAGGTGCTTCACTCTCTAGACTGTTGAGCTGTAGACTACAGCTGAGAGCTCAGGGTGTGAATGATGCTTTGGATGCTTGGAGTGTGCATCATTGTGTGCCTGGTGGAGGAATTTGGTGGAACTCGTGGGGACCACCAGAGGAGAGTGAAGAGTATAAAATACCATAAAAATTTTAAATGTAAAATTGATGTCAGAAGCAAGGCTCAGGAGAGTATATTTAGTTGGGGGAGTTCGGGGTGGGTTTTTCTGGTGGTTTTTTTTTTTTTTTACCATTTTAATATCTAGGAGATTCGGTACATGTGCAGATAGCTTATCTTTTTGGTACTGTAGCACTTGCTCCAGCACCTCTCTCTTCCAGTTCCTTGCTCTGGTCAGTATACTTTTACTTCCCTGTCTCGGCCCTTTCTTCCTTCCTTTTCTTCTCCAGGCTGTCAGTGGAGAGGTGCTCTTCACCACAGAGTTTCTTTGCTGAAAAGTGTTTGGTTTTATGGGTGGTGGGTTTTGTTTGTTTGTTTTTCTGCCTGTAATCACTGAAGAGGGTATGGAGCCCTCCAACAGTGTGCAGCTCCCACGTGTAAATAACGGCATTTTGTCCCAGAACTTCCTGGCAGCGTGGCCAGGGGCTCCCTTTTGTTACACTCCATCTTCAACATAGAAATGGAAGATTTTGTGGTCTGAAATTTTATTTGTGGCTGATTCTGCCTTCTGACTTTAATGAGTAAATGGGATAACTTTTAAATTAGTATGAACGCTTGGAAGCTGCCTCTTTCATGCTTACAGCTATATCATTGGCTGTATTGCATGATAATTTGCAACTTACTGTCTTAAAAAACATAAATCTGACTTCGAGCAAATTTCAGAAGCCAGAACAAGGGATGTAGTTATGGACATAGACCCAACTGAACTGTGGCAAAGCAACTTGGAAGTGGTTTTATTTGCATCTTTCCGTCTCTACACATTTATAGTTAATTGCATCTGTATATAATAAAAGTACAGTATTTAGATGTTAGAGCATCTGGAATACATACAGTATAATCAGATAAATACATGGATGCTATATCATAGCACTGGAAACTCTAGTATTTTCGAGAGTGAGTTGTGTTATTTATTAGTCTTTTCCATTAAGCTAGAAGGATCTGTCACATATCTACATCACAGATAGCAAGCCACTGGTATTAGTGGGTTTGGATTAGATAGACATTTGGGCCGCTGAGCTACCGTGCTCTCTAGGATACATCTGGCATCATGTACCAAAGAGGTTTGCAGTTATCTTCTAAACGCCATCAGTGCTAAAGACAAATCTAGAGGTGAGAGGTGGAATATCCTTGTTCCACTGAGAGGCTTTCCTTAGTACCAAGATATCACTCCCAGTTCCTCACTTCCTAATTCAAGTCACCTCATAATCTGTTGTTCCAGTTTAATGTTTCAAACCTTTACGTGACTCTGTTAAGAGTTGGATTGCGCCACTGAAACCTTTTTATTCATGTGTAGCAGCACATACACCATTTGTACTAGTATAGATTATCGCCATTAATACTGTTCTTAAAAAACATATGGTTTGGATATGTTAAAGTGTATGGATCTGGGCTCTAACCAGTAATGGTCTCTTTCACTATAAGGCTGTAATAAATGCTGCTCAGGTTAGAAAGTAATCCAAGGAATGGAACTGTATTGGAATAATAGGCCTTTTTTTTTTCCCTTCTAAAAGAAATAGGATGTAATTCTGTCAGGCTACAAGAATTTATCCATCACAATTCATTAATGCTACCAAACCCTATTTTTAGCTTTTCCATAGAGTTAAGAATTCTGTCAGGCTACAAGAATTTATCCATCACAATTCATTAATGCTACCAAACCCTATTTTTAGCTTTTCCATAGAGTTAAGAAATGAATGTATCCATCTGGGCTGCAGAAAGAAGAAACTTCCTCTAAATGTGTTTTTGCTTCCAAGGCAAAAAATCTTGTCTCAGTGGGACAAGCGAAGCCTGCCCATGCTGTTGGCAGCATTTTAAAGGAAAATGTTGCTGATGAAGCTAGAAATCACTGTGGATAACTGTAAAACTGTAAAAAAGGGGGTCTCTCTTGCAAAACTGTCCAAACTAAAAATTCAAAGTGACCTCTTAAGGAATGAAGAGGTCCTTTTCTACACCTTTCCATAGTAAATGCTGCTTGTGCTTCTAAAGCTATTTTTTTAAGTCAATGCCCTGCTGGCTACTACTTTGTCCCCACTGCATCAAAAAAGGGAGCTGGGGGCAGAAGGGGGGAGACAAAGCGGGAATAAGGAAAGAAAAGAAGCTGGAGGAAGAGTTTGAGTCACCTCATGTGAAACACATGAACAAGGATGAAATACTGCAATGTTTTAGCTTTCAAAAAGCTGTATTTCGAACACTACCTGCTTCATCTCAAAGCTAAGTAGAGCACTCAACAAGATCATAAAAAGAGCTGATGAATAAGAAAAAGGTGATGGGAAATGTGTGTCATTCCCCTCCCTCCCCATCCCCCATGCTTGCATTTAAGCCCCATGCAGTGGGTTTGTCACTCTGCCAAGGAGAAGCATCGCCCTTGACTTCTCTTCAAAAACAGCTAAAAGGAACGGCTTGTTCAGTGTTACTTCCAGGAACACCAAATCTTCCTTTTGTGCTGCGGGGTCCTCTGGCTGATCTGTCCCATCACTGGTCAGTTTGAAAAAGGCTTTATTTATTACCTGTAAGGCAAAACACATGAGTAAATCCGGTGTCATCAGAGCATGACAGTGAAAAGACAAATGAGGGTTTAAGTGCATATGAAGTAATCAGTAACTTAGATCAGCTGTAAGCAGAACAGGATGGACTCCATGGATGTTTAAAAAGACCTTGGAGTACTTGCTCCGTAACGTGAAAAAGCTCTACAGCTTCTTGGACACTTGGACTGGGTGAAATCCTGGTACCCTTGCAGCCCAACAGAACTTTCAAGGTAGGACACCTTCTAAAACAAAAATTAAATAAAAGTAAAGACACCGGAATTATACTTCTGGAACATAGTTTGCTGCCTTTTTATGAAAGACAGCCCTCTCCTTCAAGCTCTTCTGTCTACCCCTTGGGACTTGAACACTGGAGCCTGCCTTCAGGTAAGGCTGTGTGCTGCACACACCTCTGCGTTTGCGGTTTCTGGGAGCAGTCCCAAAGTGATGGAGGATTATCCTCCCCAGCCCAGAAGCTGCAGTCTCTACCACTTGCTCCAGCTGCGGTGCCTGAAGGCGTTTGAGCTGGAGGTGGTAACGAATGCAGTCTAATTTGTACCTAAAGTACCTAGCACGCTCAGATCTCAAACTTCATCTCTGTTGCACCTTATGTTTGCTGCAGTGATGACATTTGAATAGCTTAAAGCAAACCTGTTCCTGCTGATGGGTTAATCTAAAAAGTATTCACTATCATTCAGTCATCTGGAAAGTCTACTAGCATGTGTCCCACGTGGCTCCGACTGATTCGTTCTAGGTAAATTTATACAGTTAAAGAGGCTGAAACCAAGCAGGAGGCATTTTTTTTAAATGTCAGTGATGTGTACTGTACCTTTCCAACAGTTAGATTGGCGTCGCTTATTTTACTGAGATCTGCCCCCTTCCCCAGCAGCGCAGGCAGTTTCATATCTGCAAGAAGCTGCTGTAGATCGGAGCTGCCTTCTATTGTTAACTCCGGCAGTGTTAATTTGATTTCTCTGCAGAAAAGAGAGAAAGAGAGAGGTGAGTGCATGCGTGCTCTCCCCTATGAAAGCATGGTGGTTGGGTGGTCCTGGGGAACGGGCACGTGAAAACAGCCACAAGAAGTGCTCAGTATGTGGGCACAGGGCCGATGGGCATCACGTTACTGTTTCCAAGTGGGAAGTCACCCTAAATCTGCCCCGGGTACACTATTAATCCCCAGATCATCCCAATTCATTTGTCCTGTCTTGTCAGCTATGGAAAGGCACTTGCTTGCTTCCTTGAAATTCCCCCAGATAAAGAGCTGATCCCACTGAGGTCGAGCTCCCTCAGAATGAGACTCCCGGGATTTGCAGATGTTTCTCTTTGTGCTCGGTGTTAAACCCTCCCTGGCAGGATCTGACCCCGGCCAGCGAGCAGGCGGGCCTGCATGGTGCACCCCATCTCCTTTGTCCCTGTGGGGGTGTTGCGTGTGCCCCAGCCCTACCTTGGGGACAGCTGCTGAAGCCAGGCCGGGGACTGCAACGGCAGCTCAGACTCCACGTGCTGCAGGTCGCTGCCATTGATGGGCTGCAGCAGCACCAGCAGCGCTGTCTTGCTGAGGGGGACTTCCACCACAGAAAAAGTACCGCTGGCGTCAGTTTTGTACTTGAATGTCCCCGTGAGTGACAACATAGGGACCAAGACCTTCGTGTTTGCATCCACCCAGAACTCCTGAGGCTCTTTGAGGCGGGAGGCTTGCTTAACGTTCACTGAAAAACAGATTGAGAAAGAAGGAATGGATTCTTCTCTTTCTTCGCTCCTCCCCTCTGCCCCTCAGTGGGTATATATGTTTGTTTAAAAACAGTGCACTGTGCATTAGGCAAGGGCTCTGTATATAAAATCATGTTTAGCTACTGTAAATATATGTATCCTGCCTTTAATGTGCCTGCTGGTAGCATCAGTCAGAAGCTGGTGCTGGCTCAGGGCACAGGGACCACGACTACCAGGACCGTGGCCAAACCTGCTATAGTGCTGCTGGCTTTGTGGCCTTTCCTGGCCACAGTATTCCTGCTTGCTTGGTTGCCTGCCTCTTCACAGGCTGCCACGTGGCTCCCAGTTGGCTCGGAGGCCTGTGTGGAGGCTCTGCTTGGGTTTCCTCGCCATCCCACGAGCAGCTGCAATGGCAAATTTGGGAGCACATCGGTCAGGGCCAGCCCTGACCTGAGGAGCGCTCCCCTGGGCTCAGGGGAGGAAAGCCACCACAAGCTGGGGCTGAGGGCTCACCCCTGGCCACCTTAATGAACCAAAGCAACAGGGAAGGCAGTAAGCAACACCAAAGTGTTGACTGAGCCAAGGAGGTTAAAAAGGACATACCTGAACGCTTGCTAAGCCTTAATATAAATTTCTTACCCAGTTCACAAGTTTGGGGAGCCTTGCTCTCACCTCCCGCTGCTTCTGTGCAGCTTTGCATTTCAACATGTTCTCTGCTCACTGCCCCAGAGATCAGTCCTGCTGCCCAGTTAGGCAGATAGTCCTGTTGGCATTAAAGAAACTACTGCCATCAGCGAGAAGGGCGAAGATCAGAAATCTCGAGATTGTCATTGGGTGGACTTAGGGAATAACAGATGTATATGTTGTGGCAAAGAACAGACCTCCTTGCATTGAAGTAATTAGTATTGGTATAAATAGGAGCTGGTCTAGCTGTACTGTTAACTAGTCGATTAACTAGTCTACTAGTCTATTAACTAGTCTATTTAACTAGTCTACTCCACTCTCGTGAGACCCCACCTGGAGTACTGCATCCAGCTCT
>VUYV01000068.1:2915105-2966837 GCA_008711295.1 Anarhynchus alexandrinus
CCCCATCCCTGGAGGTGTTCAAGGCCAGGCTGGATGTGGCCTTGGGCAACCTGGTCTAGTGGGAGGTGTCCCTGCCTATGGCAGGGGGGTTGGAACTCGATGATCTTCAAGGTCCTTTCCAACCTAAACCATTCTATGATTCTATGATTCTATTCTCCAATAAATCCAAATAAATGCTGGACCTTAACATATTTAATATATAGTAAGTGGTTTTGCATAGGGCCGCTTGCCTCTTAAATGACCTTGCATATAAAGAGCATTTAGCCACTTTCATCTACTGTAACTTCACCAAAAAGAAGCAGCAGGTAGGAGATGTGAAAGGTGTAAGCAACACGAATAAGGAAGTAGATCTGTTCTTTTTTTTTTTTTTTTCCTTATTTTATAAGAACAAGGGATGCAAGCAGAAAGCAGAAAGGAACCACTTTCACAGGATCCGTATAACCTGCAGAATTTATTCTCACAGGATAGCAAAAGTCAAGACTGTAACAGAGTTAAATAAAAGCAAATAAAAGAATTGAGCATTCTGATAGCTAGATGTGTCAAGGTGGGATAGTAACTGGTTTTAAATAGTCTTGGGAAAGATACTGCAATATTTCAAAGCTCTGCTATTGACTTTGGGACTGAGTCCACTAATCTTGTGCCAGTCGTGAACCATGACAAATCGGCACCCCTGTGTTTGAAACGGCTCCCTGTGGCCGCTTGCTAGGTGAGGGTCTGGACGTTTGTGCCCTCAAATGTATAATTAGGTGTGCATTGCCCTAAAAATATGTTAGTAGTCTTAATATGGCTATTTGTTTCTTACAGCATTACAAATGTATTTACTAAAGAAACCCTGCTTTTTGCCTCAGACACCTGGAATGTAAAATGAGAAAAACTGAAGAAGATGAGCATCCCTTCTATAGAAGGCAATAGCTGACACATTGGGAGAAATGGGTTCTTACAGTGAGATCTCTCACATCAGGACACAGAAACCGTGGGATTGGGCAACCTGTCTGCAACCACATCAGAGCAGGGAAGAAATCTGTGTCTATGATACAGGGGAGAGAACTGAAGTGAGAAAGGCTGGCAGTCACAGAGCGAAGATGCAGTCACAGAGCGAAGATGCAGCCTGGGACAGTAAGAGAGTACTCTGCAGGACTGATTTGGGAGTACAGGAAAGAAACGTTGGACCTCTCTGCTTCAGGAGATGATCTCCATGTTCTGTAGTACAGGCTTTATGCCAGCCTGACTAGCTTAATAAGAGGATGACTTTCTGTGAAAAGCTATGACTTTTTACTTTAAAAAAACCCAGCAAACCAGCAAAAAGCGTCCTACCAAATTTCTAGTTACAACTGAAGTTGTTGAGGGTTGTCTGTTCAAAAGAGAGTTGAAATGGGAGAAGGTAAGGGTGCATAAGATTGTGCAGTCCCACAGTGCTGTTTTCATTCACTAGTTTGTAATTATTTTGCAACTCACCGCCCCCCCCCCGAAAAAAGTAGTCTGTCAGTAAAAATTGTGCCTGATGTTCTGCATTGGATTCTAAATGGCAGCGCCTGCGCAGCAGCAACTCTACAAATGTGAAAACAACTGTGTGCAAGCAATCAACAGTTGAGACCATCGAAACATTAGCTGTGGTTTTGTATGGATTTCTGTAGTTTTATCACTCCTATGGGTGTCGATAGCATCTCAGGAGCATTTATGTGTTTCAGACCAAAAAAATGTACTTTTTTCTTTCTGCAGCTATAGGGACAGACACGAAACATGACAGCATCGGCTGTCATGATTGCCCCTCTGCAACCAAATGGCAAAGCAAATGCTGAAGTCATCTCCTGGGTTTATTAGAAGATAGTTGCTTATCTAATTCATTTGTTCTTGAGCCAATTTTCTCCATCCCGTGTGTGGAGACTACAACATCTCAAGTGCACCCTTCTGAGAGAGAGGAGGCAGCAGAGCTGACCAGAGACTCAGACCCTCGAGCATATCTTCCTAAGATAATAAAATTACAAGTTTCCAATACATAGGAAGAGGAAAAAATTGTTCTGCTAAAGGAAAACTCTGCTCTTGTGACATGCCCAAGTCTGTTACATGAGAATTATTTTTGCAGTATCTTCTCTATGCTAGACCTTACACTGAAGAGAAAGGTGATGCTCACAGCACCCTGAGGAGCTGAGATCAGTTAATGACAGCACCCATGAAAGGCAGAGAAAACCTGATACCCAGTTTACAAGTGGGAAGTTAAAGGCAGAAAAGCATTTCATGGGCACCAGAGCTCCACCTTTATCAGCAGAAGCCCGCTTAGAAACTTACAGCTCACTGCAAGTTTTCTGAAATACAGTGACTGGTAGGCAAGCTGTCTTAAAGTGTGTGATCTCCAGTGTTGCACTCTGTGGCAAGAAAGTTGAAAAGCAGCTACAGTCAGAAGAGGAGGCTTAATTGTGGTACAGGAGGATTTCTGGGGCAGCAGCATGGAACAACCCTAGGTAAATAAGGGGTTGCCTTAATTCTTCTAGTTTTGTATATGCTCCCTGCTTCTGTAACTTGTAGCTTGTTTGGTTGCTTCCTGAGCCAGAAGTTGCCTCCAGACTTCTGTGTTTAATAGCCGCTAAAGGAGTTATGTCCATATTTTTTTAGCTTTTCTTGCATCTGCACCTCTGACCTGCAAGCCCCAGCTCCCCTGGGGAAATGCAGGTTCTGAGGAAAGGTATTTCTCTGGCTTGCTTTAAACCTACTTCCTTATCATTTTTGGTGGGGGCCCCTCACGACTTTCAGTTCCTTTGCAGTCAGAAACACTGCACAATCCTCTCTTATTCCCCTTCCCACACCTTTCCTAATCCTTAGCTTCCTGGACAAGGAAAATTTCTTGGATGCCATCTCCTTCCACCTCCTACCCGTTGCCCTTGTTGGGTTGTGGCAGAGTGCAGGTAGGACCCCCGGCACAGCGGGAGGGAGCAGGGCACTGTACATGGAGCAGCAGTCCAGCCTTTCATCTGACCCCTTCCCTCTTGCCGCGTGAGACCTTGCTTCCTTCCCAGGAGCAGGCCCACTGCCCGTCCTCCACCCAACCTGCCCCTGAAACGAGCAGTGCTGCCTCGTACCTGCCAATCGGACGTCCACCGCAAACAGCAGGTCGGCGGATGGATCGATGTCTGTCAGTACACACTCGCTTTGGCCCCCGCTTTTGGCCTCCACAAAGGCGTTTATTTGCTTTGCTGCCTCGCTTGGGTTTGTAAAGTCAACAGCTCGGGCGTAGAGAGCATCAGCGGAGGGGAGCAAGTCCTGCACGAACAGTTGGGATAGGGGTACGCCGGGGGCAGAGAACAGGCAAAGCGTCTTGGAAAAGATCAGCTGCTCATCCCTGCTCTTGACGAGGTTTTCGATCATCCTCAGGCTGGAAAGGACTTTGTGTCCATCCACCCTAGAGGTGCAGTCAGGGTCTCCAGACGGGGGAACAAATCCCAGCAAACCCTGCAGATCAGCTGCTGTCTGGTTTGAGGCGCCCAGGTAGAAAGACACCAAGGAGCCATAAAGACTGGTTGGGGACAGGAGTACATTTTGGCCCCGCCGTGCTTCCCGCAGCTCGTTGTAAAACCGCATGCCCAGGATGTACACGAAGTCCTTCACATAGCTCAGTTTCTGCCTCCCCCGGCCACTCAGGCTCGGGGCTTCCAGCTTGTCCCTGTCATTCAGGTCATCTTCGTAGGCGGGTGTAGTTTGGGACTCGATGGAGACGGGGACAAAAGTTTTCTTTCCCTCCTGGACCAGGCTTTCCAGCTCCTCACAGGTGCTCTTGTTGAAAGAAAACAAATAAAAAGGGTGGACGTAGACCCGGTCACAAGTCACTGCAGTGAGGCACGCCAACAAACAGAGAAGATCTGCTCCCAGGTTCATGTTGAAAAATTGCTTCCACAGTGTCTGCTGAAAGAAAAAGAGGGGAGGAAAGAAGACTGATCAGCCTGTTGTAAATACAGTTTGTCTTACTCACACGCTGAGGTGCTAGTGCTGTGTTGGAGTTACAAAGGCAGGAACTTCAGTGCGTGGTGCTGGCTGGTCTGACTGCCCACTGAAAAGCCCAGGGTGAGATGGCCACCAGTTTCAATGGCAGCAGGTGGGGAAATTATAAGCACAGATTTGACTCTGTTACCCGCTGCAGTACCCTAACGATTTAGCACGGGAAGCAATATGGCTGTGCATGCCGACTAGCGAGGCTTGCAAACGAGAGCGTGCTAGTTCTGGCAAAACATTATCATGATGCAAGGATATTGCTCCTGGGACCTGGTCAGGGCTCTCTCTGCAAACTGTTGCACTAAATCTTGCTGACACGCGGCCAGGCTAAGCGATTTGCCTGCTGTTATGCGGGAAGTGAGTTTGGAAAGCAGGTCTCTTAAGGTCTGACCACTGAGCGATCCCGCTTTGTATGTCTGCTCAGCACAATACTCGGCACTAGCGGAGCATTTCATGTTTTCATAGCCCAGTGCGAACATTCAGTCTAGCTTCTAGGTAAACACGCTCAAGTCTTCCTGATACAAACGTGCTAACACTGAGACCATTTTCACAGCACCTTCTTTATCTGAATACAGAGTTAGAAGGAGTAAGCTGAGTTTTACTCTACTGTACAGGCAGTCTGCTGCTGTAAAAGACCACACGCTGCTCTTGCTTTTCTTGACAAGAAGTAGAGAATTTTACTGGATGTGGATGTCACTGGTGTTTTGGCACAAAGGATCTGGTGCATACTGGCAATGAGACAGTCATGGGCACACATACACACGCATACATACGTGCATGTGTGCAAACACATTGTCAAATTTTGCATTTCTTTAATTACCGCTTCTCCTATGTCTGATAAAAATAGGATACAGCTCTGCTGTACCTTCCCTGGAGCTCTAGTATATGACTTTGTATTTGTGTATTTGAAATTCTAATGCATTGGAAATTATGCATTTGTAACACCTATAATTGCCCAAAACCCTGTTATTCAGAGCTGTATTTTTATTCCACGAGTCATTTTCTGCTTATTGTAGCTCTGTTCACCCTCTTTTTCACTTTCCAAGCTTTGCAGAGCTCATTGAATGGGCAAAATGCTAATAGCCTTGCCAGTAACAGAATTCTGCTCTCCACCTTCTTTCTCCAAATTTTTTTGAGTCGCACTAGTCTGTCAGGTATTATGTCTGGCAGCCTGAGACTTTTGAAGAGGACACAGTGCAATGTCTATCTCACCAACACTTTAATTTACACAGGGTGGAAGTGTCTGGGTTTAAATCCAACCATTCAAGACCTGTCACCTTCCCAGCCTGATTTACAATGTATAACCATATTCACTTCACTGAGGGACCCCAAGTGTTTCATGCCTAATAATATTCCAGTTTGCAGATTACCACTCTCTTGCAAATACAAAAACTGAAATGCACAGATGCTTGGTAATTATCTGTACCTTGCTAAGTACATATGGCTGTTAAGGTGCACATCTACATTCCCAGGCTGTAGGCTCCTATCTAACAGCTTGGTTTGCAAATGGAGTTTCTGCTGTTGTGATGGCCCCTCAGGATGTCTGAGCACCTTCCCAGCGGGTGCCTGCGGATCAGGCCTGAAACTATCTGCTCCCTAGAAGCATGCAGGGGAGGACATCCAGCCCTGTGCCTTCATCCAAGGATTGCTCTTCCCCAGTAACTCCCACCCCATCCTCTAAATTAGTGCATAGGCAGCGGCAGCTGGTGCTGCTGCCCCCTCTGCTCCCTGACATGTCTTCAGCTCCCCAGCCCCACCGGCAGCAGCAACGTGCAGCACTGCAGGGCTTCTTCATTCCTTATGGCAGGTGTCTTCCCAGCGTCATCTTCACAGGTAGCCCAGCCATTGTGCTAGTGCACTTCCAGTCCAGTCTCTGCATTTCCCACATTGGGACAGCTCAGGAAAACAAACCAGAAAGCCGCAAACTAGAGGCACTGCCCTTCCCACCCAGTTCTCTCCATCATACAGTTCTTTTGAAGCATTTCTTAATCCTTCCTGTAGCAGCAGGGAGGATGACTCTCTGCCACCCGGTCAGGCTGTGCCGTTAGGCACCCCTGGTGCCAGGTGGTTACTTTTCTACGGCTGCCAGCGCCATCATGCCAGCTCTTTTCTCATGAGCAGAAGCAAGAGGAGCAACACTTACTTTAAGCCTGATCTGTGGAAAGCAAACGTGGTTTATTTCCCTAAAGAAGCCAGCCCGGAGCCTTTAGGAACAACATGAAAACTCAAGTTGAAAAACTGGCATTCAAAGCAAATCCAGTAAGTGCGCTTACTTGTCCTGGTGTGTGCCACCCCTCGGATGCTGTCCCCCCTTGGGCAGGCTCCTCCGACACCTCTTCCCCCTGGAGCAGTGCGGTGTGGGTGCGGGTGGATTTATGCCTTTTCCAGAGGAGGGCCCTTTCTACGTGTCTGCAGTGGCATTGCGCAAAGCTACTTTACATCACAGGCCGGGGAGGGCAGGACTGAAAAAATTTAGCTCAGGCCAGATAGGACTCGATGAAACCTGAGCACGGCTTAACACCAGCTGCATAGAAAGTTCTAGGGATGGATACACAACCTTTAACCGGGCCCCGCACATCTGCACAGCCTGCAGTTACACATTTACTAAGGCAGACACAGACGTTTTACTACGCAGAAGAACTGATTATAGGAGCTGAAAATAACTCAGCTCATTTTGTGCCAGACTCAAAGAAATTGAGATTTCTTTGTTCCTGTATTTGTTGTACAAGCGGACCAGATTTTTTTCTTCTCGGATAAATTGCCTTTAATCTCTACCTAGCAGCTTGGGTACCCACCAGTGAGTGGGACATGTATGCAGCTGCAGAGTAAAATGATTAAACTCTCAGTTTTTACCCTTTCTTTCCCTCTTGACCTATCCAGAAGATCAAAAGTTTGTTGGTTTTCCTCGCCAAAACAAAATGTGTGTGAAAAGGAGAGGATGAAAGCAAGATGGATTAGGTTGCCAAAGCCTGATCACTGAGATGTCATCCCTCCCAGTCTCAGCTTTCCAAGTACTATTTGGACATCTTTCTGCTACTTTTCTACTACTACTGAAACGGTCCTCCAGTTTGTCATGCCCCTTCTTTTTCTTT
This sequence comes from Anarhynchus alexandrinus, assembly GCA_008711295.1. NCBI lineage: Eukaryota > Metazoa > Chordata > Aves > Charadriiformes > Charadriidae > Anarhynchus > Anarhynchus alexandrinus. Next base: position 2,922,179 of record VUYV01000068.1, read on the forward strand.
AAGCAAATAAACAGTGAATCAAACTGGGGATGATGCCCTTGGGTTAGACTGGGTCTGGTTCAGCCCCCCTGTTATAGTTAGTAGTTAAAATCTTTAATGGCTTTAATGGAAGCAGGACTGATTTAACATCCATGCCCTGATTTTAGAGGGCCAGTCAGGCATGGTTTGTACTGCGGTGACCAGTTACATGTTGGCTTCGAGGAGAGTGCAGAGAGCGCGGAATGTTTTCAGTGTACCGGGGAAGTCAGAGCTGGTGGAGTGGAAGGTGGAGGCAGGGACAGCCGAGCCCGACCAGCCCGAGCGCTGTGTGCCGGATGCCTAACGGCGAAGGGATGGGAAATTTCTGTCTTTGCAGCCCTGCTTTTCATTTAAACAATCTGATTACCTCAGCCGTAATGAGGTCTGAAAGGGATTCTGAGCACAGGCCCGCATAAAATGCTATCATGCACACAAGGCTTAAACAAACAGCTTGAAATATTTAAGGTGTTTTGTCCTCTTGCTGCCTGAGCGTCTCACTCAAGGAAGCATCTGGCAACAGAACAGTCCCTGAGCGTTTGTACCATCTCCAGGCGGCTATAAAATGCATGCAGCCCAGCCACAGAGCCAGGCAACGGGAAAAGTAGTTCCTCCATTAAAAATGCATTTTGTTCAACTAAATGCGAAGAGAATGAGCTAGGTTTCAGGTTGCAATTCCCCTTCTTTCCCCTCTCCCCTGGAGAGTCCTTCCCGCAGGTAGGCTGGGGAAGAAAGCTGGTCCCTTAGAGGCCGGTGGAGGTGCAGGTGGGGCCTGTGAGGGCACAGCCCAAATCTGTGTCTCCTGTACCTCCACCCACGCGGGTCTGTGTGAGGCATTAGGCACCAGCGATGCACATGGGTGGCCACACCATGCCGTGCCTGTGAGCTATAGCTGGGCTGCTACATCCTCCTATGCAAAGACTGAACACAGGGAAAAATCAAACCCAAACTGATACTCGGTATCAAAGTCACCAAGTCACCACCAAGACTGTTTCAGTGAAGGACACCTTGTGTTCTGTAAATCTCTGAAAAATACCCTTATTAACAAGAATTATTGACTTTGGCTAATAAGCTACAAGTGATGCTAATACCATATACAACAGCTGCCAGACTTATGTGTTTACTGTGGATAACAAACACTGGAAGAGGAATTCACATAACCCACAACCACTGTATCTTTTTTCCTTAAATCATTATGGCCGTATGTATGATTCAGAAACACCGCTCTAGCACCCGGAGTGGTGTTGTTTGGGTATCTCCTGCTTCCAGCTCCCCCACAGTTCATGACCAAGTCATGCTGCAGCTCCTGGTGGTTTCCTTTTGCTATAGGCACCAAGACCAAGGGATGCCGCCCTGCAGAAGAGCGGGGGCAGGAGGCAGCTGAACGATAACTCTCATGTGGTTCTCTGCTGGCTCTGTCACATAAGAAAAATTCAGTGTTCAGTTGAAAGTTCTCAGGTCCTTTCAGCCAGGTCAACCTTTAGGGCTCTTCTAGTGTTCATGCACGCAGTTCTATTTTTTTCTGTTGACAAAAAATTGTCAGTATCTTCGGGTACCACAAGAGCCTGTCTTTTTTTTTTTCCCTCCCAACTCAATCAATAAAGTCAATTAATTAAAATACCCAGCTTTCTCCAGAAAAAAGTTTCAACAGAAAGTGTTCAATGACCCACTTTCACCACAGTGCTAGTCCTGCTTTGGACCACTGGGAATTTGTCTGGCCTCAGTAATGAGGGAGAACCTTTGATTTCAGCTTATTTTCATACTCTACTACAAAGCTCAGACACAACCCCCCCCTAATTTGCCGGTCACTTAGGCTCACTCAATTAATATACCCCTATTAAGATGCACCACGCACTAGTGCACTTCTTAGATCTTTGTCTTTTATCTTCTCAAGTTCCTACTAAAGGAGAAGCTTTCAGACTATGAAGAACACAGGCTGCTTCACCTGGAACGTTATTTTATCCTAGTTGGACTTAATTACAGTTAGTTTTTGCTATACTACTGAGCCATTTTTAGCAAGAGTGCACAATGATTATTCCAATTACTATATGCGGACCTTTTTGTTGGGCTTTTTTTTTGTTGGGTTGCCATGGTTTTAGGAACAAGCATGTACTTAAAGATAGAGCTTTGACTTTGGAAAGAAGAGAGTCTCTATCCTGCCCTTCGGCTCCAGTGTCTGAGGATTTGGCTCCCCAAAGAGAGCTGTGCCAGAAAACCTGTGTCAGGCCAAACTTGGGCAAAAAGCTTTCCAGCAACTAGGAACCGAAGAAGGTCAAAGCAAGGCTGTTCCTAAAGGCATCCCCTGTGCAAAGCAAGCCCAGGGCCCGTGCAGGTTTCCTAACAAATCTTGCCCTGCAAGAGCTGCAGCAAAGGTACAAAGAAACACAGATGTCTCAAACCTGCCCTTCAGCGAAGAGGTTCACGCTCCCCTTTTGCCCCGCTCTTCACGATTTTGGAGGGGCACTCCACTCCTCCTTTTATACCCTCTCTTGCATAAGAAGAGCCCTCCCTCCTCCCCCCCACTGCCCTCATTTCTCTTCAAAACCTGCCTCTGTTTTTCCTGCTTGTTATTCATGGTCGCTGCTGAGAGGGAGCAAAGAGGGGTGGAAAAACACTGGTGCTGTGGTTACCGGTTCCCTCACAGCCCTGCTCCTCGTCTCCTTTGCTCTACTGAGGTCTGTATTGAGAAGTGGTAACGTGGAAGTGCTCCCCTGCCCCGTGAAAATTTGCCAGTGATGGTGCTGCTAGTGCTACTTCGTGTAAATAGCGTCAAATAGGCTTCGGAAATTTTAACCCTGGCAGAGGAGCATTAACCCTACAGCTGGCAGCAAGTAATTCGGTCTTGAGTGGGAAAATGATTCTTTCCAAGTGAGAGTTTCAATTGATCGGCCAGCCGGCTATTCTTTCGCTGAAGAACATTGCGTCTCCATGCTGTCGAAAAGTGTTTTCATTGATCCAGATCATTCTGGGAAAGGCTGTATAAAATTCAGCACTTTGTGCAGAGACGATAGTAAATATTTTATTCGGTTTTGTTTCGTTTGTTTTCCAGCCTTCCCAAATTTTGCTCTAAGAGCTGAATTCAAAGGGGCCAGATGTACTCCTGTGACAATGTTCTTGTCTCCTGCGAGGTTACGGTAGGAGTCATGGAGGAGTGACAATAAATTACTCTGCTCACAGCCTTCACATGGGCCCTTCCTAGGTTGAGTTGGCATGTCTGACCTACATAGATTATGAATTAATATACGGCCAACTCAGACATACTAACATGTACATGGTCATATATCATGCATTACTAAATTTGAGGGTTTCCTTTTTTAAGACTAAAAGTACCTTGAGTGAGAAGTAGGTGAATATGATCCAGCAGTGTGCCCAGGTGGCCAAGAAGGCCAACAGCATCCTGGCTTGTATGAGAAGCAGTATGGCCAGCAGGACTAGGGAAGTGATTGTCCCACTGTACTCGGCACTGGTGAGGCCCCACCTTGAATGCTGTGTTCAGTTTTGGGCCCCTCATTATAAGAAAGACATTGAGGTACTGGAGCGTGTCCAGAGAAGGGCAACGAAGCTGGTGAGGGGTCTGGAGCACAAGTCGTATGAGGAGTGGCTGAGGGAAGTGGGGTTATTTAGCCTGGAGAAAAGGAGGCTGAGGGGAGACCGTATTGCTCTCTACAGCTACCTGAAAGGAGGTTGTGGTGAGGTGCAGATCAGTCTCTTCTCCCAAGCCACAAGTGATAGGACAGGAGGAAGTAGCCTCAAGTCACACCAGGGGAGGTTTAGATTGGATATTAAGAAAAATTTATTCACCAAAAGGGTTATGAAACTTTGGAACAGGCTGCCAGGGGAAGTGGTGGAATGGCCATCCCTGGAGGTATTTAAAAGACTTGTAGATGTAGCACTGAGGGACACGGTTTAGCAGTGGTTTTGGCAGCGTTAGGTTAATGGTTGTACTCAATGATCTTGAAGGTCTTTTCCAAACTAAACAATTCTATGATTCTATGAATAGGTTTGCATGTGATTTTTCCCATGTTTTCTCTGCACACGTGACCTCTGCCCTTGTTGGCTGGAACCACTTTTCTGTGAAAGCAGCTGGTGAGCACAGGTGATGTGCTCAGCTTGCCCAATTTTTTGTGTAAAGAGGATTGCAAAAATGCCTTTCAATAATAGCATTCAAAGTACAGATGATGAAAGACAGAGATTATCCCACTTCTGCTGTAGTTTCTCACAGCGAGGAGCAATGGAAAAATTGGTAACGTGGCTGCTACAAACCCCAAGGACCATGTGTGCCACCCCTGTGCTGTGATGGAGGGACGCGGTGTGCTAGTCTGGATGATGCCAAAATGCACATGGTGAGCATGTGGCCGGAGAGCTGGCTCAGGTAGCTAGGGCTTCCCCAAAAGCACACATGTAGCACAACACTCCCTCCTCACAGGAGGAGAGGTGCCCTGGCTGTGCCGGCTGCCCCATCGGCCACCACCCTGGCAGTGCTGCAAACCCTCCATGATTGAAGAGGGAGCATCACCATCTCAGCATCTCTTTCTGCTTCTCAAGGAACGATCCCCTTGAGGGAGGTCTGTGCACTGAGGATCCCCTATCTGTGGAGCTCTTCTAATGAGTTAATACCCTAATGAGCTTATATTAACACTAGCACATGTTGTTCCAGCTTACAATTACATTTGGTTTGTTATAGGTTCTGGTTGCAGGACTTGAATGTAGAGATTACTTTGAATTTTTGTAACCTGTTTTTTTCCTCTCCCAGAGGAAGATGCAGTTTTTAATAGAGTTTTAAGAACAGCCCATGCACGGCCTGCACATGCATACACAGGCATGACTGTGTACACACTGTTTGTGGGGGCAAAGGGAACCTCCTACCCCGAGGATCTCAAAATACTTTGCAGTGTAACAGTTATGTTGGTGATCTATAATTGATTTTGGGTCCTTCCCTGTGGCAGGTGCTATGTCTGTAAGGAGTGAGAGGCAATCCCGGACCGAAGCAGCCAGGACAGAGCAAGCCTGTCCGAAAAGGTGAAGCGGACATGGTGATGTGATTCACCTTCAGTCATGCAGCAGGTTGGTAACATCTCAAGGACAAACATCCAGGTTTCTTGCTGCCCATCCCAGTGTGTTACCTATTTGATCACGCTGTATCTGCACCCCTCAGGTGAGAGCTGGAAGGCAGAGGAGCGCAGAGGGCAGCGCCTGCACAGCGAGATGCCTGCCTCAAAGAGCTGGAGCCAGCTTTGTTATCACAGCTGGTTTTTATGCTTTTTATGATCCTCTCCTGCTGAATGCCTTTGTATCAGGGAGGGATTTTGCATTGTCCCAACATTTCCCAGCTGGGTCAGCCACTTCAGGCTGTTCCCCAAGATGAGCGAGGGAAGCAGTCAGGTGACTACTGTCTGGGAGATGCCGCAATATTCAGCTCCAACAGTCTCCACCACCAAACAGTCTGCTCCCCTCAGTATTGCAAGGTTGCTGCATAAAGCTCACTGAAGATTTACTCCCTGGGGATTTTCTAAGTGAGACCTTGGGAGGCTAGTTCTTGCTGGCACTACTGGGATTTTGAAACTCTCATTGCACTTTTTGATCCCAAGCCAAATTTTCCCCAGGGCACCATGCACAACAGTTGATGTCTCCTAGCATGGAAAATCAGAGCAAAGCTATAGAAAGACCTTTGGAACCTGGGATACCCCGATTCTCTGCGCAAACTCAGGTTCCCCTTCATCTTGTCCTCAGCCTCCCTCAAGACACCTCCACCCCTCCTTCCACTCCTCTGCCCACAGCTTCTTGCCCTGGGTGGGCAAATAGTTGCAAGCAGCAGGACTCTGCTATTTCGGCTGCTATTCCATGTTCCTCTGATAAAACTCTCTGTGGTGGTCTCCCGCCTCAGTCAAGGAGTAGTTTTAATCACACACAGTTTATGCAGTTCATTAGTGAGAAACAGACTGGCTCCTTCCCCACTGTGGGGTTAAGGGACTCTTCAATTTTCCAGTCGTAGCCACTGAAAGGCAGCTCCCACACAGTCAGCCAGCTGCAGAGGCAAAACTGCAACTCTCTTGGGCCAGCAGCAGCAATTTTCACTGCTCCAAATATAATCTGTAATATAAAAAAGCACAGACCCATTTGCGACCCGAGATAAGGGTGTGGCTTTCAGATTCTCTTTAATTTGAGGGGTGCACAACAGACGACAGCAAAATTGTTGGCCACATTGGACTCCCTCTCACCTTCAGATCCTGGTAGAAAGATGGAAAGGTAGAAAGCAGAGAGAGAGAGACTGAGCCAGGCAGCATTATATTCAGGCTGCCCAGGTTTCTACAGCCTCACAGGGTCTCTCCCCGGGACCGCGGTGCAGCCCCATCACCTCCTCCAGGACCAGCTCCAGCCACCCCGCGCACAAGTGTGAACCGACTTCCCATGCCAGTGCTGATGTGGAACTATTCACAGGTCTAAAGTCTGGAAAAGAAGCTGAACGTGGTGAAGACAGGCGGTAATCCAGGCAGTTGCAGAACAGCAGGGATCGTGGCAGATCCCTCTCCTTAGCCAAAGCTGCCTCCATGCGGAGTGCCTCCGCATCACCGCTCCCAGCTTGGCAGAGGCTGTGCTGAACACTCGCCGTCACGGCTGCACTGCCAGTAACATTTGGAAATGTTATTACCTTACTGCACTTTGTTAAACCAATAATTCTGAAAGCAAGAGGAGGGAAAAGTTAAATTTATACTCGGTGGTGTTTTTTTACAGGAAATAATGAAAGAGCTTGTAATTGAAGTTTCTGGGGTTTCAATAAGTGGCAAAACTCAGTCTCCTTGCAGATCAGAATTTCCTGCTCTTTTGTTTTTACTGGATGATTTTTAAGCAGAGGCTTAAATGTTTGCTGCAGTTTGGGGTTCATTTTATTTTTACTGTGCTTTATTTTTTCCACCTTTTCAATGTTAAGTGTAAAAACATAAAACAACATTTAAGGGATAAAGCTGAGGAGCATTAAATTCAGCCCAGGATATTCCTAGTGAGAAAAGAATTAAGATTGCCTCCTGGTCAGGATGCTGAAACACACCCTGATGAAAGCCTCTGAAAACCATAAGCTCCAAAAAAAAAGATCAGTGGGTGCTCTTACAGATATTCTCCCAGGAGAAGCTGAGCTCCTGTAGGGATTGCCTCTGACTCAGAGGGTTGAAGACATGTTACAACTTGGCTCCTCTCCCACACTGCCACTTGGTGTTTCACAGTCTAAGGAAAAGAAAGAAAAATAATCTTAAAAGCCCTCTTTTGTTTGTAAAAGGCCCCTCCTCCAAAGTAATGAATTAACGCAGCAGTGTATTCTTAGATCTGACAAAAGCCTGGAACAACAGCTCAGAAAGCTGTGCCTATTTGTCTGAGTAAAGCACTTAGATGGCTGTCTAATGATAATATTTCAGCTGCCAGCACAGATAATGTTGTCATTACTTACCAAAGCACACAAGAAGACATGTTTCATATTTCTTTTTGGGTATACAAAAGGGGGGGGGGGTAGCCCATCGGGTGATGCTGGGCAGAAAGGGGACAGGCAGAGCAGAGCTGCCTTCTGGCCCTGGGGTGCTGGAAGCATTGGGGTAACCTGGGCAAGGTGGGCTACGGTGGGGGACCTGCCCCAGGGGGTCACCCTCACTCAGGGTGACAGCTCAGCATCCCCTCCCCTTGGCCCTGCAGCATGTCTGGCCTGTGTCAGCATTTCATAGCCAGGCACGGCAGTGATGGCAAAGCTGCAGGTGGTGTGAGCACAGATTAGTCCTAAGACCACATTTGGGATTGACACCTCTTTAGGAGAAGGACCTTTTGCTACTACACAGCACAGTGAAAACAGCCAGGCCATGGCCTCTGCCTTCTCACCACTATGCAAAATGATAATGAACATTACTGTAATTTTAGGATCCTCCTTTGAATGAGATTTTGATATTCTGCAATTCCTCAAAGGGTTTGTTTTTTTTTTCTTTAATCAGCTCAGGGCAGAATTTTCAAAGGGCACTTCTTAAAACCCCTACCCTTGATTTTCGGTACTCCTTTTCTCAGCCCTTGCTCTCCAGCACTTTTCACTAGGCTGTCCATGACATTCTGTAGGGCAGTCCAGCCCTCAGGCCTGGCTTGCAGTTCCTGCACAACCCCTACAGCCCTGCATGACCTTTCTCACCTCCCCTCCCTCCGCCTTACTTCTGCCTCTGGAAATGAGGGAGAGAAGGATGCTCCAGCCCCTCTGTAGCGAACCCTGGAAACACCAGAAAAAGTGTGTATTACCTTACTGCTGGAAGCTGAAGGAAAAGTCCTTAAAAAAACAGCCCCAAGCTGGGCTTAATTTCATCTGGTCTCAGCTGTTGTTAGAGCAATATAACACGTCCCCTGTTAGCAAAGATGTGTGCAGGAGCATGTGCAAACCCTGCCAGGCTGCAAGCCACTGGGCAAAAGTCCATGCTCTGCATTGAGCCAAAGTAATGGAAAGTATAAGAAACAGCGTGGTTTCATGTGACCGAGACTGTGGCATTTGGATTCAAATCAATGCAAGGTTCAGAGGGCGCCAAGCAGTATGAAATGAGACTAATCTCAGAGAGAGAACAAAGATGTTTTATATAACTTCATACAAATTCAGAGGAGGAAGGAAGGACAGAGAGCTGCTGAGCTTCACAGATAGTACCTCAGTCCACATAATAACATCCACCCTTAAATCTTCGCAAATATAAAGCAGCTATAAAGGGACCAAGACAAAACCAGTCATGTCTCTCAAACCTCTGGAGAAAGAGCACAAAATGAAATCATCTAGCCTAAAACAGTGCCTTAGAGAAGGTCAGATGACACTGAAGGGGCTTAGCCAGCAGGCAACAAGCGCTGGAGAACGTGGGATCATTCAGGTCAAAGGCTGTGGATAAACCCTCCAATGTTAAACTGATGTCAGAGCATAAGGTTTAATGACAACAGGGTTATGAAAGACTTAATCAGGTTGCTGTCTTTTGAATAACTACCTCTAAATCCTGAATGACCAGGGCCCACCTGATGTCGATGGGAAAGGAATTAAGTAAGTGAGACTCAGAAAAGCACACGCCACTGTTGAACAGTGAGGGCTGAAAGTCAGAGCTGTAGCATGATGCTAAGCAGGAGGCCAAGGAGAAGTGGAAATCATAGTTTCCTACATCGGGCCTTTTGGGTTCCCTTTATGTCACCTTCTACTCTGTGAGTTACAGCTAGAGAGAGAGAATAAGAGTCTCCCTTAGATGAAACACAGTTAAAACCACAGAAAAACAAATCAGACTTTCTGCCTTCTTGATGAAAACGAGAAGATCCAAGGAAGTCTGACCTGATAGCATTGATGATAGAAAAAGAAATGGCAGAAATTACTCTGCCTCTGTTCCTATCAGCAATAAGTGTGCCTGAGGCTCTGCTCTTAGCAGAGGATGCTCACCCTCTGCCAGAGCACTTCTTCAGTAAGACACCCACATGGACCCCTCTGTGGATGTCATGGGATGAGCAGTGTGGCTAGGCAGGGGGACGATGGCTGCAGGCAGCTGCAATTGTACTGGTGTTCACATTTTCTGTGTGCTTGGGAGCCATGGCTGAAGGTAACAGATAAAACTCCTGGTGTTTCAGGAACAGACATTTAATGATGGTACCTGGAAGAAAACTCTGTTCAGCTTTATAATAAGTTGCTGGCCTGTGCGTCACTCCTGCTGCTATGCTGTCACCTTGAAATCTTGCCTGGTGATGTGGCTCGTAAAGAGATCTCTGCAGACTGCAGGAGCCTAATGGTTTCCAGAGGTGGTCTGTTGGGAATTAATTGCATTCGACCTGACATCTATCTGTCAGCTGGCAGGGCCTTCACACCCTGGCAGGCACTCACTTTGCAGACGAAGGACAGACCTACCCTATCGCCCCTGCTGGGAGAGGGCCAGTGAGCTGGAAAACCTACTGTTCCTGAGACAGTGTAATCGTGGAAGGGGCACTTTATTACTCAGGGCTGTCCTGTATTGCTTTAATGTCACAATATGTCTGTTGCATCAGTGTGCCAATTGAATGAGTATGCAGCCTGGTGTCACAGCCTCTTATCGTCTGTGTTCACCTACTGTTCAGGGAGTGTTAAAATCTCGGGAGCATGACTAAGGAGCAAAGGCGTCCTAGGTCAGTGGTTCGAATCCTGCCCGCCACTCTCCTGAGCCAGTAGCAACATGTTGTCGGTGTCTGTCCATAACAGACTATCACAAGAGCTCTGTTTCACTTTCCTCTCACCTACAACAGTCTCTGAGTGTCCACTGACAGCACCAAGTGGCAGCAGTAACAAGAGTTGTCTCAGGGGAGGAATGCAATTCTCACTTTTTTAAAAGGGGATTTCATGGTAAGAGGGCAAAACTGCTTGAAGCCCCTTTCCTTGTAAAACACTTGAGTGGGGGAGGTTCATAAGTGATACGTATGTCTGTATGTTTCTGCCCTTCCAGACCAGAAAGCCTCGGGGGTGAGCCCATGATTCTTAACATGTGACCGGCAAAGTGTTGTATTTTAACGAGAACTGAGACATTTTATTGCCATTTTCTGCTTATTCCTCTTTTTTTCCACCTGCCCTCCCCAGGCATTACCTCTCCTAGGCACTTTCAGCTATGTTTGACATCAAGGCTGAGATCTCAGAGATGTGAAGTTTCCCTGCAGTGCCATGACATGAAGCAGCAGGGTGAGGAGAGGGAAAGACTGTCCCTGCTCTCTGGGAGAAAGGCTGCAGCGTGAAAACGTCCCTTATTATACACCAGAGTGTTCACAAAGGAGAGAAACTGCATGGATTCCCCTACGGCAGGATGAGCACCTGTAGAACTTAGCCCACAGTATGCAACCGAACTCTGAAAAGCAGAAATTCCCTGAAGTCACTCTCTTTGGGCTGTACCAGGTGTGGAGGCCACATGTCCAGGATGCCGAACATCTCCTTCCTCAGTCAGCACGTTAGTCTGGTGTGTGAGAACATGCCTTGGCCCACACAGATGTGTTGTGGATAGAGTGCATTCCTGGTTTTGCCACTGGGTGAATGTGGGACATTGGGTACTTCACGTTCCTGGGCTTGTGTTGGCACTTAAATGCCCTTTGTATGCCTTAGCTCCCTGGCTGGGATCCATCTCTCTTAACTGTACACATTTAATAGCTGGGCATCTACCCTAAGTTAGTCCACGAGGGTCTGTCTACAGGCAAATGAAAGGCACAGTCATCTCCAGAGGAGTCTTATGGAGGATGACATGATGAATCACTTTCTGGAGTGCAGGGACATCTCCTGCACTGACTGTGGAAAAAGCTGAGGTGAGTAGCTTGGACTCTTTTCTGCAGACCTAAATTTCAGTCAAACGATGGCCACGTTTGGAGCACCAGGCCTGCCTCTTCTCACACATTTGGACAGCATCCATACCTTTGGACAATGGGAACTTGCTCTCAGCGGGGAGCCAGCAGACATCAACAATGGATGCAATTATGGGGAATAAACATGGGAATATATGCTCTGAAAAAGAAAGCTTTCCTTACAGCACCACTGTGAAAAATAGCAGAACAGAAAGGAACTAATTCTGTTTCACATAATTGCTCTCCATAAATCATCTCTTGGCAGCAAGCTCAACTGGTCCGCCAAAGGGCCAATTAAAGCAAAGGGAGGCTCAACGCTGTTTGTACTCAGGGCTGTGTTTTGTATTACAGGAACTGCAATTTGTTCCAAGAGAGTGGCATCTCTTGCCTTTCCAAGCGGAGAGGAATATCCATGCCTTTCTGGCTCTAAGCCTTGCCCTTACTCTTTCAGAGCATTCACAGTGCATTGACTGGCGTCCTCTCCAGCATAGTGTTTTACTGTCCAGTGTGAGATAGGATGTTGTACGTAAAAGCTGGGTAGCAGAAGAAGCACAGCGACAGATGAACTTGGCCATGAAACCTGGAAATCAGCAGAAAGTATGTATGTATTTGATTTTAAAATCCTGTGTTAGAGTGCAAACATAACTTCTTCAATACACAGTCTATTAAAATCTCTCCTCAGGGTAACATTTGCTGACACTTTCCCTGGGTTTTCCCTGTTGCTCGGTACGCATAGAATCATAGAATCGTCTAGGTTGGAAGGGACCTTTAAGATCATCAAGCCCAAACATCAACCTAACACTGCCAAAACCACCACTAAAACATGTCCCTAAGCACCACATCTACACATCTTTTAAATACCTCCAGGGATGGTAATTCCACCACTTCCCCAGGCAGCCTGTTCCAATGTTTGATAACCCTTTTGAGGAAGAAATTTTTCTTAATATCCATCCTAAACCTCCCCTGGCACAACTTGAGGACGTTTCCTCTTGTCCTATCACTTGTGACTTGGGAGAAGAGACTGACCCCCACCTCTCTACAACCTCCTTTCAGGTAGCTGTAGAGAGTGATAAGGTCTCCCCTCAGCCTCCTTTTCTCCAGGCTAAACAACCCCATTTCCCTCAGCCACTCCTCAGAAGACTTGTGCTCCAGACCCCTCACCAGCTTTGATGCCCTTCTCTGGACACGCTCCAGCACCTCAATGTCTTTCTTGTAGTGAGGGTCCCAAAACTGAACACAGCATTCGAGGTGGGGCCTCACCAGTGCACATCCTGCTCTGAGCCCTCCCCACCGGCTACCACCACCCCACGTCTGGGACCAGCCCTCCTGCACACACTCAGCCTTTGCCCCATGTCCAGATCCCCACTGGCAGGGCACACCTGGGTGCCCTGGTGTCCCTCCTACATGTCATCTGACGGGGGCAAGACCTGCCCGCCGAGACGGCCCTGCCACCAGCCACACCGAGCTGCCCTCCCACCTGCGAGGAACAGCATTCACACCCCACCGTGTGGCTCTGGTTTCTCCCTGGGGGCTTTGCTGCCACCGCATGATGGAGGGCTCTGGCTGGCTGCTGCACACCTCGAAGTCATCCCCAGCCCACCGCTAACCTCCCGCCCAGCCCGTGCCCGCCGGGCAGCAATGCCAGGCCCTGCGCACGCCCTTCGCGCCAGGCGGGCACGGCGGCTCTGCCCCAGGGGAGGACGGGGCACCACCTGGGCACTCCCAGTCCTGGCGTGACCGGGGCCGGCCGCTTTCCTTCCCTGTTTGCTTTCAGGGTGTTCGTCTCTGCTGCTGTTCGGAGCCGCCGGGAGGTCAGTCTCGCCCTGCAGTTCAAGGAGGCGCGACGGAGGAGGGCTGCAGGACGCCACCGGCTTCCCCACAGCACGCTGCTCGCCTCCCCCTTTTCCTTTGCAAGGCACTAGAGGTTACTTTTGCTCCCTCTTCTTCTTCCTCCTGCTCCCTTCCCCCCTGCTTCTGCCTCCCACAGCCTGCTAAGCCTCGGCTCCCCGGGATTTCCCTCAGGCAGGCGGCAGGGAGCCATGCCCTACCTGCACCAGGACTCAAAGCCGAGGCCGCCCGGGCTGCCCGGGGCTGCGCGTGCCACCGTCAGCTCGGGGAAGACCTACAAGGAGCTGAAGCAGGACTGCCTGCGCAGGGGCGTCCTCTTCGAAGACCCCGACTTCCCCGCATGCAACTCCTCTCTCTTCTTCAGTGAAAAGCCTCCTATTCCCTTCATCTGGAAGAGGCCTGGGGTGAGTATGCCGTTGGGCGGAGGAGGGTGAGCCTTTCTCTCCCTTCATCCTGCCAAAAGTCAGACGTTGCTGTACTTTGGGATCGCACCAAACGCGTGGCCTGTTCAGGGAGACGTGGAGGTGAAGCACAGGGGGAAACCCTTTCCACCTCAGGGGCAGCGGCATGGGGTCGGGATGTCACCCACAAAGAGCTCAAGCTGTGGGTCAAGAGGGCTTGGAAGGCTTCATCCCATTTTTAGGTGTAGCTCGTTGTATAGCCAAACTTTATGTGTGTACATTTCTGTACATGCGTAAACAACTTGTAATCAGCCTTCTCTCACATTATTGCCAAACAAAAGCAATGTTAAGCTCAAAATAAGAGGACGTGCAAGGAATTAAGGGTAAAATACATTATGGTGATGTTCTAACTATGTAAAAATCAAGTGTTGTTAATGTAGGAAATTCGTAATTAAGGTTAAACTTAAAAAATTCAGACCTTTCAACTTTTAGAGTATGAGACTTTTATACTTGCTCACTTGCACCATGAAACACTGAGAGATTACAAATACTTGCCATGGTTACTGAGCCATTCAGCAGTAGCCAAAGGCTTGATGAGTATCTCTTAATGCATCTTGCATAACAATCATTAATAACACAGCGAGAGCCTGAAGCTTCACTAGTCACATGCTCTCAGATCACAAACCAAACATCACTCCAGGTTTCTTCTCCCCACTTAACTGTAACTAATAGCCACAGAAAATTTGTGGCTACATTTCATTTCTTTGCTAATGACTGACGTTTATTCTCTTTTTCTTAATAGTCTGAGAGCTTCTCCTTTAGTAGAAAACTTTCTTTTAGTGACACGGATACCATGGGAGAAAAAGAACAAAATAAGCTTAAAGAAGGGTTTAAATTTTGGCTTAACTTAATCCACAATGATAGGCATTCAAATGCCTCAGTATCTGATAGTTAACACATAGTGCCACTACAGAGCAGAATTAAAGCTATTACTCATGGATAAGTTTCAGCTATGAAAAAAATGGAGTTTCCTACACATGGTAAGTGCAGCCCCTGCAGGCACTGCTACCTGGCTTGCCTACCTGTGCCCCAAAAGCCAGGTGGGCTGTGGGGCTGCCCGCCAGCATAGGACAGGGCTGTGGGGCTGAGATGCTTTTGGTGTGGTGACTCTGGAGTGCTGTGGGGCATCAAAAATGCAAGTGCCTGTGACACTAAATCAGAAAGAACGGTTCTCCCTTGGCCAGACATTAGGTGCTAGTTTGTTTGTTTGTTTGTTTGTTTCCATTTGGGGCTTCACAGGAGTTAGACTTTGCTATAAAATGTGACCAGGAGCAGCTGAGACCTTGTGTGTCCTTGTGTGTGGTACCCACTCTCTGTTGTAGTTGTCACTCTCTTCTTCAGGATCTTTGTACACCGAACTCGAAACATTTCCAGGATGAGTAAATTACCTGAAACGGGATCTGCCTTTATGCTCCAATTCCCATCATGCAAAAAGGTGAACTTGTGGGGCTGCACAGAGAGAAATAAAGCTCAGGGGAGGCTGAGAGGATGTGTAAGGACAAGGTTTTAGTTATGTTCTCTGGCTCCTCAGAATTTAAGATAAGCCAGTTTTATCTCTATTATCCCTCAGGAACAGCAGCAAAATAGAGGCACTGTAACACCATTTGAAGTTAACACGTTTTACTTTGCAAGTGGGACACAGGCCTGGAGCGTGTGCCAGGTTAGTTGCCACAGCGCAGCCAGCGAAGCTGTGGTGCTGGAGAGAGTAAGCACAAGAGCACAGCCTCTCTGTAGGGTATCTGTGTTCAAACTGCTTTTCACGGTGACTGGTTTTTACTGCCTCTCCTATCAGTATTTTACAGTAACATGGATGAAGTGTAGCAAAATACGTGCAGCTGATTGCAGGTCTGATAAAGTTTGTCTTTAGATTTACACCCTGTTAGAGTTTAATCTTTAGTAATGAGAGTAGAGAAGGCTTTTTCATTATTTTGACATGCATGTATATACATTTGTACGCAGTGTGAACAAGACCCTCAGCTAGCTCTAATTTGTAAATCTCCCACTGCAATCAGTGAGCTACATGGATCTGCACCAGCTGAATATCTCACTTTCTACATAAATCTTAAGTGGTCTAAGATTCAGAAAGATATTTTGTGATTTTGTGTAGCGGTCCCTTTTCATGACAAATTAAACCTTTGAAACCATACCTTATAAAAATTTTAGAATAATCTGAAGACGACCCTTTTCTCACTGTATTTTCCCTTTTCCCTTCCCTTCCCTTCCCTTNCCTTCCCTTCCCTTCCCTTCCCTTTTTCCTTCTTGATTTATATCTACATTCAACTGCTGGGATAAATTCAACAGCTCAGCGTCTAAGAAAGTTAGACATATATATTGAAGAATGAAAAAAAAAAGCAAAAATGAAAGACAAACGTGTTTTACCAATACCAAATGAGTCTGTGGTCTACAGGAGGAAGTAAGAAGGAAATTCTCCTAATATGAATGGCCACTGGCAACTGGTAGGACAGGTACTGTATGCTGGAACCAGGCACAGAAATGTAATCACAGAAACACCTAAACAGCCTCACCCTCAGCCTTTCTTAGGTCTCCATGTACCCTCCCTACCAATGTGAGACAGGGACGCAGGGGATGCACTTCTTTTTCCTTTGAGTCTAAAGAAACACAGATTTGATGTAGCATCAGGAGAGTCATGGGTCACCTTGTTTCATCTCTCTGAGGATTGCATGTCCCTACTTCTATCCTTGTGCAGGCGAATCCTTGAATTACTGTATGCTGTGTGTGAATGCAAGATCCACCTCTGGGTTTTGTTCAATAACATGCTGAAAGCCCTGATACACATTATTATACCATCCAGTCTGAAAATCCCTTTAAAATTAACATTGTTTTTGCAACATCCACTCAAAAACTGAAGAGTGTGGTTTTCTTTCGTGTAGCAGAGAATATGGCACAGGTCCAGTCAAAATCCTTTCAATTCCTTTTTATTGATTTTTTTAATTATTATTTTTGTTTGATTTAGACATAGATATTGAAAATATTTCTCCGTATGTCAGTTGTAGAGCTGTGTAATAAGCAATGAGCCATGAATCTGATGTTCAGACCCATGTCAGTGGAAAGGTTTTTTATCTCGTCCCTTGATAACACACAGAGTTTCTTGGTAATAGCTAAATACGGTTCTTGCCATGTGAATTATGTTTCCCAGGAGCAATAGTGCCAAAACAAGTCACATTTATAAATTCAGCTACCTTATCAGCTGTTGTTATATTTAGTTCTAAAGGCAATGATCTGCATTTTTTATTGTCCATGTCCAATCCCCACAAGACTGATTGTATTTAGCAAGCAGGTGGGCCAGGTAAGGAGGAGCTGCTGTTTGATTTCCCTTTGCTCCACACACTGGGGACACGATGTGCTGCAGAGCACCCGTGGCTGAGGCACAACCTGGCTGTCACCTCCTCCCACAAACAAAAAACATATAAACCAGCTTCCTCCTGAATATCACCTCTGCAGGGTGAGCTTCGCAGGAGCAGTGCTGGTTCACTGGGGACCATGTCCTGGCTCCAGCGGTGGCCGGCACCAGATGCTTCAGCAATAAGTGCAGAAATCTGAACAAAACTACTGATACCCTGCCCTGATGGCCTCACAAAATGCAGTGCTATGAACCAGAAGCAACTCAGTTTCCTTGTAGGCAAATGCAAGCGTTAAATGACTGACTGTGTTCTTCTATTTCTTCCCCCTTTTTATTTTTTTTTTTCTTTTTGCAAGCTTCTGCCACTTAGGCAGAAGGATCTGATTCATGCCATAGGGTCTGCAATAACATACCAGAGCAGACTGATTAACTACAGATGTATTCCTCTAGTAACATTAGATACCCTCCTCCTCCCTTTTCTATTCAGTTCAATCATTTAAATTCAATTTACAGTTCATGGGAAAGGGGAGAAAAGATGGGAATTCCTGCAACATTTAATTGGTTTACCACTGTAATGTTTCTATCCAGCTGTGGCACTAGTAATTGAACTCAAACAACCAAATGAATGCTTGAGAATACCACCATGAGCACCAGTCCCTCTGAGCACACAAGGGTGGGTACTGTTAACTCCTCCTGAAAACTAACTTGGTAAAACAAACAAGGCTGGAATCTACCTTTGTTGTTTGCTTATTTGAGGAGGAAATGGTCTCATGGTTGTCAGACACTGTGTGTTCCAGGTATTACCTGCAGATAAATGAAGGGCTCAATAGTGCATTTAAAGGTAAATTTCCAATTTTAGTTTTTGCAGCCATTGTGGAAAAACAAACAAACAAACAAACAAACAAACCTTTAGCCAGGGTTGTATCCTAACATTGAGATTCTGGACCAGGATGTGCTATGATACTTTAACAATTGCCTACAGATGAATAATGAATGCCGATTTTTTTTAGCAGCCAACTAATTACAAAAAATATAATAGGATAGTTGATTTTTTAATTGCTCTACATTACAATTAATTAGCAAAGATACCCCACCTAGTTTTTTGTGGTGGCTACACTGCTGCAGGATAATATAGCTGATGTGGTACAGACTGTGCTGCACATCTGGGCTCAAAGTGGTGGTGATATTTTCCTGGCACGTTCTAAGTCATTTCTGTGTCTCTCTCCCACTTTCTCAGGACATTGTCAAAGAACCCAAGTTTATCCTTGGAGGAGCCACAAGAACTGACATCTGCCAAGGGGATCTTGGTGAGTGATTCCCCCTGGATGGTCGCATTCATGCTTACACCCCGTGAGAGGCGGGAAAAGCCTCACACATGAGGGGATGTTGTCCCTCCTGAATTGGCGGGAGCAGTGAAGCTGGAGGTACTGCCCATGCTCACCTTGTGTGCAGCCACCTCTTTGGTAGCACTCTCCCATCCATGCCGGGGACCATCTTGTTGCAGTGGGATTCAAAGTCAGGGCAGGATCCCCACACAAGGGTACTGTGAGCCCAAGGGAGCCGTTTGTCCACCAGCACCTCCAAACTGCAGCACTGTCTCTGCCCTAGCTGGGCAGGGACACGCTTCCTGGGGGCACACGGGCTGTCCTTTGGATTTCAGTAGGGGTGGCAGCTAACTGCCATAACACCTCCTCTGGCCCCTGCAGCACCTTCTTCTCCTCCTGAAGGGAAGAAAATTAGCATTTCCCCCCCCTTCTCAATTCACAGGTGACTGTTGGCTATTAGCAGCCATAGCTTCTCTCACACTGAATGAAAAAACACTTGCAAGAGTGGTGCCATTGGATCAAAATTTTGGGCCGGACTATGCTGGAATATTTCACTTCCAGGTAAGTTGAACATCTGGCATAGCATGAACAGATTTCTGAGCAGTTGGTCATTACATGACATGGTCTGTTTTGCAGTGGGGTTGCCAGTTATTGCAGAGGAGACATTGAAAAAACAGGGATTGCTGAGTTTACATTGTTCATGTTTTGAAGAACAACCTAGAGGGCTACGTCAGCCTCCTACAGGCACACGCAGAGCCACTTCCGCTCTGTGAAGAGATGTATGGCTTTAGAAATGATTTCACATTTTCCTGGGCACACAAACCCCACTTAGGATATAAGGCCTTAAAGGAGCTGGACTGGGATCTGTAATACATGTGCGCCTTAAAGGTGTCTTGGATCACGTGGTGACCACTTGTGTAGCTACATGGGTGACATTACCCAGACAAGGAGCTACAGTACAGGTCTACACTTTTAGTTTTAGTCTTTTCTTAAGACAGATTACCCTTCTTGCAGAGCAGCCTAACATGGTATAGTGGGAACGAACAATATACCTATGACTTCTAATCAAGCCTATGATTGTCACTAACTTACAATTAGAAGCACTGCGACAACAGAGTCCTATACTCAGGAAATTACATGCTGTCAGAAAACTCATGCCCCGTCCTTTCTAAATAGTTTTGGCAGCACAACGAGTGGCTGGATGTAGTGATTGATGACCGATTACCCACCTTCAAAGACCGGTTGGTTTTCCTGCACTCAGCTGAACACAATGAATTTTGGAGTGCCTTACTAGAGAAAGCCTATGCCAAGTAAGTCACACTGCGCATACATGACTGGCTATTTGTACATACATTATTCACAATTTGTACATACATTATTCACAACTCAAGTGAACAGCTTCTATCCAGTATTTTTTGTTGGCAGTGGTGGGTTTTTTTGCATTTGCTGCTGCCCCGATCTAAAGACTATCTCTTGTGAGCTGGTCCAGCTTCCAGCACATCACTAGATAGAACCCCAGCTGATACCAGTAGAGCTGGATGGAAGCCTGAATCACAGAATCACAGAATCACAGAATGGTCAGGGTTGGAAGGGACCTCTGGAGATCATGTAGTCCAACCGCCCTGCCAGAGCAGGGTCACCTACAGCAAGTTGCACAGGACGGCATCCAGGTGGGTTTTGAATGTCTCCAGAGTGGGAGACTCCACGACCTCTCTGGGCAGCCTCTTCCAGTGCTCTGCCACCCTCAAAGTAAAGAAGTCCCTCCTCATGTTAAGATGGAACTTCCTATGTTTAAGTTTGTGCCCGTTAACCTCTTTTCCTGTCACTGGGCACCACTGCCCACTGCCATTTGTGTCTCTGCCGAGACCTCCATTGATGGTTCTGGCTAAGCCTGTATTTTTAAATGACTTGGCAGGTGGCAGGCCACTGACTCACAGGGATATTCAGTCCTTGCCGACATGACAACTGCCACTAAAGAAAGAAAAGCCCTGGGCTTTAAGGATATGGAGAAACTAATGACTTAATGCAATTAAGAAGGAAAGCAGAATGATCCCAATACTCCTCCCATATAACCTGGGTACATTCTGGGGTAATTCTTTTGGCTTCAGTGCCATTGATGCAATTTTATGTGCATGTGAGAAAGCTCTCAAACATGGGTATCTGTCTTCAAAGTTTTGAAAGCATGTCTCACGGTCAGCATGTGTTTTCCAGGCTGAATGGCAGCTACGAGGCTCTGAAAGGAGGCAGTACAATAGAAGCCATGGAGGATTTCACTGGGGGTGTAGGAGAAATGTATGAGGTTAAAAAGGCTCCTGACAATTTCTATGAAATCCTAGAGAAAGCTTTGAGAAGATGCTCAATGGTGGGCTGCTCTATTGATGTAAGTAAGAAATGGGGTCTGAATTTCTCAGTTTAGTTTTGTGGTTAAAAAAATCTACCTTTTAAAGACGATTGAATCAATGACAAGTAGACAGATATGCAACTAACTCTGCTAATAACAGCTGTGAGCTGATAGATACGTAATATTATCATAGTCCTTAGTGCAATTGTTTAAATAAAAGATTCATCGCTTTTCAACAGGTGATAGCCACTGTATTTAAGGCAATAATGACACAAGTAGGAGCACTCAGTGAGAGTGAACTTTATTTGCTGACTTATTTTGTCACTTAACATTAAAATTGGCCATAGCTTTTTTGAGGACTTTCTGGTTCTAGAGACTACAAAATCAGGGTTTTTTTCAGCCCTGAATTCTGTAACAACACCTGTGAGGAGTTGGGTGACTCAAGACAATTTTCAAGATCAGTGTGTTTGTTTGTAAACAGGGGCTGGAGTTTAGGGTATGTCAGGTTTATCTCTCCAGACACTAAAACCTCCAGCTTTCACAGAGAAAAGGTTGCTGGTGGGTGACCCCTGGGTAGTTTAGTTACTGTGTAGCAGTAGGTTACTTACACTGCTCTGCCAGTGTGTCTGACCCAGGGTAAAAGGAGATGCCCATGTGTCCTTGACTTTCTGGTGAAAAATGCCTGACACAAACTACATTTGAATGGGAGTTTAGATTGAGATCCTAGAAATGTAAATGATTTTGATACAAAATCACAGGGGCAGAGAAGGTATTTCAGCCTGGAATCACCTTATTTTCCCTCTGAGTGAACAGTGCTAAAAAAAAAATTAAATCCTTTCTTTTCCTCAAAGGGCACCATTGCACCCTCACTGTTGTATCAAGCAGAAATTCCATAGTATGTGTTAGCCACTGACCTCCCACCTGATGCTTGGAAGGGACCAGGTGGCACGACTTATGATCTCACTCCAAAAAGAGAGATTCACATTTTTTTCCCCGTATTTCAGACCAGCAGTGCTGCCGAGTCAGAAGCCAAAACTCCCTTTGGCCTTATAAAGGGCCATGCTTACTCCGTGACTGGCATCGATGAGGTATGTTCAGCAGCGCGGGGCAAAGAGAGACCTCAGGAAAAGATAAAGGAGTGCCCCCCGACCTCAGGTGATGTGGGAGTTAACCTGGGAAAGTTATCCAAATTCCCATCCATCTTTCCCTCCCGCATCTCCTGTAGCAGTCCTTACCTTTTGCCCAGCTGTTACAGCAGCTTGCCCAGGCTTTGCATGCTGGAGACCTGCTTCCTACCTACTGACACTTGGTATTTTCTCTATTTGCTTCTTCCCCAGGTGAACTATCGGGGCCTGCAAGTGCAACTCATAAGGATAAGGAACCCCTGGGGACAGGTTGAGTGGAACGGCCCTTGGAGTGACAAGTGCGTGTACTGTCCCATATACATTGGTCTCGCAAGGGCCAAATCTCAGCTGCTGCTCCACAGCTAGATTTCTGCAGCCCCAACTATTCCATGGAAATTAAATCAAGAGTTTATACATGCTTAACAGTATTACTGCCATACTACATGCCACCCTCAGTATTTTCAAAGCTACCCACTTAAGGGGACACTGTCAAGGTTGTTTAGTCTCCAAAATCTAACATTAGCAAAAATCATGCATTAATATAAATGGGCTAAGTTAATTTTAAGACACTCCCAATTGGAAAAATTATAGATTTGGAGTGGGTTTTTTTTTTATTTTTCTGCAAGCCTGTTGTTGTAGTACTTGCAACATAACATCCATACTTTGTCGCACTGCAGATAAGCTGAAATGGATATTGTATTACCCTGTCTAAGTACCTGACGAAGTTGAGGAAGGGCACAAAACCACAAGATTGGTCTCAAAAACAGTTTGTTTTTACTACCAAAGGAAAAAGAAGTGTAAAAGAAAAAAAATATATAGTAAAAAACAAAACTACATTTTCCCCCAACACACACTTTTCAATATAATTTTGCACATACACATGGCTTAATTTTTGTTTCACGTTATTCTGCCAAGTTTTTCTTCTTGACACAGATGTAGAGGAGAGCAGCCATAACCTATCTGGCCCTTTAAAACTACTGAGCCATGTAGTCATCTGTAGGACTACCTTGAATGTCCCTGTCCTTAACATGACTCAAAAATAAATGAAATATTTTCACATCAGCTCAGATTCTTTGTTAACTTGAAAAAGAAAAATGTGGGTAATTGGCATGTATAATGAGTGATTAAATCTCAAAAATATTGAGAGGTTAAGATCAGGACAGGCATCTGGCAATTCAGGTTGTTTATTGAAAAGAACTCTGAAGCTGCACTTGGGAGGTTTTCTAGAACTTAAGATGCAGAGGGGCTTGCAGGTCAATACAGGAACCTATATTAACATTTTGCAGTGGTTGCTGGAATTAAAAACCTCAACACAAGGTGCCTGCTAGTCCCTGATTATTATGTCAGATTGGAAATGCAGTAGGGAATTTCCAGTTTTTCCAAAAAGCTTTAGCGGGTTTTTGTTTGGTTTTGACCTACTACAGCAGGAGCTGTTGGGGTGAATGAAAAAGGGAGGTGAAGACTTTACCTGGAACCCCAGTTACTTCAGCAAATCTCTCTGTACAGTGCAAGGAGCCTATCTGGTTCCCATTGACTCAATTTTGAAGAAATGCCTGGCCTCAAATTACTGACAAACCTAAAAGAAGAGATGGTGCTACAGATGGATAACAGATTTAAGGGGGGATGTGACTTACCAAAATCTTGAGGTTTACTGACAGCCCTGTTATACCCAACTCCAACACCTGACAGCAATCCCAACTCTGAGTGCAGGGAATGTCTCATACAGGATGACCCTGGAGAAATTTTGGGATCTTTGGCCCTGTCCTGCTTCCAGCTACATTAGTTGGGCCCCTGTCACCATGTGAAGTGACAGCAGGGTTCAGGAAACCTCTTAAAAGAATCTGTGTTTGTATGTGCTGCTCAGGTAAAACACATCTGGAAGAAGAAGAACAGCCTGCTGCAGTGTCCAACCAGTCATTCTGAGCCAGGGAAAATGAATTGCCATATACTCACAGTAAAGCTTGGGTTTGTTTTCTTGCAGCTCTCCAGAGTGGCGTTTGGTCAGCCCATCGGAACAGAAACGCCTATGTCAGGCAGCGCTGGACGATGGAGAGTTCTGGTAAGGCACAGGATTTTGAAGTGTGTGGCTCTACTCAGAAATCAAGGTGCAAGTGGCCAAAACGAGTGATAAAGGAGAAGTCTCTGACTGAGGAAATGCTCAGTTTGCTCCTAGGAGAGTGCAGGTAGAATGCTCACTCGGTTTTTGGTGTGTTTCATGTGTGCACGTGTCTATTTTAATAACAAAACCTTTTTCAAGGTCAGCTTAGTTAATGACATTAGCAGATTTCAAATTCTGTGTATCTGCCATGAGTGTAACACCCTTTAAATCCTTACCATGAAGAAAGGCAGGCTCTCCAGAAGAGAGCATTGTATTGCACTGTATCACCCATGAAGTGCCTTCAGGGTTGATGCTAGGCATACACTGGGAGGGAAGGGAGTCCTGAGAAGCAATCATACTTGTTACAGAAAGTAAAAGAACACCAAGATATGTGTGAAATGATGGAAAGGTTTAAGAAAAGATGAAATGAAATGGAAAAAAAAAAAAGTGGTGGAAATTGCTTTAGAAGTGTGAAGTGTTCTTTGTGCCAAATTCACGATCTCAGACCGAGCAGATGGCTGACTTGCACATGATCCCCCCCTATATCAACCATGCTGTGCACTACTGACAATGTGTTTGACCACATTTTCTAGAGCCAGGTGCTCACCTCTTTTACACAGAGGTAAACCAAGAGAGGTGTGCAGTGGGGCTATTTCAGATTTTTCCTGCGAGTTAAACCTGCAAGTTCAACTTTAGGCCTGAAAAGTGATTTGAAATAGACAATACAGCATGTTAGGGCAAATGAAATTATTTATCCCAGACTTTGATATCTGTAGAGGGAAGCAGGTCTAGTGGCTTAAGTATTACTTAAGTATTTTTACATAGGCTATTTTGAGTTATTTTGCTATTGACATTGCAAATGCAGCAGGGCATTTCCGTTTTTTCCAAAAAACTTTTGCCTTTTGGTTTTTTGGGTCCTTTTTTGACCTGGCTACATCTGGAGCTTATGGGGTGAATGAAAAGGAGGCAAAGACTTTAGCTGGAACCCAAGTAACTTCAGCGAGTCTCTCAGTACAGAACATGACTGTGTAATGGAGGTACAAATGTGCAAATAGGCATCCAACGAGCAATGAAATTCATGAAAAAGTCATCTATCCAACAGAGATAAGCTGATAGTTAAGTAAATCCTTGGAAGGCCAATAAAGATTTATGAGGTTCAGCATACCCAGATGAATGTTGGCCTTCCATCCAGCATCTCAGCCATTCAGAGCAGAAACAAAAACCATTGGGGCTGAAATTTTTGCTGAAGGGGTTAAGTGGACAAAAATCATATGCATAAGATAAGAAATGCTTCCAAAACCAGTCAGGCAAGTTTGATACCAGCTAAACCCTCCACCCAGTCCATCAGACTTACTTTTCCTGATGCCTTTTGACTTGTGTGTATTTCTCTAAGGAGTGTTTGCCCCTTTGCCCTATCTAAGCTACACCTTGATGGTTTCCTCATCAGGCTTCACATACAGACTTTGCATGAGCAATGAATATGATGTATCCCTAAAGACATTAAAATGGTCAGGTGAGGAAAAAGATGAACATAGCTGCTTCTCTCCAGCTTTCAGTTTGCTCCTTCTGTGGTCCTTGCTGATGCAGTTTAGCTGAGGCGATGGAGATTGAGCTGTATTGAGCAGCTGAGGACTTTCAGCCAGTTTATTCATCACTCTTGTTGGTGACTTATCACAGAATCATAGAATGGTTTAGGTTGGAAGGGACCTTAAACATCATCTAGTTCCAATCCCCCTGCCGTGGGCAGGGACACCTCCCACTAGACCAGGTTGCTCAAAGCCCCACCCAGCCTGGTCCTGTACACTTCCAGGGATGGGGCCTCCACAACTTCTCTGGGCAACCTGTTCCAGTCTCACCACCCTCATAGTGAAAAATTCTTCCTAATATCTAATCTAAATCTACCTTCTTCCAGCTTGAAGCCATTACACCTTGTCCTATTACTACATACCCTTGTAAAAAGTCCTCCAGCTTTCTTGTAGGCCCCCTTCAGATACTGGAAGACTGCTATAAGGTCTCCCCAGAGCCTTGTCTTCTCCAGGCTGAACAACCCTGGCACCCTCAGCCTGTCTTCATAGGAGAGATGCTCCAAACCTGTGCTCATCTTTGTAGCCCTCCTCTGGACCCGCTCCAACAGGTCCACATCCTTCTTGTGCTGAGGACTCCAAAGCTTGATGGGGTACTTTAGGTGGAGTCTCACCAGAGCAGAGTAGAGGGGGGAGAATTACCTCCCTCGACCTGCTGGCCACGCTTCTTTTGATGCAGCCCAAGATACGGTTGGCTTTCTGGGCTGCAAGTGCACATTCCTGGGTTGTGTTGGGTTTCTCATCTGTCAACACCCCCAAGTCCTTCTCCTCAGGGCTGCTCTCAATCCATTCTCTGCCCAGCCTGTATTTGTGCTTGGAATTGCCCCAGTTGCCCTGACTTGACTTGTCTCCCTGGAAAGCTGAGGTAATCCTTATGAGGTGCTTTGAAACCTGCTGCTAGAAATAGTGAGTAGCAAAGTAATTAGGTCCTCAAGAGTTTGAGATATGTTCTCTATGAGATGCATTATCTTTGGGCTTAGCAAATAACATAAGGTGCAATGGGGCTCTTCATGTTAACCACATCCGGTTTCTGCTGAAGTAGACCTGGGCAGCCTATTCCAATGTTTAATAACCCTTTCAGTGAAAAAATGTTTCCTAATATCCAATCTGAACCTCCCCTGGCATAACTTGACCTCCCCTTGAATAACTTGAACCCATTTCCTCTCATCCTATCACTTGTCACCAGGGAGAAGAGGTCAGCCCCCACCTCTTTACAACCTCCTTTCAGGTATTTGTAGAGGGTGATAAGGTCTCCCCTGAGCCTCCTTTTCTCCAAGCTAAACACCCCCAGTTCCCTCAGTTGTTCCTCATAAGATTTGTCCTCCAGACCCCTC
This sequence comes from Anarhynchus alexandrinus, assembly GCA_008711295.1. Taxonomy (NCBI): domain Eukaryota; kingdom Metazoa; phylum Chordata; class Aves; order Charadriiformes; family Charadriidae; genus Anarhynchus; species Anarhynchus alexandrinus. The sequence continues at coordinate 2,948,988 of VUYV01000068.1, forward strand.
ACCAGCTTTGTAGCCCTTCTCTGGACACACTCCAACACCTCGATGTCCTTCTTGTAGTGAGGGGCCCAAAACTGAACGTAGTACCTGAGGTGGGGCCTCACCAGTGTCGAGTACAGGGGGATGATGACTTCCCTAGTCCTGCTCACCACACTGTTTCTGATTCAAGCCAGGATGCTGTTGGCCTTCTTGGCCACCTGGGCAAACTGCCGGCTCATATTCAGCCGGCTGCCCACCAACGCCCCCAGGTCCTTTTCTGCCGGGCAGCTTTCCAGCTGTGTTCACCTTGGGCATAAAACAGACATAGTGCAATATACATGACACAATAGCAAGCAGCAATGTTCATACCACCTTCAAGGGCAGGTTGGATCACTACTCAAATCCAAACACACTTTTTGTCCCTAATGTTTGGTGTATGGTTTTGCTAGGACAAGGTCCCTGGCACCCGTAAAGGAGGGGAGGGTAAGCAACTTGAGCCTAGGCACCTTAGCAGAGGCCCAAATGTGACTTTAACTGCAGTGCAGACAGGCTAGTCATACCATGGCTTGGCTAATCCATCACCACGTTTCCCTTGTAGTGCTGTCATGCAGCTGGCATTGAACACAGAGCTGATTTGTAGGCAGTCTTGGCTCCTGCACAGATGCCTGCCATCCTTTGGTTGGCTCTCCAGCAATATAGATGCAGACAGTAAAGCCAGGATGATATTGGTGAACTACCTCTTTCCACAGTAGGTTTTGTGCCAGTGTTACTTCTTTTCATCTTATACTCAGCTGTAACTGAATAAAATCAATGGAGTTATAGTGTAAAAAGAAAGGTATAACAGCTGCCAGAATCAGACCCAGACAATAGGGTTGTCTGTGTTTTACACCACAGTGAGTAAGAGCTAGCTTCTCCCCCGGTGTACATTGGCATGTCTCCACGGTCACTGAGATTATTAAGATCCACACAAGTTGGTGATCTGGCCCCGGGACACTGGGGAGTAAGTACTTCCACTGAACATCCTTCACTGAAGTGAATTACTGCCTGTTTCTTCCCACGTCTTTTGCTCAGGATGAAATTTGAAGACTTCAAAGTGCATTTTGACAAGGTTGAGATCTGCAACCTGACTCCAGATGCCCTGGAAGACAGCACTGCCCACAAGTGGGAGGTGACCATCCACCAGGGGAGCTGGGTCCGGGGATCCACTGCAGGAGGATGCAGAAATTTTCTAGGTAAATAGATACTGCTTTGAAAATGAGAAGCAGGCACTGAAGTCCTTACCCACCCTCAGCCAGCTCTCCTGTTGCCCCATAGCCACAATTGTGGGTGCAGGCCAGACCAGCTGAGTCTCAGCTAGCAGGAACCAGCCAAAGGGACAAATGTTCATATGGTCCCACTTGAGACTTTGTGGTAAAAGAGCTGCTTTCTTTGCTCTCAAGTTTGTTGGATCTGATTTGCCTCTCATTTACATTTGCATGAGCAGGACTAGCTCCAAATAAGTCACTTAAACTGCAGCAGTAAGTGTAAAATGAGACAAAAATCCAGGTCAGCCAGCATGTTTATGTGGCTCTGAAGCAGCGTCATGGATCTGAACTGTGTTACTCCAGACTGGCACCAGCACTATGGGATCATTGTAGCTATGTAGTTTTAACAAAATCCCATCTGACAACTTTATTTAAACCATGGTAACTTAATAAAATATCAGGCCTAAAATCTTTTCTACACCTAGTTCCATGAAGGACTTTGGGTTTTGGCTTATTTTCTGCAGAGCTAATGGAAAGAAGCATGACAGCTAATGGAAAACTAAATTTGAGCAAAACCTCAGCTTAATTGTTCTTTTTGTCTTCTTTTTTTTTTTTTTTTTGTAGTAGTAGTGGTGATATTATTATTCTGAGTCAAGAAACTCTCTGGTATTCTTTACATTGGCAGAGACTTTCTGGACAAATCCACAAATCAAGCTGCATTTGACAGAGAAAGATGATGGGCAAGATGACTGCACGTTCATAGCAGCACTGATGCAAAAGGATCGCCGTAAACTCAAGAAGCTTGGCGCTGAAATGCTAACCATTGGCTACTCTATTTATGAGGTACTCTATTGCTTTTACAGCACAGTAGCCGCACTGTCAGTATTAGCATCCTTCTCTTGGTTTGTACTCCTGCCAGTCATCGTGTATTTTTAGGGCCCTTGCTCTTAAAATAATCTTCTCAGTTACATCAAGACCCACAGAGAATTTTGACTTGGTTGGGTTGGAGTCCTCTCAGAGGAGGATTTAGGAGTCCCTACGGAGCCATGGGTTCCCAGGATAGACTCCTCGGCCCCATGATTCTGTCATCCCCTGCCTGGTTCCCAGAGCGGGGATGTTGTTTCTTTTGAGCCTCTTGGGGCTCGTGACACACAGGGGTGTCTGTCCCTGAGTGAGGTTGGGACTGGCAAATCTGTTGTCACTGCTCTGTGATACCCCACCTGGGATGGTGATATTCAATGGAAGGGAATGTTTAAGCAGGAAGACAATGTCCCAGCGTCCTCTTAGACTGCCTTCTGGGTGGGAAAGGACCACCGGTAATGGGTCCTTGCCATAAGGTGGGAGCTAGGTTGCTGCAAGCACCTGAGTGAAGGGATGACATTCAGGGTCACGGCCAGGGGACAGGCTTGTGCCAGGCAAAGTTTGATTTCGTAATTGGGAAGGTGGCACGGATGACCCTCAGCACACCACAGCCAGTGCAGCACTGCCTTCATTTCTGTCCCTAGAGCCCCAGAAGAGATGGACACTTGGGCAAAGATTTCTTCAGATACCACCCCTCCAAGGCCAGGAGCAAAACCTACATAAATTTAAGGGAAGTATCCAACCGATTCAAGCTGCCGCCGGGTGATTACATTCTTGTTCCGACCACATTTGAGCCACATCAGGAGGCAGATTTCTGCCTAAGGATTTTCTCCGAGAAGAAGGCCATCACTGAGTAAGTCAGCAATGAGTCCCAGCCCCTCCAGCACTCGCCCACGTGTGGGGCCAGTGGCTCCCTTGGGAGGATCTGGCTGCTTGGTGCCCAGCCCTATGGCATAGCCTTAGCATGGGAAGCTCCTGGTGGTTTCTTTGCATTTGACCATCTTTGCTAAACCTGACTTTTTTTTTGGAGAGGGGTTTAGGAGGTGGGGAAATAGGGCTTGCCAAGGTGAATCCTCTGGAAGCTTGACAAAGAAGGGTTGCTAGCTGCTTGATACTTTCCAGTAATCTGTGAATACAGCAGTGTTTGTTTCCTCTCAAAGTTTGTCCAAATGAAAGCTTTATTTTTAAAAGGGGGTAATGGGGAAAAAGTGTGTGCACAATGAATAAGGAATGAGATTAATTCTTTAGCAGAGAGCATGTACAACTGTGCCCTCCCTGAGTCCTGCTTAGAGTCTGTTTTAAGGGCTTATACCAAAATTTAAACAGTGCAAAAATCTGATTGTCTTATGAATTTTACCTAAATTTAACCTGTTCAGTAAAAAATAGAGTTTTATCATTCACCTCTGGAAAACGTAACGAGCAAGCTTCCACTCCAAGCAGATGTTGAATATTTTCAGATACTGAATAAGGTTGTCTTTTCTCCAGGGATCTGGATGAAAACGTTGCTATTGATCTCCCTGAGGTAAGCCTACAGAGTTAAAACAGCAAGAGAATAGCTCAGCAGAAGCCAGCACACACTGCTTTTACTGTCTTTGGCTAAAACACGTTCATTTCACAGGAATGTTACACAATTGCCAGCTTTGTGTTTGTGACTGAAACAGTCAGTTCTGCTGAATATGGTAAAAGAGCTGTAAGAATCAAAATCATAATCCTTATGCTTCTGCATCATCTCTAAGGCAGTCAGCGTCAGCCAGCACCGGAGGCGGGTATCAGCCACCACGGGTGTGCTTTTAGCACACCCGTTAACATCAGGGAGGCACATGGCTGTTCACATCTTTTAAAACTCTATTTATTATGAAAAAATAAGAGGCAAGAGAATGTCTGCAGACCTACATTCATTTAGCATACAAATATCTTTATTTTACTTACCAATATCTGCAGGGCTGGATAGGGAATGCTTGATATGTAAGTGTGCTTACTCAAATGATTAAATTCTTTTTGTTTCTGAATGGCCTGGTCTGCCCGCTGAGCACTAATTGCAGCTGAGTCTGAGTCAGCTCCTGTTTAAGTGTATCCCTGCAAATAAGCCATTAATTGTGGTGTGCCTTCCCATGGAAACAAGCTAAGCCAAGATCTCATGTGTCCCTCTTTAGTAAAACTCTCATCCAGGGACCGGCTAACAAGTGCGTCTCCATTTCTGGGATCCCAGGGCCATGTTCAGTAGCAAAGTAAATCTGTTTACCTGTCCTGGTATCATTAAGTGACTGCATCCAAACTTGAGCAGAAGGAAGTGAGGAACATACATATGGTGAAAAAAGTGTAAGTGGCCAAGCAGCATCACCCAGGCCACTCTGGTGACAGTACACTAAATAGCACCCACGTTGTATCTTCTGTGGGCAGAGAAAACAAAGCCCCATACTTTGCTTCCTGTGCTGTGCTGTTGCCTTCTTTTCCCCCATTTTTTTGGCCCAAGAACTGCTCTCTCTTCACATGGTCACCCCCACTATGTCAGTGGTTCTACACTATTGCATCTCTCTGCTCATCAGCGTAGACTGAAGCCTGGACTCTACAAACCTGTGACTGCACTGAGGCACCTAGCCAGCAGCCGTCTGAAGGTGCTTCCAGGCTGAGGATGGCTCTGGGTAACGTGCCAAAGTGCAGCCACCTCTGGCTGGTGCTCTCAAGACGGGTGAGAGGTCCCTGGATGATGCCTCTGGAAAGAGCTCAGTAGAACCATAGTTGTTCAAGGACCAAGGAAGCAGAGTGGTGCAGGGGAGGGATGAGAGGAGAGGTGTTTTCCAGCATGGATGGTCTTGGTTTTGAAACAGCCAAGGCAATGGCACGCCACACAATTGCCCAGGCAAAGGAAATGGGGGCTGAGAATCCCCTCGGGCAGCTAGATGGTTGGGAGGCCTCAGGTCTAACAATGTTTAGGAGCATGTGTACCCTTATGTTAAGATGTACTATGGTACCCTGATGCACAGAGGGGCTGTGTGCAGGAGAAATCTCAAGTTTTACAATTCTAATAATGACTTGTGTGGTTGATGTTGCAGCCTCCAAACCCAACCCCAAGCCCCCAAGAAACTGAAGAAGAAAAACAGTTCCGGGCACTGTTTGAGCAGATTTCAGGAAAGGTGAGTGCAAAACCCTTGTGGGCCATAGCAAGATGTAGAAAGAGGGGAGATACTTCTGCTCCCGCTCAGGGCCAGGTGAAACGAAAATTACGTATTTTGGGAGGAATATGCTTAGTTGTAGTGTGTTGTTTGGGCACCAGATGTCACCATGCCTTATGTCTACATGGAGAAGGGTGCAGTCCCTGGTGAGCAAGCAGGAGGATCAAAACTAGAACTCAAGCTCTGAGGGAGCCTACCTGGTTCAGTGTCCATCTGCAGTTTATTTTTCTCTGAATCAATGGTTCCTGCTTGAGACCTCTTCCTGCTTGAGATCTCCTCCTGCTTGAGATCTCCTTCAGACAGCCTTATGCACAGCAACACTCCTGTATTTTGCCAGCCCTTTAGTTTTTAGCCTTTTCTGGGTTTTGTATGGTTCTCTTTTCCTGAGTTGCAATAAAGTACAGATGGGTGATGTTTGTGTTTTCTGAGATTTTTGGTATGTCTGATTACAAAAACATTCAAGTAACAGATGCTGCACTGTTGTTTGGTGGTTTTTTTTTTTTACTTTAGGACATGGAGATAGCTGCAGAAGAGCTCGAATATGTTCTGAATGCTGTATTAAAAAAAAGTAAGTGCTGATGAAGTCTAAGTTAAGGGCTGTACAGAATTTTATAAAAGCTGCCATTAAATTCACTTACAGATGATAGAAAAAGAAAGGCTGTGTTATGACTCCTGCCTGGTGTCCTCCAGCCAGCCATGGCAGAGCCAGGAAAACATCTGGTCCATGATCTAACCCCAAACTTGCCCTGCCTCCATCACAATCCAGGTCAGCTCAGTATGGCCATGCCTCCATTGCACTACTGCTCTGCTGGGGAGAGACAGGCACTGGGCGGGGACTTGTAAGACCTGGACATAGCTCATGACTGTTACAGGCCCTTTGTACAATGGGAAACCTGTTGCTTTCTGAATCTCATCTCCTGATTTATGAAAGAAGGACGGTGTTTCCTGTCATGTCTTCAGTAAATACCTGCTCTGTCTAGACTGTGACTTCTCCGTAGTCTTCATCTTCCTGTGTACAGGTCCTCCCACAATGAGAACTAATAACCAGCTGTCTTCGCTTATGAAATCTTATTTTCTACTTTCAGTTTACAAAAGGAAGATTTGCCCAATGACTTCTTTCTTATTATTGACCTTTTTCAGCAAAGAACATCAAATTCAAGAACTTAAGTCTCATTTCGTGCCGAAATATCATTTCTCTTATGGATGTATCCTTTCAAAAGAAGTGCTTGTGAGGCTAAATGAATACTGAATATAATTGTCTGTAGCATTACCTGTCATGGATATCAGAGAGGGATGTGGTAATGTCATGGCAGAATACTACCCAAATTAAAAAGTTATGTGAAAGTTGATTCCTGATTTTTATTTTAGAAATTTAGGGTTAGGAGCTTCAAGACAGACTGTTTTCTACTGCAGACTTAGAAGGAGATGCTTTAATGCTGAGCACCTATAAAAGTAAATCTCAAATTACTTCAATATAGAACAGTGCATTTTTCGAGGTGTGGTTTATTTGAAAAAGGCCTAGAAGAGATAACTCAAGAAAAGTCTGTTGTCTGGAGGGGTAAATTCACCAGCCAGAGTTGTGCACGCAAGTTATGGCTCAGAAATTAAGGATCAGCAAAGTGTTGAAAAATGGTGATATCAAAGCTGTGGGTTTTTTGACAACCGGATAAAAAGCTGGAAAATCTGATCTTTCAGCTAGATCCTGGAATTCCAGGAAGCAGACATGTGGGTGAGAGTTTTCTGTCCAAATTTAGGCATTTGTGGTGTAGGTGGCTACATCTAAGCTAGCTTTCTAGACTTCCTTTGTAGATAGTGAAGAGGATGGTGTAATTATGCTTGTTCTGGATGCACCTAACTGTGAGGGAGGCTAAATGACTGCTCAGACATTAGGTGAGATGAATCACAGCCCTGGTACTTCCCCACCAGTTTAGTCCTTTGCAACGTTCTGGTGCCTGTTGAGTTTGCTTAGCATGGTTTCTCCTCAGGTAGACCTCTTTTTTGCAGTATGCTTTCCTGATAGACAATTTTGTTACACGTGAGACAAAGCAGATACAGTCCTGACAAAGCAAGGGTCTAACATTTGGTTTATGTCTTGCTTGTTCAGCTGAGAAGTTCTTGTCTTTTGCTTTTGTTGCTCCAGTCCATGACAGAGGTAACATCCTCTCAAACATTTCTAACAGAAAACCAAAACAGGCAAAATTTTATCCTGTTAAAGCTATGTTCATAATGTTAAAATTCAGCCCAGATCAATCACCATGCATACGCAATAAGAAACAGGGGACCAGTCATAAACGTCCTCCCTTGAAAACCAGGCTTCTGTAGGGAGCTGGTCCATGTTCACATCTCATCCTTACATGGTATTGGGACAGAGCCAGGGGCTGCGCTTAACCCAGGAGCATGGCAGCAGTCCTACGTTTACTATTTAGGATATAACTAAATAGTTTCCATGATTTGCAATGCTTCCAAGCAAATCTCTGCATAGTTTTGAATAAATGGGGAGACATCTCTTCATCTGCTTTGGAAGCACAAGGAACGCAGACACAACCATCACACTCTGGATATGGTATTTGGAGCACAATGGAGGAGCAAAATGACATGAATGTGAACCTGAATCAATGCTGGCAGAGTCCCCTCCATGTCATGTGCTATGAAATTTTCTGGCTACAGTCACCATGCAGCGGCACAGAGCGGGGCCAGAGTTCTACATGACCCCAGGAAGAAGAACCTGGCTGGGTAAAAAGCCTTTGCAGGAGTGATAATGTCCCTGGGATCTGTGGGTGCCCTCAATAATGTCACCAGTATAGGTGCTTAAATAACGGCAGGCATTAGCTAGACCCTGCTTGGCACATTTTAACCTTTGTGGATGCTCACTGAGCTAGTGTCCATGTGAGCAAGGGCTTTGTCCTGCCAAGTAAGATGGAAAGGGGAAGGGGAATGGATGGTTGGAAAGGGAATGGGCCCATTCCCTGTTTAGCATTTCCGAGCAAGCGCCCCATCCTGCAAGTGAGCTGTGCTTGGATGACATCACTAAATCAGTAAAATAAGTATTAAGACTCTCATACTTCAGTCAGAGGGAAGGCCAGGCAGATCTAATCCCTGCCACTCAGAACTGCTCTACAGACTTTTTTCAGACCATAAGGGCCAGATTTTGCCAGTCTCACCCCACAACTCCCATTAATTTTTGTCTGAGCCATTGCAGCAGACCTTGGTCTCTAGATAAAAATACTGAATAGCACATTGGTTGACTAACTCCTTCAAGTACAGTAGCAATTTGTTTTAATCAGGTCATTTAATTCTCTGAATCATTTATATCCCATTTACATCCAAAGCTGTTCTTGCCTTAGAACAATCTGTCTTTCTTTCTCCCATAGAGCCTGCATTGCTCAGCTGTGTTTTTATATCACATAATGTTCCCCAAGTGTCACAGCCACAGCCATGACTGTAACTGCTTGAGCTGCACCTCATGAGAAATCCCAGTATCGGTTTCAGAGGCACCTTAGGCTTTCCAGGCAACATAATGTTTTCTGCTTAAAGGAACAGCGCAGATAAATCCAGACAGAATTTGGACCTTCATGTAACAAATCCTTTTCCTTAATTCAGATTACCAGACCAGTGGCAACGGGAAACTGGAATTTAATGAGTTCAAAGTTTTCTGGGAAAAAATGAAGAAATGGATAGTAGGTGACATTATTCATTGTCTTTTTTTCTCCATTTCATTAGCTATTTCCTGCATAGTTTATTTTGTATGCACAGACAAAAATGGAGACAGGAGTGTTTACAAGCCACGAATTTTAACTCAAAACAAATGTTTTAAAAGTATGGGGGCTTGTTTTGGATGGTCAAAGACATTCTTAGCTTTCCATGATGCTAAACCGTAATGGTTTTCTGGAAATAACAGAGATTTTTGTAAGCACATCAACTATGTTTGGGATAAAGAATGCAATGGGCATTAATAAGGAAGCCAATCAAAATGAAACTTAAGGAGTTTCCATTACTGCTGTTGTACAGAAGAAAGTGATGATTCATGACTAGTAGGAAACAATCATTTCCTAAGTCACTGCATTTCCATTATTGATCTCTCAGGGGTCAACTGTACTGAAGTCTGGGAAAGTGTTGATTCTAATTTTAAACACATTTCCCTGCCATTGTATATGGCAGTAAGAATAAGCAGGCTTGCATAATCAGGCCACAGTCTGAATATTCAAATAAAGACATCATAATTGTTTCCTCATGGTCATTAATAGTTTCTTCTGAATTTATGCTTCACCGAAGCATTCCAAATACGCAGTTCTCTGCTTCTAGCCTATCCCACCAGAAATAGCAAACACATTTTCTGGGTACTAATGTCATATCTCTTTCAACAAAAGATGCATTGTTTTTTAACAAGGGGGGTTGAAAAATCTTTGTATCCTATAGGAAGATTTCCACAAATATCTGATGGAAAATTTTAAGCTGAACGTGATGACAACTCTGAATAACTCATATTCCAAGGGAGAACTGTGTTTGTCATCTCATTAAAAGGATTGAATTTAACTGCAGCTTAATAATTATTTAATATATAGGTCAAAATTCAAACTGTTTGTACCAGTTGTCTTGGTTTTACCACGAATGTGAATGTTTCGTTCTTTTATACCTAGTAAGTGACAACCTCAACTTCATGTTAAACAATTTGCCTCTAGCCTTCAGGACTATAGAGAAAAACATAAAACAAGATTAAGAGAATGCCTCGGTTAAAAGACAAATAAAAATACACCCTTCCCAGATAAAAACACCTTTTAAAAAATCATGATTTTTTTTACGAAGAGCAGCTCTTTATTTTTGAATGCTTGGGTTTGGCAGTACTTGTTTAAGTTTCACAACAACCTATTCATATGACAAAGAGAATTGGGACCCAGATTTGCTCCTGTTACAAAATCAGACTGGATATAGACCAAAGTCTTGCCAGCTTTCTTAAATGCTTATGCTACACAGTTAGAGATAAACACCTTGCCTTTCTATGCCATATCTGTGTTCCCTTTCATATACAAATACTGAACTTTCCATGTGCTCCTTTTATAACAGAATATCTTTCTTCAATTTGACTTTGATAAGTCTGGCTCCATGTCCTCCTATGAGCTTCGCAGTGCTCTTAAAGCTGCAGGTAAGACAAGCACTGCGTTTTACCTGGGAAGCCTGTCAGGCAGATTGGCTGTGGGTGAAGAGGTCTGCAACCAATTGTGCAGGCTGAGTGCCCCTGAACAGGGAGGAGAACTAAACCCCAGAGAGGACCTGGGCACCTGAGAGGGGACATTGAGTGGACTAATTTTGCCCCAGCTATCCCCAGCCCTGCAGGGCTGTCGGTCACAGCAATCTTTACATTTTTGTTGAACTCTGTTAACTGAACAGGGCTGCATATGTGCAGGGTTAGACCCTGAAACAAAACACTTCAGAGTCCCTCTCCACTCGAGGGTTGGAGGAACAGTGAGTAAGCTGTTTGCAATGAAGAGCAGTCAGTACGTTTGTATTGCATCACAAGTTATTTTTATTAAACCACCCAGTTTTGCAGAAAACCCTCCAAATTTCAAGGAGGCAGAATGGTCCCACATACATCAAAAAGTGCATGGACTAGAAACTGCAGTGACTGCAGCATTTCTTGTTCAGAGTTCGTTATTCATTGCAAGCTGAAAGAACTTTGTGGTCAGATTGCTTTCTGGATGGATGTGTGCCATAGAGTACCCTCCCATTAACTGGTTTGCAAGATTAGTTAGTAGAGATTTGCAGATTCCTCCCTGGCCTAAGAGGGTGCTCACTTTTCCTTTGTGTGTGTGTGTCTTTGGGAAGGATACCAACTCAACAACTACTTGCTGCAACTGATTGTCCTCCGATATGCTGATGAACAGTTCCAGATTGAATTTGACGATTTTCTGAACTGCTTAATTCGCTTGGAGAATGCAAGTCGTGAGTATCTTCTTCCTCAGGAATTTCTTCCCCTTTGAAAAAAAATGTTCCACTTTTGGCTGTCATTGAGCATATTGCACAATATCTGAGATCAAGTGTGTACATTGAACTGCTAACAAAAAGGAGCCGTGTTTAGCATTTGCTTTTAGGATGGCTTTCCTCCTGTAAAGTGAAAAATGTTCTGCTGTCAATGGAAAATTTCCCCATGTGAATAGATCCTGCTTCATAAACTCTGCAGCAACATAGAAGGCATGTGATGAATGCTAGCAAAGTCCGTGTTATAGCCTTTCTTGTGGCTCATCCATGAGCTTAACTTGGGACCACAGAATTTCAAGGTTCAAATATTGCTTATGCCTCATGCAAAGGGATAATTGGCAAGCACTTGGCCAGATATCTCCTCTACCTTTTACATAACCTGCCCACTTTTGGCTGAAGATACAGTTCCCTGTACCTTGAGGCACCCTAGGTCTCGGTTCATTTGTGCTCAGGGTCTCTTGTTCTAGAGCAGAAGTAATAGAGATAGGTAAAATTGCTGCATAAATGCTGGAGTGATCATTAGTTAGTGTGGCTCCAAATTCAAATCAAATGCAACTCATTCTATGAGAAGCAAAATCAACTTTCTTGAGTGATACTTTTTTGTTTTGTTCTTCTCTTTGCTTCCTGGTTCAACCTGTGGCAATAGAAGTATTAAAACTACTGAGAGGGAAAAGTTAAATAAGATATATAAAGAAATGCAGATAGTTTGGCTTCATTTTGGAGAATCATCCAAATGCCACTGTTTAGCACATCCAGGACACCCACTTCCAGTCAAGTCCTGAAGTGAGACTTGCACAAAGGCCTTAAGTCAGTAAGACATTTCCTCTTCTAAACCATTCTATGATTCTATGACTTCGTTTTGTTGGAGCAGCTACCACCACCAAGCAATCCTAAGTGATCCATCTTTGCGCCAGGCCCTCCCTCTCCTTGGCACGGCCACCCATCGTTGTGGGTTGGGGAGCTCATATATGAATATGAATGAAGTGTATTTATAGCACCGGTGTCCTGTTTTTCATTTCAGGAGTATTCCAAGCACTGAGTGTGAAAAACAAGGAGTTCATTAACCTGAATATAGGCGAGGTATGAGCACAGCTTCATAAACACTGACAAAATGATGGGGCTTCTCTAGAGCTTTGTCCTCTTGTAAATACCGGAGTATTTCTGAATAACACTTCAGGTGACATCCATGTCCATGAGAACACAGGGGACGTACCATAAATTTCAGCAGGGCTGGGATTTTAAATTGCATGCACTGATTACATCTCCTCTGCGCTATTTCCTTCATTCCTTGCCCTGTGGCATATTAACAGCTTCCCATCGCCCTTTCTAGATTCTCTGCTTTTTCCTTCCTTGGGTGCCAGCTTGCAATGGGGGAAGAGGGAAGCAGCAGACTGTGACGGGGGGGGTCTTTCACTCTCCCTGAATCCCCCAGGAGTTCACATCAGCCTTTACTGTGTGTGTCCATCCTCTGCTTCTTGCACTGCTCAGACCAGGCTTGTTATTTTCTTGTGCTCTTATTGCCTTCCTGTTGCACACATGGGCTGTTTCTCATTTTACACTAACCCAAATCTTCCTGGGGCAAGGCACAATGAACTCCCTGGCACAACAAACATGGGAGCCTGTGTGGACTGCTGGGATGCAAGCAAAATCATTGCCATTATCGGCATCTAGTGCTTGGAGAGCTCTGCCTCCTTCCCTGCAAACACAGAAGTAAATGCTGACTGAGGTTGCTCTTTCATGACAGGACATAAAAGCATAATGAGCAAAGGTCCTCTTCCCTGCGTGGGGTCAATTCAGAGCAAGGCACTGCTTTTGAACATCTCTCTTTCATTTGGGGAAAGGGAGGAGGAGGGAGAAGGGCCTGAAATCATTTATTGTAAAGTTGATCTTTCTTCCCATATTAGTTCATCAACCTGGCAATGAACATCTGAAGAAGTCTGACTTGGATGTCGGGATTTTCTTGCGACATTGCTGCTGAGACTTCCGCCCGACAGCTGAGGTCCTCTTCACATGCAAACTTTAGCAGGAGCTTTCGTGCGGAGGAGCACACATGCTGCCCACCCTTTCTGGTCTCCAGCCCCGTTGGGTTGTTGAGTTCAACAGTCAGGTCACATTTTGGTTTTATTTTTGGTAAAGCCCGATACTGGATTTGTTACTGTAAGAGACATTTGGATGGAGCACACTTGCCTCAAGCAGACTGAAACTGATGTCCCTGAGTGACCACAGGCTCTTATGAAATAGGATTTTATTTAGTTTCAGCACGGTACATACCACAGTGATTAAAAGTCTTTATTGCTGCTTGGCTACAGATTACTGTAAGGTGCTTTTGAAAACATAAGGTTGAGTAAAACTTTGTTCAGTTTGGAATTTACTTCCAGGCATGCTGTGCGGCTACGTAACAAGTTTCCTGCCATGGCCACATGAATTGCAGTCTGATGGACTGCGATCAAAGGAAGACTAGGGAATGTATGGATGAAAGTTCATCCTTGGATATTTATGACAGAAGTCCCTGGTCCAGGCTTCCTTAGAAGGATGCTTAAGCTAAGGTCTGACATTCATCAAAGATTTAATTTAGAGAAAAATTGTTGCATCTCACCTTCCCTTAGTCCTTCCTCTGCTACTAACAAAGTTTCTCTGTTACACGCTTCGGTCTGTAGCCAAAGCACGTCTCACGAGCCAGTCTCTGCAGAGTTGCACACAGCTTGCCTTCATCTTCAGAGAAACACACGCCTTCTGAGACAGTGAGCTCTTGTGTAGGGCTGTTTTCCCTGAGGCGGTCCGAGATTGTGTCCCACACCAACCATGCTCCAGAAGAGCAACTATAATCATTTTATATGAATTAAATGTAACCATTGGTAAGGCTCTGATCTCTGCAGCTATTGCTATTTTGCATCTGTGACTTACATAGTATTATTCATGTGACATGGGTAGCCAGTGCTGACTTAGAAAATAACTGTAATAGCAGCCAGGGACTTAAGAGGTCTTCATAGGATTTGTTTCCATGATTATCTTCATAACTTATGTCTATTTCATAATGAATCAACTGCCTGGATTGGTTTCCTAAAACCTTTCCTGCAATGAAACAGATGGCCGTAGAATAGCCTTGCGTTCCCTACTGAGGAATCACTGAGACAGCCAGGTTTTGTTTTCTTTAGATTTACCTAATGAGCAATTCTGGAAGGAAAATCAAGCTGCAGTACAGGTGAAGTTCAAACAATGAAAAAACACAGGGATCATGATGTTTAAAATACCTACTTTCTTTTTTCTCTAACAATTATAATCTTGTAACTATGCAGAAAATGCTCTGGACCTAACTGGCAGCTGAGCAAAAGCTAATGGTTGCAGTATTTGATTAACCGAGGCACTCAGCCCCATGAGGTGTATTGATTTTCAGATGTGCTGATTGTATGCCCTTTTGACAGCGCTGGAGACAGCTGTCTAAATTTGTGAAAGTTTGGATTAAAATCTAGACTGTCCCATAAACATTCGGCCACATACTTGAAAAAAAAAATCACAGATCCTTAACTGGTTCATTGCGTAAGCTTGGATGTGGACACAAATTTGTTGTACTATATTTTCTTTCTGTAGCAATCTTCACAAGCTATGCAGGAGAAAAGAGATGTCTTAGTGCCTGCTGTCTCCAGTGTAGCTTTCTATTCCTCTGCCCGGAGCTGGGAAAGCCTTGGAGGAATCAGGATTGATATAAGAAAGTGATACATATTGGGGTGGGAGCAATGGGGCACAGGCTAAAATCTCCTCTGCATTTAAAAGAAAATTCATGCATATAAGAAAAAAAACCACCCTGAAGTGTTTTCTGCCCACTCAGAGCCGTTTCCTGCTGACTGTGTCACAAGGAATTTGAGAGCTAACATCCAAGTCCTTTATAAATCAAGTTGCTTTCCTGGCTGGCCAGCCTGCTGCAGAGACCCAAGTCCTCGTCCTACCTGGGGGTTCACACAACACTCGTAGCCACAGCAGACGTGCATGTAAGGGGAGTTAAGCACAAGAAAACCTATACATATGACCGGGCTGGCCCATGGCCACCCAGAGTCTGTTGCAGCACAGTCCCTATCTCACCACTTGGGCTATAAGGATATTATGAGTGCCTGTGCTGAAAGCCTTGCTAAAATCAAGGTGAAGAACAGCAACTGCTCCCCCTTGTCCTACGCACTAGACCATTTTCTTGCTGCATTGGAGTAAGGCCCACCTTCAAAAGGGAAAAGTAACATTAGAAGTAAGTGCATGTGAAGATGGAGGATTATATAATCCCTGGTAAGGTTTTTTTTCGGTCTGCTATTATACTACTCATGAGAGTGACTGAGTGGGCGCGTGAGAGACATTTGACTTCACAGCCCCATCCAAATATGATAGTTCTTGTCAGCACTGCACCCTCCTGGTGGTTGAGCACGAGGGCAACTCAGTGCACAGGAGCAGGGGTTTGGGCTTGCTGGTCTTCTTTTCTTTTAATCAAGGATCTTGAATTTAAAGCTGGGCCTTGCTGCCTTCCCTGACAGGAGATGTAGATATGTTTGGCTCTGTCCCATTACAGGAGCTATGGCAAATCACTTACGATGCTCTGAAAGCCATGTGAGTGGTATGTTCCCTAATGTGGTACACACAGACCTTGTTAGCAAGAACTGGCTCCCTGCCTGTCTGCTAATAGCAACTTTAATGGGGAACATGAGGGGCATTTTTCATAATTGTGCTACTGGAAAAAAGAATAGCAATCACTTAGCTACAGGGTGGCAATGTGAGCATGTTCTCCCATTCCCTCACAGAACCAAAAATCCCTCTCTAAAACTTGCTGCTAAAGCCACAAGAAAGATGTTAGCAGGTGCTGGCTGCTGCCCCTGGCCCTGGTTGTCTCTCCTCTGCTCCCCTGTTTCCTCTCAGCAGCCTCAGCTCCCCAAGATTTTGGGCAGTGCACAGCACATTTCTGAGTTTAAGGGAATGACATTAACTCAAGGTGCAAGCCTTTTGACAGGGGATTTATTTGGAGTTTGTCCCAAGCTCACCCACCTCCGCCACCTGAGCAATTTCTGATGGTAGATTTGGCAATGGTGTCTTCCTGTCCAACATGTTGCTGAAGCCACAAGGGATATAGTTAGTGAAAACGATCATGAAGAACTGCCATAAAAATGCAAAGAAACTGAAAAAAAAAGTGAAATTGTATTTTGCCGTTTCTCTGTCCAAACAGAGATAGAAACTGTCAATAACTATTTTGGGCACAAGTGTGGCCAGAAGCATCCCATGCTTCTTCAAAAAGCTCGCAGGGAGTGGCTCAGAAGCAATACCTGCCTCAGAAAATCACATTATTTTCACAGGTCTATTTTAATAAAAATAATAATGAAATAATAAAAATAATAATAAAAACCCTAGGGTTTTTGCTGGCCCCCAAACACATAAAGATGTCTCAGCACAGGAGGGTGTATGAGGTATTGGGGGCCTGGGAAGGAAAAAAAGTGGTGTTAGCCATCCCACTGCTGGCAAAGCCCCCATATTGTGCTGCTGTGGCGTCAGGCAGGAGAGATGCTAGAAGTGATATGGCGGTTCACCCCACTTATAACAGTTGTGGTTTCTTCCAGTCGTGAAAATTAAATATTTGTGAATAGATACTGAGTTATCTAAATCATTTTCATTTCAACTGCATCATCTCCTCGCTTCTCCCCCACCTCCTTCCTGAAATATATGAGTCTTTGTGCTTTGTGACTTGTGGCAGCATATGTTTTGGAAGCACATCAGAGTGCTGAGGGCAGTTTATAATGTTCCCAGTAAGGTTGGAACTTCAACATTTTTAAAATGGATTACAAATACTTGCTGATTGAGGTAAACACACAAGCTGTCAGCAATTGCCAACAACGATCTTTTGCACGTCAGCCACTTAGAAGGGCAAGTGTGTTATAAGCTGCTCTCCTAAAAATTAATTTTCATCCCTTGCCTTTTGCGTGACCCTTCAAGGGAAGTCAGCTCTGCTGAGCTGGCTTTGGCCTTCTGGGTAGCCTGGGCACCTCTTTGACCATTATCCACAGAGGCAGAGGAGTCAAACAGGGCAAGGATGGCAGCAGGCACTAGTCACATGCCTGTTCTCCTTCTGGCCCAAAAAGTATATAGCCATAAGTCTTCATCGCCATTTTTCTTTGTTTTTATATAAAATGCCCTGTACCAAAGTAAGACTGTGTATTTAAACCCATCTCCCCTGAATCCAAAGTCAGGAATGGGGAATATTTTCATTTTCAGGTACTTCACGAGAATACTCCAAACATACTTTTTTTCCTGCTCTTTCAGAGAGGAAAAAGCATTTGTAATAAGTAATTTAGCAAAAGAATTTTGCTTCAGCTAAAATGAATGTGTGCTTGCTATGGCTTCAGCTAAGATGGGTGTGTGCTTGCTATGCCTTTGGAAAAGGGATAGTGCTAGATAGGATATCAGGCGAAAGCAACAGTTGAAAGTAGCAAACCCTTGCAAAACAAAGGGTAGTGTAGCTAGCAAAGATAACCACAGAAGTGTAAGGAATAAAGAAGCCACAAGAAGGACATGGTGATAAAGACTTCAAGCCTCCCTCCAACGACTACCAAGAAGACCCCTGAGGAAGCACAGCGCCTGCGCCGCTAGAAGGGAGGGGG
>VUYV01000068.1:2973601-3001747 GCA_008711295.1 Anarhynchus alexandrinus
AGCAGCACTGGGGACGGGATGGACGGGCGCTGATGGCTGCGTGTGGCAGCACGTGCCGGCAGCCGCTCCAGAGCCTCCCTGGGATGGACGTAGCGGGGAGAGCGCTTCTGAAACGCTGGGTGCGATGTGTCCCGCAAAAACGTTTTTTTAATTGGAAGCTTTATAATTTCTTCCCTAAGTAGTTCTACTGCCTGGCCAAAAATGGTATCTAAAATTAGCTTCCCCAGATAAAGACATTTTTGTCATATTTGGTACATTCCTATCCAAACACTGAAAGCCAGCTGTTTGGGCTAGGTTACGGAGACAAATCTGTTTGTAACTATACTGTTAGCCCTGGAATTAATAGCTTTTTTATCTGTCTACATCCTATGCTCATTTTTTCCATACTCAGAGAGTGCCAGAGGAAGCATTATAAGGGCTACATAATTAAAACCAGAAGTGCCTCCCAGTGAACTTAACAGTAAATGCTAATGGCATTTCTAGCAAAAAGTAATGCCTTGGGGGACTCATTGCACATGAGCTAAGAAGGACTCAGTGCTGTTGCTTTTATGGGTTTTAGCTGAATCTGTATGGTTGAAAGGAGTCGGGATTCGCATTTATTTCGTGTTCGTTGAAGTCCTCTGTAACTGCGGTCACCAACTGCTGGGTAAAACCTGTGGGACCAGATTCAGAAGCCACCCCTGATTCTGTTGTTTATCATCACGTAACTGCCCTCATGAGGACATTACTGTCACGACCCAGTTTGTCCATCTACTCTTCCGGCTCTACACTGGTGAAAGTCGTTTGACTTCATGGAGCCGTGTTGGAGTGAGGGAAGTGCTGGGCGCTGGGGTGAGGAACGGGCGGTAGGAGGCTGGTGACCTTGCGGTCCCCGATGCCCACCTCTGGGCTGATGCCAGCAGAGGGGCCGAGGGCTTCCTCTGCACATCTCAGGGCTCTGCACCCTTTAGGGTGGAAAAAAAAAGAGGTTGAGAGAGACAAAAATAACGTATTTAAAGAATGCCCACAAAAATCCAGCGGTCTCGCAATGGCCGTGCTTTGCACATTCTTCTGTGCCTGATTTTCCAGGCACGCATGGGAAGTTTGCACAGGGAGTTTTCAACTGAATGTTTTAGGAGACTTCGCTGTAACTGGTGAAGCCTTCCTGCGGGCGGGCCACCGGGGCGCCTGCTGCCGGGGTGGGGGCTTTGGCAGGGAGGCAAAAAGTGGGGGAGAGGGTAACAGCTCACGATGAAATGCTTTTCTGCGCTGAGGATCAGGAGGATGGCACCGGTGGGCTGCAGAGGGGCTCTGGTGCCTGGCTCACATGCTACTGGCAGCTAAATGCCTTGAAGGGAAAGAGTCCCGTCCTGGCATAGGGCCTTTCGCTAAAGCTGCTTCTGCAATAGCAAGCGGTGCTGCTGGGGAGCCAGCCCGGGAGGGGAAACCTGCCTTTAAAAGGGCAAGCCCAGTGCGGGAGCAGGCTTGCAGGTGGGCGAGCTAGAGCCCACCTTGCCACCTCCCCATTCCTGCTTCATCTGTGAACACCAACGCCCCGCTAGAGCCCTGAAGAACATGGATAACTCAGAATGGACAGCCGTCTGACAGAAGTGACCTAGACCAGTGACTCTCTGGGCAGGGAGAGGTCTCCGTCACTGGAGCACGGCTGTAGGCCTGAGGGACCTGGCTTGGTGGTTGGGCAAGCTCCTGCCATGCTGGGATTGGGGGAGCAAATGTCGTTCTGGGCAGAGAGGTGCTGGACACATCAGTGATGAGGGACCGCACAGGGCAGAAGTTGATTCATCTAAGCCATAAGCAAGCTTCGCTTGCTCCCAGCCAGCACTGGTTTTGAACCAGCTGGTGGAAAGACCATACAGGAGCGTACGTCACTCTTTGCTAAGCTTGTTCTTAGTCATCTGTGCTCCTGCAATGTTACTGGTGAAATCTTAGTCATGAGAAGCTTCCCTGGGGCTGTTGTGGGATTTCCAGAGTCAGCTGAGTTGATACCAAAATTAGCAGGTTGACCCAAAACTTGGGTCAAGGCTGGTGGTAAAGATATGGTACAACTTGACCAAATATTGGGCACTCAAAGTTATTTGATCTGGGATTTTTTTGCCCTTTCTCAGCTTCTTTTAGTGGTTTTTAGAGGAAATGCAGCCAAGAGGAAAGGCTGAGGGACTTGGGTCTTTTCAGTATAGAGAAAAGAAGATTGAGGGGGGATCTTATCAATACTTATAAATACTTAAAGGGAGGGTGCCAGGGGGATGGGAACAGTCTTTTTTCAGTGATGCCCAGTGATAGAAAAGAGGTAATGGGCACAAACTTGAACATAGGAAGTTCCATCTTAACATGAGGAGGAACTTCTTTCCTTTGAGGGTGGCACAGCACTGGAAGAGGCTGCCCAGAGAGGTCGTGGAGTCTCCCACTCTGGAGACATTCAAAACCCGCCTGGATGCCGTCCTGTGCAACCTGCTGTAGGTGACCCTGCTCAGGCAGGGTGGTTGGACTAGATGATCTCCAGAGGTCCCTTCCAACCCTGACTGTTCTGTGATTCTGTGATTCTGTGAAGATCTGCATGAAATGTAGTATGCTGGGTGTGACCCAGTGAAAGCAAGTACCTGACACGTAGCTATGTTATTAAAATGTCTTGCAACTTCACATCTTCTCGCTAATAAGACACTGCATGACTTTCAGTGACAGCAAGACCGTTCCCTCGGTGAGATGAGAGCCAGAGAGGACAAAACAGAGGACAGGCACGAAGCAGTACTCCTGTGTTGGCAGGGCAGTGGGCCAAGGAACTCTCATCTATTGGTACTTTTGCTGTGACTTTGGCCAGACTCAGTTTCTGGAGCCAGCTCAGTGTGTCTCAAGCTGCAGGTCATGGGATTTGCTGAAGGGCTTCAGAGGCAGCAGTGCAGCCCTGGGCAGCAGCTCAGTCCCTCCAGCAGCTGCCGGTCGCTGCCTGCACCGCTGCCAGCCTGGTGGGAGCTCCTAGGTGCCCTGAATCATCATCATCAGCTCAGTTTCTCCAGGATGGAGAAGTGAAAATGAAGTGTAATTACTGGCCACAGGCATTTGCAGTATTCTCTGCTCCGGAGGAACTGAGCTGCAGCCAAACAGGGGTGGAAGCCAAAGGGTTCGGTACGACGCACGGGCCAGAGCAGGGTTTCTTAAACACAGGCTTATAGGCACACACCAGAAGTTTCCTTCTTGGCAGATGTAAGCTCTGAAAAACATGGCAAGGAGAGCTGGATGTTCAGTCAACCCTTTAATAACAAACAGCTGTAATAAAGCCTGGGCTTCCTACAAGTCGAAATAAATTTTGCCACCAAGCTAACCGGAGCCAGTGCTTCGGCTCACGTAGCTGGGAAACGCCAGGGTGGACAGGACACACGCGGTGAATTTTCTGCCGTTTGAACTTTGTTCCTTCTTCCATCACCTTTCTTTCATTTCCCGTCCCCGCTGCGATGCTGCAAGCCGCGGCATCTTTTCACAGCAGCCGGCATTTTCCAGCAACAAAAGCAATCCCTGTAGCATAGTTTGTATCTAGCTGCAAGTGGGAAATTGTCAAAGGCTGCCTTCGCTCTGGTTACTGGACTTCAGAGAACAAGCCCAGGAGACACTTGGCCAGCTCAACTTCAGGGCCACCGGCACTCTTGCCACTTTTGGTAAGAAGGGAAGCTAAGGCTGAGGCCAGGCCCTTGTGTAAACCTCTGGTTGGTCACTGAAATCATTGAACCATCCAAAAAACACAGAAGATTTTCCCTCCCCCACCCTTTTTTTTTTTTTTTTTTGCATTCCCTCATTGGTTTTGGAGACAAGGATTGTAGGAAAAGTGCAGTAAGCTATTTTCAGGGCAGCTACTTGCTGGCATCCCAGTAAAACCCTGACCTGCCAAGGGCATTTAGCCCCGTGCCTTGGTCCTGTATGAGGTCCAAGTTTTGCAGCCATTAGGCAGCAGAGCTGATAAAGGCCGCGATTTAGAGGTTGCCTAATGGAATCTTTTGCCCCAGAAGACATTCAGAGTAAAATCCAGAGTGATGCTTACGGAAAAAAATGGTAAGCTTTAAAAGTAATGTGTTGGGCTGAAGGTGAATAGACACACGGCTGCCAGGTGCCAGCCAAGCCTGGCTCAGGGGTAACGGGCAGTTGTCCACCCCAGCAGCTGCCCTAAGAGGAGGTACCTTCACCTTTGCTGACCACATGAACTTGTCCTGGCAAGAAAACCAGGCTGCTGGTGAGGAGCAGGGTGAGCTGTGGCCTCTCCCTTGGCATCTTCTCCTTGAACAGCAGGGAGGAGATCAGGAAGGAGCAACACCCCCGGGAAGAGGATCTTAGGGGAACGGAGGCTCTTCATAAAAAACTCCATGATTTTTTAAAAGGTGATTTTACCTGGGAAGGGTGTATTATTTTTATTTTTTAACTCTTAACCAAGGCATTCTCTTAATCTTTTTTTATGTTTTTCTCTATAGTCCTGAAGGCTAGAGGCAAATTGTTTAACATGAAGTTGAGGTTGTCGCTTACTAGGTATAAAAGATCTAAACATTCAAACATTCACGGTAAAACCAAGACAACTGGTACAAATGGTTTTAATTTTGACCTACATATTAAATAATTATTTCCTTCTCTGCTCCATTAGGATGGAATAAACTTGGTCTCATATCAGTATCCTTCGGGTGCAGTTCAGCACCACTGGGGAACTGCACGATTAGGGATGCAAACAAATCTTGTGATCATCTCCCACCCCACACCCATTGATTCTAGAGGGTGCTGTCAAAGCTCCCCAGATGGTGGCCGGTCAGATGAAGATGTAGGTCCTTGTTGTGAACTACTAGGTCATATTACATGCTGAGGTGTAAAGCCCTCTTGTGAAAAGGGGACAACAACAGAGATTTTCAACAGAAATGTAGAAAGTCTGCTGTTGAGAAGAACTGGGTGTGCCTGGCTTACCTGCTCTGTAAAGGCTTTCATTGGCATTAACTCACTAACCCACAAATGTAGGACAGCCAAATTACGGGTTTGTCCTCACCGTAACAAGAATGTATGGGGTCAAGCAGGTCACAGGCAAACCTGGAGAGCAAAACCTGGGAACCCGTCTGTGAATAATGCCTACAAAGTCGGGGTTTTCATCTCAGGCATGTGGCTTGTGAGCTCTCTGGGGGATGCTGTCGCTGAGCGATCAACAGGACTGTGCCCGCTGGGTGCTGCTCCAGCGGTGTCTCAACCTCAGCAACTATCACTGAGGTCACACCAACAAATAAACTGATGGCTATCCTTCGGCAGGCAGCCGCAGTGTGTTTTCTACACTGCCCTTACAAGTCTTCCCTCAGTCATGAGACGTGCTGACTCCCTGTGCCGAGGCAGCGCCCAGATGCTGCGGATTTGTCTTTATTAGAGAGGACACTTAAAAGTTAAGATGGAGCTTAAACGAGACTGAAGCAAACTATGTGTATGTAGCCCAGATCCTAAATATAGTTGGAACACCACCTCTTAATTGCCCGTCAAGTCTCTCCAAACCAAATTCTTCTTCAAATGCCTTTTTAGTTGTTAGTAGAAATTCAGCTCAAATATAAACCAAATTGAGTTTTCAAAATACATTTCTGGAAAAAGTGGATGTGGGCATACAGAAAAAAACCCTATCCTTGTAGCTGCATGTTTGTTTCTCTTATACTTGGAAAACTTGCTGCATAAGACAAAAGGCAGAAAGCGAGACTACCCAGCAGCCTCTGCCAGCACCTTCCTTTTTGTGACACGCTTTTAAAACCCACAGGTAACCATCAACCAACAGGAAAACTGTGGGAAAGTTTGTCTTTGCCAGTTCTGGTCATTTGCACTAAGTACAGTGTGCCTGACAATGGGAAGTAGTGAATGGATTCCTTATTTCGCTTTGCTCGCGTGCGTGGCTTTTGCTTTACCTATTAAACTGTCTTTATCTCAACCCACGAGTTTTTGCACTTTCACCCTTCCGATTCTCTCCCGCATCCTGCCTGGGGGAAGTGAGCAAGCGGCTGTGTGGTGTTCAGTTGCCAGTGAGGGTTAAACCACGTCAATACAGTTTTCAAATTGCTCCTGCAATATCGATCCAGATACTGATTTTGATTACCGGAAGATATTGGGGAGGGGGAGTGTTATCACTCTTGGTGTTGAGCGTTATCACTCAGATCATTCTCGGCTGCCTCTCAGCCACATGCGAGATGCCCCAAACAACTCCTACGGCACTGAGGAAAGCAGAGTATAAAGGACAATACACAAAGCAGCACAAAAGCCTTGAATGTTCTATTTAAAGTGACTTTATTAAAACATTGTTAATATAAAATGTGACCAAGTACAATTTTTTTGTAAGAATGTTTAATAAAAACATATTAAAGAAAGAACGAGCATCCTCTTGTCAAAGCACAGGAAAAACCTACCAGGATAAGTAAAAAGTTCTGCAGCATGTTCTACCAGCTGGTCCCAATGTGTGTTAGGGTCGAGTTAGCCGATGGAAGAGACAGGCAGCCCAGGTTCTTCCCTCAGAAGCTTTAATGTATTTAGCAGAGGTTTAAAGTAACACCCCTCAACAGTAGGAGACTTTGCTTTCAGATCTCCCCGTATCAAAGTAAGATTAGAACGTGTATCTTCACGTTGGATCGAAAACTTTTCAGCAGCTGAATGTACAGAAAATTAGATTCACTGGTAACTGTAAAATCCAGGGGTAACGTTTGTCAGCTTTGAAAAGAAGGTACAAGTCAATACTAATTATACACCTAAAGAATTTGTGCTAAAGTTGTTCTAAGCTATATTAACGCTGGATGCTTGTGGCAAATGCTAAAAAACGTCAGCCAAGAAAAAACCAGCAGTAAAGTCCAGGCTGATAGAAACAACAAGTATTTTCATAGAATCGTCTAGGTTGGAAGGGACCTTTAAGATCATCAAGCCCAAACATCAACCTAACACTGCCAAAACCACCACTAAAACATGTCCCTAAGCACCACATCTACACATCTTTTAAATACCTCCAGGGATGGCCATTCCACCACTTCCCTGGGCACCCTGTTCCAATGCTTGACAACCCTTTCGATGAAGAAATTTTTCCTAATATCCATCCTAAACCTCCCCTGGCACAACTTGAGGCCATTTCCTCTTGTCCTATCACTTGTGACTTGGGAGAAGAGACCGACCCCCGCCTCGCCACAACCTCCTTTCAGGTAGCTGTAGAGAGTGATAAGGTCTTCCCTCAGCCTCCTTTTCTCCAGGCTAAATAACCCCACTTCCCTCAGCCACTCCTCATACGACTTGTGCTCCAGACCCCTCACCAGCTTCGTTGCCCTTCTCTGGACACGCTCCAGCACCTCAGTGTCTTTCTTGTAGTGAGGGGCCCAAAACTGAACACAGCATTCAAGGTGGGGCCTTACCAGTGCTGAGGATAGGGGGACAATCACTTCCCTAGTCCTGCTGGCCACAGTGTTTCTGACACAGGCCAGGATGCTGTTAGCTTTCTTGGCCACCTGGGCACATTGTTGGCTTATATTCAGCCAGCTGTCTATCAACACCCACAGGTCCTTTTCTGCTGGGCAGCTTTCCAGCCACTCTTCCCCAAGCCTGTAGTGCTGCGTGGGGTTGTTGTGACCCAAGTGCAGGACCTGACACTTGGCCTTGTTGAACCTCATACCATTGGCCTTGGCCCATCAATCCAGGGTGTCCAGATTCTCTCTGTAGAGCCTTCCTACCCTCAAGCAGATCAACACTCCCGCCCAACTTGGCATCATCTGCAAACTTACTGAGGGTGCACTCGATCCCCTCATCCAGGTCACTGAAAAAGATATTAAACAGAACCGGCACCAGTACTGAGCCCTGGGGAACACCACCTGTGACCAGACGCCAACTGGATTCATCTCCATTCACCACCACTCTCTGGGCCCGGCCATCCAGCCAGTTTTTTACCCAGCGAAGAGTATGCCCATCTCAGCTATGAGCAGGCAGTTTCTCCAGGAGAATGCTGTGGGAACCGGTGTCAAAGGCCTTGCTAAAGTCCAGGCAGACAACATCCACAGCCTTTCCCTCATCCATTTTCTGAACTGCTGAATGCAGAGACAATATCCATGAATTATAGGAGTCTGTACATCTCAGGAAGGATGTAAAGAAGCTTTCAGATGTCTATAAATAAGACTATGCAATGCCTTATACTCTGTGGCAATCTTCCCCTTTAGCTAAGAAACGTTTTAAGAAAACACTAGAAAAACTGGAGGTTTTCGGCTTTGTGGGTTGTTGTTTGTTTGTTTGTTTTTTGCAGGGAGGCCCTAGCTTACAGCATTTTCCTTGATCAACAAGTAAGTTTTAATGCTCTATCAGCATCCTCTGCTTGTTCAGAGCAAGCAGCACACCAATTAGAGCCAAGGATTCTTCCAGGACATCTCAAACACTTCCTGTAACAGACAGAAGAAAATCCTGCAGCATCCAATTCTGCACACTTAACTGCCCCTGGCACTGAACCAAATGTCATGTGCTAATCCATGAGAAGCCTAGCACAATTTTGGTCTAGGAGATGGTGACCTTCTTATAGCTTTGGCTGGGACCCATTAGACCCATTAGAGCCCTATGTTTTGCCTTCTACCCCAAACAAATGCTATTGGGACTATTGCTGAGGTAAAGGGAAAGGTCAAACCTTTGGCATTGGAGCAGACCAGTCACTGGCTGTGCGTAGGGGGAATTAAGGCTTCAAGGTGAGGTAAACACAGTGAGAGTCAGTGTGTAAATCATGCTGCATTTCAGAGACAACAGATTCAAACAACAGCTAGTCTTGTTCTCTACATTTTAAACACCAAACAAAGATCATTCGAAAGCAGAACTGGAGGCAAGTCTGCTGAGGGCCACCTTGAGATGCCTCTCTGCACCTTGGGAACAAATGTAACCCAGATGTTGAATGCTGAAGAGAATGTACCCACAGGAGGAAAAAGCACCAAAGTTGATGAGTCCTTGAGACGATAAGCTGCTTAAAAAACAAAGAAGCCTTATACTGCTATGACCTCCCATACACATAGTGGTTTCCTGACACAAAGGTAATCTACACTCCAGCAATTCCCAGTGCTGTACTTCCAGCACTACTATTATGAAGAGTTATACTCTAGCAAGGAGGCAGTGAAATCATTAGGCTTGTGTTCCCTGAAGACAGTTTCTCTCATTCATTAGGTGTCATACCATTCCACTCCACCCACCCCCAAGCCTTTAATCCAAAGACCAGAAACACCTGACATTTCCCCAGGTCGTTTTTCTAACACTCTTACATTATTTTAGCAGATTCGTAAGGTACAAACACAGTGCTTCTTTGGATCCATCATTTTGGCAATGCCTTTGCCCTCTTCGAAAGTAAAGTGTTTTCAAATAAGTGGTACAAAAGTTACTTTCAAACTAAACAAAACATAGAAATCAACGCAATTCTTCTGTATGCTTGTTTTTCACACTGGTTTTGCTAGTTATCTGAAGTATGGAATTATTTGCTTATTTGGAACCATTGCATGTGCAACACTATTTCTTATAAGCCATGCTAGCAAGGTTTTGATTGAAAACAGCAATCTGGTTCTGTAGGTTCCATTTCTAGGATATGGAGACTCTCATTTGTTTTTCTTTAACACGTATATTGTAACCTCTCCCATCCTCTCAATACAGTAGCTACTAAAAATTTCAACAGATATTAAAAAAAATATCCAAATGAAACCACACTTCTATCACTGTTTAAAAACCAAAAACGCATATGGTATTACAAAAGTTTATACAAAGGCAACATTTAAGAGTTTGAAAGTTACTTCTAGAAAAAGACACAAATGCTAGTAAATTAACATACAAGGAGAAAGATATTCCACTCCTTCCCCAAAATTGGTTTGATCTATTTTGAAGTATCTTTTACCAGTTGTCTAGAAAATCAAAGCCAGTCTTCAAGATAACATTGCTTGTACTAGTCTGAAAGGGAAAAATAAAGAAATAAGATGTGGTTGTTAATTATGGTATTACAAACTCAGTACTGCAAAAGAAAGTTTAAAGTGTTGTCTGCCAATATTTCAAGTTTTTCACCTTGCCCTAGGATACCTAAAAAACAACATCAGAAAATGCTAGACTGGCAAAAATACTCACAATGACCAAAAAGGCAACTCTAGATAAAAATAAAATTCTTGTTGTGGTCTGCAGGCAAAATGTTTTTTTTTTTTTTTCCCCATGGAAAAACTCATAAAGATCAATTTCAGACTAGAGTGGGAATTGCAGAGAATGAAACAAACACAGAATGTAAGCATTATTAATTCAATGGATTGCCTGTTGCAATGACAGCCAGTTGTTTCCAGAAAACTACACAGTTTAAACTTTGTTGACAAATTATTTACTAGGCTACCAAGAACATGCTCACTCCTGCAGTGCTGCACTTTTAGCCATGACATTTAAGGTGATATTAGCATTCAGGAAGACTATTCAAGGCACATTGCTGAGTCTCTGGATTCTTCTCCTAGAGCATGGCTCTCCTCCCCAGAACAGGGAAGACAGTCCAGAAAAGAGGAAACGAAGAAAATTCTCTGCTATTCTGTTCACATTTTGACATGATAGGATTGTTTCTCCACAGAGAGAAAAATAAGGCTTTTCAAACTATTTCAGTTAGCTAGAAAACATTCACAAAGGAACTAAAACTGTAAAAAAAACACATTAATTTGTAGGAAAACATGATAAAGCCTTTAACTAAAATTAAAGGACTACTACAGTCACAATTTGTAGCAAAACAACTCAAGAAGCATTATGTCTTAGCTGCAGAAAAACATAAGTAAAGATAGGGCTCCAAATACTGAAGTGGCTTAAGTATTGTTCTTTCCTAAGTGCTACCACTTACTTCTCTTGCAAGTATTTACTTCATCCTGCATCTTTCTGACCTTACATCATCTTTTTCAGAATTTAAACAATCACTGTTGGGAAAATATGGTAGAGAAAAAGCTATGTGACATGCTTAAGGTACACCGTAATATGTCAGGCTTATGCCAGAGTGATGCTACAGATTCCAAACAGAACTGCACAGCTCTGTTTGAGGAACCACTCCTCTACTTCACATTTTTCAGGCTTCTTATCCTTTTCTTTCCCTCACCATGTCATATCCTGTTGTTCCTTTTCTTTTCTCACAGATCAGCATCTGCTTTTTAAATAGCTTCAATTGGCTATTGAGCTGCTTAAGGTTATTTTTTGTTGTTGGGTTGTTTGGGTTTTTTATTAAAAAAACATTGAGAAGGCTAATTCTGGAAGCTCATTCCATTTCCATTTTGGACTTCAGGAGAAAATACATTTGAAAGCAGCCCAGCTGCCTGTGACAAAGCACTGGGAAGTGGCTGTTGGGCTACTGCTTAAAACAGCTAAAAAACTAGTTCGCCATTCACTGCTACGCTGTATGTACCAATAAAGTATCCTAGACTCTAGTTTATCTACTTTTCAAGTTAAAAAACTTCTTTTTTCCATTAAGTGTTTTGCTGTTTCAAGAAAGCAAAAAAACTCTTTTACTTGATATAGCAAGCTCTCCACCCCAAACTGTTAGGTAGCTTGCTGTCAGTCAGCCACTGGATGCCACGTTGGTATTTCTGGTATTATATTTAAACGATGCCCTTATCCTATGCACTTTACTACATTAAAAAAATATACTTGATTGAAACAAACAATAGCTGTTAACATGTTGGTTAAAATGGACTTCTTCAAATTTGCAGGATAAAAAGCCAGCAAGCTTAGCTATGGCTTAATGCTTTATGGAATCCTTAATCTTCTAGAGTGACCCTGTCAGATTTTAATGTTTTTAAATCTAAGGACAGTGGATATAGCAGTCCTTACCTGTCCAGGCATTTGTGGATCTGTAAGTACAGTACCATCAGTATCTTCCTTGTTTGTCCTAGAAGATGCCAGGTCCTGTGGTGGGTCAGGAAGAAAGAAGTCATCTAGAGAACTAGCAGGGAGTTGAGTGGGTCGAGGTTTCTCCCATTCGAGAGACACAGAAGGTAGGCTGGGGGCGACAGACTTCTCTGGTTTAGTTACACTGGGCTTCTCAGCTTTTGCCATCTCCTTTGGAGTAGACTCTTGTCTGTAAAAAGAGGGAAGGGGTTTCTCTCCTTTCTCCATGGACTTGATCTGGCTGGGGGTCAGGGACTGGAACTCAGACTTGTCTCCTTCAAACTTGGAGCGCTCTGCATTTATCTTCCAGAAAGAGGACTCCTCTTCCTTTCTGGATGCTATCAACCCATCAGAGCCAGGGGTCTTGTTGGCCTGAGAAGATTTAGGGGCCTGGACACCAGGTGCTGCTTTAACAGGCTGCCTCTGTTCATTTTGCAACTGGGCACCACCTTGTTCTTGTATGGACAGAGATGCGACGCTGAACTCCATCTGACTCTGTTCAGGGTTAAACAAAAATAGTATTTCAAGGCCCTTCACAAAGACATAGTTTTGAACTTCTGATCTTGATGAATATAGATAACACCTTTGCCCACGGCAGGCAACTCCCAGTCAGTAGATACCACAGCAAAGCTAACTTATTTTCTCCATTAATGTCCATCTTTATAGCTACATAAAAATAATAATTTTTAAAAGTCTGAACTGCAAGCAAATGTAAAAGTCCTAGACTTGCTGCAGAGGATTCAAAGCAATTGTATTCAAGTTACTCAGTGCCATCCAAGACAGCAGTGCATTACATACACAGTGCTAATCATTAGAATAGCAGCACTAAAACATTAGAACAGTTGTGGATGCATTTTGAAAGCCACAGATGTTTTAGATGAAAATATAAAGCAAAAAAGCTTTACAGCATAGTTTAAAAAGCAGTCTTCCATTACAGTCTTTGATATAGTTGGCAACATGTTACAACTCCATCTACTTCCAAGATAAAGGATTAGATGTAATGGGTATGCACAGATAAGTGGCTTCTACAATTCTAATGCCCCTCTGAAGGAAGAGAAACAACTCCAGCAGGACCAGTTCTTCACCTATTCCACAGCCTTTTTCTGTTTTCACTAGCGGTGAGGCTAGCTGCACTCATTTCTGAGGAGTAACACTGGGTCAAGGAAGCAAGTGACCACAGTTAAAGCATGATACAGATCTTGTAAAAGCCATCCTAAAGCAAACAGTACTTCAAATGTTCGTTTTACTTACCACTTCAGCAATCTTGATTATCAACTAGCTGGACACTCTTTAGGCTAATAAAAGTTAAGCCTTATTTCACTCTGAGAAACACGCAAGCATTACTGTATTTAGGAGCACAGCACCATAGCAAGTGCCAGAAAAGAACAACCTAGTGTCTAGACTTTTGTTTGTAAAATGGAATAAACAATGCAAAAAAAACCCCAAAACCAAAAAAAACCTGCATTTACTGTTAGAGCTATGCTGTTGTCATTATGGACCTCCTTACTTTTGAAAAATTTCAGAGAACATTTCAAATACTTGCTTTTGCTACAAGCGGTTAATAGATACTTTTGAAGTTCATTACAGATTTGTGATGTTTTCCCCATTGCACTTCATTACCTGGCCTTTCCTGAATAAAACTGCAATAGCATCTACGGGCCTCAGTCTAAAACAAGTCCTAGTTGCATATCATTTTCACTAGAAGTGTTTGATCTTGAGTCCTACATTATGTGCGTGTTAAGTTCAAAGGGACTCTATATCTAGCAGGTCTCACACGCCTAGTATTTAATATTCAGAAACTCCTCAAAGTGCAAATGCTAACTCAGTAACTGATTATTTATAAAACTTTTTTTTTTAAACAGTCAGCAGCTGACTACACATAATTTGATTCACGGACTAACATCTGAACTTTCTAAAGAATTAGATACATCAGATATTTTTCCAAGTCAAGGAAGCACCAAGTTCCGTGTTTTCATTAAGAATATACTGTGTTATCAAAAGATGCAGAACATAAACAAGCTGTAAGTAATTATAGCTCAGCTAGAATAAGGTGATTGCAAGGACACATGCAACTCTTGCCAAACAGCTCAACACCCCACCCTACCTGCAAAAAAACTAAGAGGAAAAACCACAGTGCTCCAATTTTATCATTTTTTAAAACAAAAGTCATGATGTAAGGTTTAGAGCAGGAGATTTTTCCTTAGATAAATTCTGCACAAACAAACTATGGATGCAATGGTGTTGAGGATTTTTTACAGTGACTGCTACTCCTGATATTAAAATATAGGGATTTATTTCCCTAAGCTCATTTGGCAATACTACCGAATAGAGATTTACCACTCCGAAGTTAAGATGCTTTAAGACTTCCGAACTGATAAAATCCCAGCTTAAAAAAACCACAACACAATATCAAATAGACCTGCGCTTCCCCAGTATCCAAGGGGAAATAAACAAATTTCCATCTTGGAGGACTTAAGTACCTTGTCATGTAGGAATTAAAACAGTGCTACTTTCTATCCTTCAACCATCTTCCTTCTTCTGAGTAGCCTGTCCCAGGGCACCCACTACAGATGACAGTAGCTAAAGGCCACCACAGCAGCAGTCAGTTTCAGTAAAATGATTCCTTCACTCCCCAGCCCAAGAGACGGGGACAGCCAGTGCCCAGGGTGCAAAGGGCCACCACAGCCCTAGATCCACTAGAAAAGCGTTGGAAACAAAATCCAGGAAAAACGCTGATGGAAGGGAGGCAGGGGTCTGTTAGAACAAAAGTTAGAAAAAGGAAAGCCAGCAAAATGGCTTTGCCTTTCAATGGCAGCAAGACAGACAAGCAAAGCCAGGCCTCCTGGGAAGGTCTTATGCTGTGGAGCAAAAGCCACTGCCTGTAGTCGTGTTTTATGTTCTTTGTATGGGTCCAAATATGAACTCACAGGTCTGGTTTAGAAGTGGCAGACCACTTCTAGTGTAGAGCAGAGCGTGGCACTGCAGCACAACTTCAGGCAGTCGTACCCTTTCCAACCCGCTCATGGATGCATGTTCTGGAGAGGATGCCCTCTTTGTCCTTTTAGAACGGAGACCGTGGGGTGCACCTTTCCATTTCAGAAGACAGGACCACCCAACATTTAAGACTATGTATTTGTGTCATGGTATGCATGACACAGAATAATCTGAATGAAAATACTTTTTCAGGAGTTTGCTTTCTCCCCCAAGAAAGGTGAAGACAAGACTACCCTGACAGGTTCCAAAAGCACCTCATCTCAGTATGATGTAAATACAGACCCAAGAGGTCAGATGTATAAGTCTGCTTTTAGCGTTTAACTCCAGAAGCCGAGAAGTTCTGTGGACCAGTCACAAGTTATTCTATTTTCCTTGCAATGTATAATGTTTCTATTTGACTTTCAAGGTTACTTAAGACATCTGAACCCCTAAGAAATGCAGCTGATATAAGAAAATTAGTAATATACAGTATCTTTCAAGTAAAAAAATCGGCAGTAGAATACCATAAACACCCTACCTCCCCCAAAAAAGCAACCAACAGAGTAGCAGTGTAAGTAGGGAGATAATTTCACATAGAGATGAAGACGACCCATGTGTGAAACACCCCATGCTGACATCTAAGCCATGAGTACTACTGTATGTTCTAATGAGTTGATAGACACTGGAAATTAGAGTTTAATTAGTGTTCTGCTCTCAATTTCTTATACCAGATTGCAAATTGGCAATTGGTTGGGTCAGCAGAAGAGGGAAGGAAATGACAATTTAAAAGACAGTTACTCCCCCCAAAAAAACATTTCCTTTTCCTTCAGGTTTGCCAGTCATGAGAATACCCTGATCCACATCTCTCCTGGCCCCAATCAAACTGATGGTAGCACCCAGTCCCTAAAGGGCGGTAGCATGTGTGCACTTTCCTTGGGCTGAGGCAGAGCTGCTGCAAGCTGCAGTCACACACTTGAGCATTTAAGCAGTGGAACTGCACTTGTGGCTCTCTTATCAGCTGCAGCCTCGGGGAAGCAAACACTGAATATTGCAATACAATTTGATGGTCAAAAGTGAATTGTCAATTAAGCACAGTTTGGGATTCCAGAGACAGGGTTTCAGTCCCCGGCTGTTTTCATAGATTTTGTATGGCTTTGAAGGAGCTGCACTGTCTGTGTGTTAATTCCCCATCTAAGGAATAAAATAAAAATGCTTTCTTTCTCCTACCATTTGTCCAAACTGTATTTCTGAGAACTGTTCAGCCCAGAAAGTATCTCAAGGGTTTACAGACACACTAATACAGTCCCAACTGCAATTTTTAGACGTTAGCAAAATTCAAGCAAAAGCTGTTAACAGCAGTGGTATTTTCAAGATATTGCAAGAGCTAGTAATTCCCAACATATCTGAGAGGGGGATAGAGCGTGCATGTGCATGCATCCAGTAATATTTTGAGGCAGAGCAAACCTAGAAGTTCTGTGTTTTTTTCAGTCTTACCCCTCTAGGTCTTCGAATACCTTTCTGTCTAGTAAATAGAAGTAATATTAAAAATTGTAGTTTTTAGTAAGTTGTGTGTCCATCTTTCCTTAAAAAGCCTATATGGAGGTATTTATAAATTTTATTTATTACATTAAAAAATTTAGACTTAACTTCAGTCTCCAGGCACGGATAATCCCCCAATCATAATACAGGCTGAGGCACCACACACTAAGAACATATCAATTTAATAATAATGTATAAAATCAGGTCTGAGTTTATAAGTATATATTAAAAACAAGATGACCACAAAGAACCCAGAAGCTTTCTTTTTTTTAAGCATCTTATTCACGCATTGGGAATGTGTAGTATTTTACTAAACAGTCAAGCAAACACAGCCAAAACAAATTGTTTTGCTTGGCAGCCTGAAAAATCCAAATTGTTGAGACCATGACTGCAGAAACACTGTCAAAAAGCAACTTGTTTTAAGCACAGCCTGATATATGCAGATTTAAGAAAGCCAAGTTTAAAATGATTTAGAAGATGACTTTGCTTTGCTGAATGGACAAAAACAAAATAAATATGGGACCCAAAGTAGTTGCAGTTTTTGCTTTGTTTCCTGTGCCCACAGCAGGTGCTTTCAGGACCTTTTCAGAGTCAGAAAGAACTCCTTAGGTCAGCAGAGACCAAGGCAAAAGGGTAAAGGACTCAAAAACAATCTAAGTAATTTTAGTCCATACAGAAAGACAATGCCGAAGGTACACAGTGTGTAGCTTCAGAGGAAATTTCATGATCTACTCTGTGGTGATGTGAACAGTGTTCTAGTCCTGGACGCAAGTTTGCCACTGTAACTGGTTAGTCTGAGCAAACTCCTACTGCCAGTATCTGGTACGTGCATGGTTTTTCCCTCAAAAACAGCTGTCCAAAGATTGATGCAGGTAATTGAATCCTTAGCCAAGAGCACCTGGCCATGCAGATTAAAATAAACCTTGAACACAGCTACTATTACCACGTTCTTTTTTTTTTTTTTCTCAAGAACTACTATTCAACAGTAGTCTTACAGCGCTGCTTTTTAAGATCAAAGAGAGGAAGGGAAAACCCAAAACCTCAGGCATCACTCTTCTTTCCTTCCAAGCAAGCATTGCCATTTATGCCAGCTTTATAAAAATAACCACATTGAATTACAGTTTGTAACAAACAATTCTAATATCAGGGTCCTTAAGAAGGAAAGGGGAAAAAAATATTTTCTACTACTTTATTCCTATTAAAAAAAAGAAACCAAACAAAACCAACTAGGACTTGTACAAAGGAGGATACTGAAGACGGTCTTTTACGTTTAGCCCTTAGATATAGAAAACAGCTTTTGCAAACCATGTTTTTCATAAGTACAACATATTTTTTTTCTTTCTAAAGCATTGCTGGGATTAGATCACTTCTGTAGTAACATAAATAGGGGAATTCAGACAGGGAGGCAGCAACCACATTGTTGAGGGAATTGAAGCCCGACACTTTCTTTTTGCCTTTTTGTTTGTTTGTTTGTTCTTAAACACACCTTGAAGGCTTCTCTTTTCAACAAACATCTGAGGGCCTGTTGAAAGGAGAAGAGAGCTGAAGGAGGAAAAAGCCAAATGTTAAAAAGAAAAAAAAGTACAAAAAGGACTCTTTAAAGTTACTTTCACAATTATTCTACCTGTATCCAGACCAATGAATTTTTCGATGTCCATGTGTCTGTCAGTCTGTCATCTGGAATAAAACCTATTTTAGTTAATAGCATGTAATAGAAATAGATTCCAACTTACTCCCTTGCTGCTCTGTGCATTCAATGTGTTAGCTGAGGTGGCAGACTGAAATTACATATTCTGTCCACTACTAAGTTCATTTAATAAAAAAAAACAACAAAAAAACACACCAAAACCAGAAAGTTCTGAGTTCAGGAAGAGTTGCAGAGAAATTTTATTTTCAAACCCAGGCGTGATTCTTGTTTTCCATTTACATCTTGGGGTCCATGCTGAGTTTCACTCAATTTTTACTTCAAACAAACCAAGAAACCTCAAAGGCTAAACTCAGCCAAAATGTCAGCTTTCATCTCACTTAAACCTGAAGCCATAAATAGAATGCCCTAAATTCATAAACCTGGCTTTAGCTCCAGTTAAAAATGTAACCCACATTTCAAGATGTGTTATGTTTATGAGGGCTCCACCCATGAACCAAATCACTCCCTCCAATTCAACCTCTAGTTCTAAAATGTCATCTTATTTGCAGTGCCTTGAGAACTCATTGCTTCCCAAGCAGTCTTCCTTCCAAGAAGTGCTACAGTTTTCTACTAAAAATATTAGTATTTTAAATCCTGTCTAACATCTAGCTCAGCAATTTACATTGTATTTCTGCTTTGTTTGCCTTGTTTGAAGGTTTAAAAATAAAGAGGTAAGACAACTTCAAATACACACCAAACAGCTAAAAATGGTGGAGGTATTCATGCAAGTGTTTCCTGTGATACAAACAACTAAAATCGTATCTCACATTTGTGTTTAAAATGAGAACACAGAAAGTTCACTTTTGACAGAAGTGAAGCTATCAAGACCTTCAACAATGTTCTGCCCAGAACATTATTATTTATTTTTTTAGTAAAAAAATAAAAATAAAAATCAAACTTATTGGTTTTACTGATTCACATCTCTGCTTTCTCCTTCTCTGCAAAAGCAGAAACTGAACACCACATTCCCTTCTGTGGGTAAGCCAGAGAACTTTTATGCAAAGCTGCAAGAAATTGAAGGAATTTCATCATCACAGCAATAACATGTAAAAAAACAAACCAAAAACTCTGCATGAAAGGGAGATCAGGGAAAAGAATACCATGGAAAGAATAACCTATCATGAGGTAGAGCTCATGGAATGGAAAGAGCCTGACAGCCTAAACTAATAGCGGGAATTGGTCTGGCTCACAAGACACCAAACGTGCATTACAACATGTCAACCTTATTAAACAGCTCATTCAGGTTTCTGCCCTGTTTCCCCATGCTGGACTGATTGGGCAAGGATACTTCATGGAGGAATTGCCTTCCAGTATTAAAGTAGTGGTTAGGGGAGAGATCAAAGAGTAAGCACAAAGCAAGATCTCCACCTTTAGAAATGGAAGACTCAGCAGTTGAAGGATTTGGCTGAAAGTCTGACACAATATGGGGCACTGGGGAAAAAACAAAAGGAGGAAACCACACAAATCAACCGACCCACACCCCGTAAAGCCGGACAAAATGGATTCTCTAGAGTTTTGCTAAAGGAAAAGGTCACGCAACTTTTCAACCTACAGCTGCGGCACAGCTTTTATCTCTGGTCAGAGAGGAGGGAGGGGGAAAGAGGGAAGCACAGCCTGATTAGCTGAGACAAATAATTATTTCTAAAGCAACCTCCTCCCCACCGCACTTTTCTTCAGCAGTCACGAGTGTTTCCATCTCATTATGTGATCCTTCGTTCATTACAGAAAAGCATGAAACTAGAGCATCTATCCATTGTGGTCCCTCATTTTGAGACACCAGGAGGATAGTAAAAATAATCTTAATCAGCAAGCGATAAGCCACAGGTTGGGTTGAAAAACACTTCACTAGACATACAAGCATTTAAAAGAAAAGACAACTATCAGTGAAAGAGAAAATCCATTTGAGTGCAGATGCATCTCATCATGGATCACTAGGCAGTGTATTACAGGAAGCACTATCTCCAGGAAGTTTGAGTATTCAGAACTTACAAAATCCTATCACGACAGAGCTTAGAAATACGATTACAGCTGCCACATTCCCAAGACTGAGTTTTGCGTTTTGCACCAAAAAGTAAGGGAGAGACAACACCGCTGCTTCCAACATATGATTTATTTCACTTTACTGTCAATGAGGTCCATACTCTTCTCACCACTATTCTTTGCTTGACAGCTTCACCCAAGTACACCTACTCTAAAAGCCTTTTTGGTATTATACTAAAAGCTGGCTGCCTCTTCTCAAGATCCTGGAAGACAGGAGGGCTTGCCTGAGCTACCTGGCTTCTACTGCAGGAAATGCCCCACTGTCTCCTGAGTCACCACAGTAGGGAGTTTTAAGGCAAGTGAAGACTGGCAACTGCAGTAGTGTAAGTTGCAGGGACCCAGGAGCTACATGAAAGGTATAGGTTAATCAGCATCTGCAAAGCACAGATGGTGTGCTAGCTAGAGGCAGTGACCTTCAGCAGGGAAGACTGACAAGTCTAGGGTTGGGTCAACTGGATTAATTTAGTAATCACTGGAATTTCCAAATAATTACTCTGCATTAGGCTAAGATTATATTCATAAGCTCATACATGATTATCTACATAGTTCAAGGGCAAAAAACGGAAGAAACGGAGGGAAGAGCAGCTTTCTCTGGCAGATAAAGCCAGAAAACAAAGTCTGAAACACATGATTAAATTAACATGCGTACCATGTCCAGCTGAGAAAGACAATGAGCTGGTGTTTTTCTCCCATATTTTCTTCAACAAGAAGAATTAAACTTCATTTCCCACCAGAAACATGGTACACCTGTCTCCTCACGCTGTGGGTTCAGAAAGATGGGGAACTCTGGCCCTGTGTTACCCTTATGAGAATCCCATAATAAATAATACTTTAACAAAACACCAGAGGTAGAGTAAAACAAAACAAAATCAAATGAAAAAAAACCAACCACCCCAAACAACCCACCACAGAAAAACATATTGTTTTTGAAGGAGCTGCCTTTTGGAGAGGAAATAACACAATATCCCAGAGTTAACAAGTTCCATTACATTTTAGTACATAACAAAAAGATGAAGCATAAGATAGGCCTTAAGAGAAAATCCAGTGAAGTTACTAAATATCTGTATCTTTCTCAGCCCATTCCCTAACTACTTTACTCCTGACTTCAAAAGTGTAATGCAGTTATGCTTATGTAATACCTGAGATACTGGTCTCACTAAACATGGAAAGTTTTTTCAGAAAGTTTACTATGAAAAATCAGGTAATTTGGAATAAATCAGTTTTACACCTGCACTTGAAGCCAGAACATGAAGTATATTTTGTGTTTCCGTCGATGTAAGTCAAAGCACACCAGTCCCATTTCATTTGTAGGATGGTCACTTTACACAGCTCATAGAATAAAGGTGACATTAGTTTACCAAGTCTTAACATGAAGATAATATAAATGAACAAGGAACAGTATAAAATGACAAACCAACTTTAAAAATAAAACTGCTGCATATTTACCTTCGTTTCCCAGGAGAACGGAGCCGAATGTTCATCTTGCCAAGTTATGTCCTGAAATAAAATTCAAGAATGACTAAAAATCAGAAAAGCAGCTTTACCTGCTCAGGAGCATCATATGCAGATGACATTACGTTGCACTGCTGGAAGCACAACAACTATTACCACAGAAATAGCTAAAAAGTGAGAGCACTACTTAAAGATGGCATTGATTACGGTTTAAGACTGACTGAAAACAAGTTCTCTAAGGGGAGGATTATCTATTAGCATATCAATTTAATCTACAAAATATATGAAGGTTTAACCTGGTCTAAACCTCTTGAAACAGTTTCTCTACAAATAGCTTTAAAACATGTATTTCCAATTTTCTACTAGGCATTTTCTTTGGTAGCCACTAGCAACACACAGGGACAGAAATAAAAAGAGGAGCAGGGGCCTTAGGGAAATAAAGTCCCATTTCCTCCCCTCTGCAAACCAAAGAGCACGTGTGCAACCAGGCAGTCACATGGCAGTGAAACAGCTGCGCATCCGTCAGGCCAAGCCACAGCTGGATCCAGCCCTGACAAGATGAATCATTATGCCACTTCAATGACAATCTGTCTGAAGTAAATATGTGGTGCTGTTGAAAGAACCACACAATGTCCAGCATAAAATCCCAATCTGAAATTGCTTCTTTTAAGAAGCTATTTTTCTGAAAATAATCTCAATTTCAGAAATTTAAATGATCTCTTCATACACAGCATGGCCTCCAGAAAGACATATGACCCACATAGAAAAAAGAAGGGATGAAAAAGGAATAGATAAATGTTCATCTTTGTTCAAGACTTGCAACAAAACAATCACGCTTCTATTCCTAGTGGTGGATGAGACTCATCTGCACATCAGATGTTCACGCTGGTAGAGGTAGAGTTGCACCCTCTGTACTAAGTATACCACTGCTTGGCCACCCCGGTACGTCAGAGGAGGAACAGGAGTCAGAAGAGCAGATGGAAGGAGAAAGACCAGGACTAACCATGCACAGAGAAGGAGAAGACAGGAGAAGACCTGGAGTACTTGTTTCACACTCTTGCTGTTCAAAGAGTAACAGAACTAGACCGTGTTTTATGCTAGCGCAGGAACCCCATATCTTACCATCCCTGCCCTTTCTTCTTATTTGTGACCTCTGCCTTTATAGAAATACATTTCTCAGACATCTGATAGCATTCTCTTGATCTGCCGGCTCTTATTTCACCCTAGACAGATTTGGCTGGCCAAGGGCTATGAAATCGCAACTAGAAGTGCCCGAAACCATCTCCTAAATATGAAAACATGTCATTCTCCAACTATGGCTCATCTGTGAAACACAAGGTTTCTAGCAGCAATGTATTTGTAGTATACATGGGGGTGATCCCATGCTCTTGAAAAGAACTGGACTGATCGGAAACCATTTAAAAGGAAAGGCCTGGGCTCTGCTGGACCACACCTTCTGGCCAAAAAGGACATTTGGTACAGGAAATTTTTGCCAAGAACACAAGTCTAGTACCAGGTTGTCTCATTCTAGAGAATGGAGACTCATATTTATTAACACTTAAGGGAAACAAAGTGAGTAAAAGTCTACTTTTTAGTATCTCTTTTAACTTCTATCAGCATTTGCACTGTGGAGCCCTGCTGAGCACATGGAAATGCCACACCACTTGGGTTGGATGCCTTGCAGCAGGTGAGCGTCAAATTATTTCAAAATCATTTTAGGACCATATCCTTTGCCTCTGAAACTGTTGGAGTTGGCACTTCATTGCTGAGGCATGCACGACAGGAATCATGCTCCAGGAGGGAAGAGACTGGAGAGCCCAGCCACCGGATTAAGTCTCACACATTGAAGGTAGGACCATAATCCTTCTGTCCACATGGGGACAGATCAGTACTTGACTTCACTCACAGCAATAAAGGACAGAAATGAAGTCCAGCAAAGAGCGTAACACTCCTACACACTGTCACAGCGCCTTAAAGTTCCAGACATGTAGGCATAGCTATCAGTGGGTTTTACCTAAGGAGTTTAAAGGAAGCTCTGACTTCTTGCCATTTACAAGACATGCAAACCAGCCATGGACCAGTTTTAAATTTGGGAGCGAGCCAAGACCATTCTCGTCCTGGATCTGAAACAGCCACTTCTTTATTTTCCTATATTTGAGGCAAGTGTATATGGCACTGGGAGGGACCCCTCTTCACCCAATGCTCCCTGCACATCCTCAACCCATCAACAACACTGCTGCTGCAAGCCAGCCCCACTGACAAAAGGCTGCCTGCAGAGGGATAGGAAAGCAGCACGGGGAAGTCAGAGTGAAGGTATGAAGTTGTTGTGCACCAGGGTATGCCATTCCCTACAGGACGGAGCAAGTCAGCTTCCCACTTCATAGAATCTCATGTCTTCTTGACCACTTGTTGGCACCTCAACTTGTAATCTCAGCCTTCAGGTTAGGTAGACAAATTAATTTCAGGAATGAATTAATGGTATTTTGGTACCAGTTGTTTATAAATTCTTGTCAGAGACAAAATCTGAGACTTTCATAGATTATTTCAAAAGATGGAAGTAGTAGACACTAGGCAGGAACAGTTCCCTGAAAGAAAAGGACCACAGATTTTTCTTCCTAAAAGGATAGCTCATTGTATCTCAGGCTGCACAGCCCAGCACACCTCAGAGCCAGTAAGTCTGATGAGCTTCGCCCACATTCAAGAGATCTTCCATGGGATCTAGCAAAGGATAAAATAGTGTAAGATGCGGTTTGAGGATACAAAGCTTCAAGGAGTTGTCTGTGGTTATCTGAGGTGTACTTGAAGCTAGGATGAAGGAGACAGTTGTTAGGTTCTGTCCATTGTCAGGGAAGGGAAGGAAGTTTGTGGCCTCCACCTCTTGTGCCCTCACACAGAGAACATGCAGAGGACCAAGTCAGAAGCAGGAGAACAACGCAGTTCAACAGTTTCCTGTCTGACGCACCTGATTCATGTTTATCACCAACAAAATCTGAGAAATAACTTTGCTTTCTGTAGAATAAACAAGTTCTCACACACTTGAAGAAAATGGGAGCAAAAGCATAAACTATTTTAATAGTCACAAAGGTAAATTACAAGTGGAAATTCTAGAGCAAAGGTCTTCAAGGCTATTTATCATCTGTCAGATGATAAATACAGATCACACAGATCAGAAGAGATCCATATCTGATCAGCTTTTGTTTTTAGCAAACAACAAAGCCTTCTTCCAGAAAGAAGGCAAATAAATAAACTTTTGTTCACCAGCATTAAACAACCTAATTGTAAGAAATGGGGCCTCATGCAACATATTTCATAGCTAAAAAAAGAAAAAAGAAAAGAGAAACAAAGAGAGGCAAAAATCTAATCATACACTTGACTTCAACAGCCAGATGACGAATACATAAAAAGGAATCACAGATGCTGAATATATAAAAAGGAATCACAAACTACATTTGCTATACATAGGCAGCTTGTTACAGAACAGCACCTGAATTTCAAAACATCAACCCCATCAAGGTTATTGAGCTGGTGTATTCAGGGGTCTGTTTCAACTTGGAAGTCTTAACTTGACACCGTGAGGCCAACGGTGGACACATAATGGTTGCTGCATCCTCACCATGACAGTGTGGTACACACAGGTAAATGCCAAGTGAACTGGGTGCCACCCAACCCAACTCTGTTTTGTGGGAGACAAATGCTGTTTGGGGAATCAGGGAGCCTGATTCCTGTACTTCCACTTCTTTCATCGAGCTTTTGAGAGCTTTTAAAATACCTTCAGTTCTTCACAGCAAGATGGTAGATTAAAAAAGCAGCTCTGGTGTCCTGGCACCAAACCTCTTTCGGAACTATTATCAACTCTGTGACTGGCAATGCCGCAATGAGGATGAGATAATGAAAGAGAAGGAGCAGTGGCACTCAGCTGACTATAGGCATTTGCTAAGAGTCACACATGGTGCTGCAGTGCTATAGCACTACAAAATTACTGGATCATGGCTACAGGATGCCATGGTCCTGTTACCGCACATCTACTTTCTGTCACAGCCTTCCCACACAGCCAACATACTGGAAGGTGTTTTGAAAATGTAAGAGATGCTTATATTTTGAGAACTTACAGTTCTGGGCTACAAGTTCAGGAGATGAGTTTGGTGTTAGAAAAGATATATGGGAAATGGTGGGGGGAAAAAAGAGGGAACCAATTGTCCAGAGATACAAAACCCCTACATATATTGCCTCGACCACCTTATCAGAGTGGTCACATGCATGAAAGTGGGACTGAAATGGTAAGAGACCCGGATGGGTAAATCAGTATCTTCAGCATTCATCCTTGTTTTGCTTTCTCCCAAGTCCTCCAAAGAACACGAGGTGAAAGAGATCAACTTTCCACGCTTAAGCAAGCACAGGTAGATCACTACAGATTTCAACATCAGTTAACAGGGAAGATGAGCTGTGGCTGGAAACGTGAAGCTTTTGGAGCAGGTGTCAGCAAGAACATCATCAAACCAAAACACTCACGCTGGAAGGGCTGTAACATCAACAAGTGATTTTGAGGAATGCAGCCTACTCTCCATTTCCTTGCTTCAGGATGGAGACAAGAGACAAGGGACAGAAGCCAGGACCAATCTAACTAAGCAATCTAACCGTACACCAAGAGACAGGGACAGCAGCCAGGACCAGTCTAACTGCCCCCATGAGCCAGGGCTGGGTGACCATGGTATGTGCAGCAGTTACATCTTACAAAGACGGCAGCAGTACAGCTCAGTAAGCTGTCAGACCAGAGACAGCAAGATAATAAAGCTCCGTAGGCAAAGCATTTTCAAGCCTGGAAAGTTGAACCGAAATGGCAAGAGACTGGCCACAGTGTCTCTGTAGCGGTAGGACAAGGAGGAACAATTACTGAGCCAGGGCAAATGTCCAAGAATCAGGTCGAATGCCAGCAAGGGAGCGGGGGGAGAGGAAGCTATCAGATGAGGAGCCAGGAAAAGCTCCAAGGCTCAATAGTGCGGTTGGAAGAACTAAAATGGAAATGGAGCATGCCAAAATGAGTGGAATCTCTTTTCTTCAGAAATACGATTTACATTAACTTCAGCAAGAAGTCAAGAAGGAAGTCAGTTGAGGCAGATGCTTCCAAAATTACACACTTCACATCAAGCATTTTGATGAACCATGCTTGCTTTGGTTAATGGCTACACAAATGCTAACAACAACATTATTTGTATCATAGCTGTATTTCAGGGGAAGAGAGGAAAGAAGACAACTTGCCAAATTTCAGATGGACTCCCTAGCTGTAGTTTTGTCAAGCATGAAATACAGCGC
Organism: Anarhynchus alexandrinus; assembly: GCA_008711295.1. Classification (NCBI taxonomy): domain Eukaryota; kingdom Metazoa; phylum Chordata; class Aves; order Charadriiformes; family Charadriidae; genus Anarhynchus; species Anarhynchus alexandrinus. The sequence goes on from VUYV01000068.1 coordinate 3,000,462, forward strand.
AGCACAACAACCTACAACATGCTTGCTTTCCTTCCAGATCCACATAATTCAAAGCAGAAAGCACAGCAGAGCTGTCTGAAACTGGGAAAGCCAAACATATTCACTTTCCACTGTCATTAACCTAAATCCTTTCACAACCACCTTCAGGTCTGGGTTTCCTGTCAAAGACTACTTGTATAGCCAAATTTGCTGTCATGCAGCCTTCTATACCTCTTTTTCACCAGGAGTTATAGTCTCTTACTAGCAAATATTTACCCAGAATTTCTGGTATCACGGACTAAACAAAACTGAGCTTGACCGTATGTTCTCTAATTCTAGGTATGATGCACGCACGGCAGACTGTCACACCTTCCCGACACACAGGTAGCAGTCTTCTAGCACAAAGCTGGTTGGGAACCCAGATGCCGAGCACATGAGTGCTTCAAATGCTTCTTACAAATCCCATTGCAAGGGATATTGGTGAGGAGGCTAAAAGCAGCACTGTTCTCTTTAAATTGGACTGACGATTGCAAGTGCAGAAGCAGATTTTTTTTTTTTTCTGGTAGAATCCACATAAGTTAATTAACACTTTAAGGTCATTTTAAGGTATTATGTGAACATGGTGAAAGATATCGTCTCTGTAATCATACCAAGATGTAAAAGAAAAGAAAACAAAGGAAATCTCACACGCAGAATAAGAGAGATACAGTATCCGAAGAGCACCGTCAGGTCTTTGCAAGCATTGTTAGACCTTCCTCTTCAAGGGATCACACTCGGTAACATGACCCACTGCTCCGGACCAGGTACACTTATACCTATGGATTTCCAGAAGGGCTGCTACGCTTCCTCATGACATAGAAGGCTCTCAGAAGCTTCAAAATCCATACTTTTTGCCATCTATCCTTCCACACCCTTGTTTTTCCTGGCATGTGACACGGAACAGGCTACATTTTTTTAAGGTGTCAAAAATACCAAGAGCTGGAATGTTTTCAGTGTTGTATTTTTAACTACGTCTAAAATTAGAAACGAGAAGGAAGAGATTTAATTCAGCGTAAACATTCCCTGCAGCCCGTTTCCAGCAAGGGACTATTTCCAGAGCTAGCCACGGCCGTGCCCCGCTGTCGGGGATGGCACCGGCCTCTTCTCCAAGTCTCCCTTTTTCCAAAACCCGCTTCAGAGCGACTCCTGCTTATCTCGGGCGAACTCCCGGTTTGGTGCCCCCTTTCCTGCTTTGGCGGTGTGACCCGGTCCCCTCACTCACAGTGCCTCATCCCGCCCTCCTGGCGCAGACATGGGGGGGGGGGGGG